>CM030364.1:169799658-170216537 GCA_017893485.1 Hemerocallis citrina
AAGAGCGAACTTGCGAAGTAGAATCGAGCCAAGTGTTGGACTCCGAACCATCGGTAGAGTTGTTCAACAGTGGAGCAATTCCGAATGGCGACCTACTTCTAGCTCCCTTAAAAGCGAACTTGCGAAGTAGAATCGAGCCAAGTGTTGGACTCCGAACAATCGGTAGAGTTGTTCAACGGTTGTGGGCGCTGTTCCGAATGGCGACCTACTTCTAGCTTGCTTAAGAGCGAACTTGCCAAGAAGAATCGGGCCAAGTGTTGGACTCCGAGCAATCGGTGGAGTTGTTAAACGGGTGTGGGAGCAGTTCCGAATGGCGACCTACTTCTAGCTCGCTGAAGAGCGATCTTGCGAAGTAGAATCGAGCCAAGTGTTGCACTCCGAACTATCTTTAGAGTTGTTCAACGGTTGTGGAAGCAGTTCCGAATGGCGATCTACTTGTAGCTCGCTTAAGAGCGAACTTGCAAAGTAGAATCTAGCCAAGTGTTGGACTCCGAACCATCGTTAGAGTTGTTCAACGGTTGTGGGAGCGGTTCCGAATGGCGACCTACTTCTAGCTCGCTTAAGAGCGAACTTGCAAAGTAGAATCGAGCCAAGTGTTGGGCTCCGAACCATCGTTAGAGTTGTTCAACGGTTGTTGGAGCAGTTCCGAATGGCGATCTACTTCTAGCTCGCTTAAGAGCGAACTTGCGAAATGGAATCGAGCCAAGTGTTGGACTCCGAACCATCTTTAGAGTTGTTCAACGGTTGTGGGAGCAGTTCCGAAAGGCGACCTACATCTAGCTCGCTTAAGAGCGAACTTGCGAAGTAGAATCGGGCCAAGTGTTGGACTCCGAACCATCTTTAGAGTTGTTCAACGGTTGTGGGAGCAGTTCCGAATGGCGACCTACTTCTAGCTCGCTTAAGAGCGAACTTGCAAAGTAGAATCGAGCCAAGTGTTGGGCTCCGAACCATCGTTAGAGTTGTTCAACGGTTGTGGAAGCAGTTCCGAATGGCGACCTACTTCTAGCTCGCTGAAGAGCGAACTTGCGAAGTAGAATCGAGCCAAGTGTTGGACTCCGACCCATCTTTAGAGTTGTTCAACGGTTGTGGGAGCAGTTCCGAAAGGCGACCTACATCTAGCTCGCTTTAGAGCGAACTTGCGAAGTAGAATCGGGCCAAGTGTTGGACTCCGAACCATCTTTAGAGTTGTTCAACGGTTGTGGGAGCAGTTCCGAATGGCGACCTACTTCTAGCTCGCTTAAGAGCGAACCTGCGAAGTAGAATCGAGCCAAGTGTTGGACTCCGAACCATCGTTAGAGTTGTTCAACGGTTGTGGAAGCAGTTCCGAATGGCGACCTACTTCTAGCTCGCTGAAGAGCGAACTTGTGAAGTAGAATCGAGCCAAGTGTTGGACTCCGACCCATCTTTAGAGTTGTTCAACGGTTGTGGGAGCAGTTCCGAAAGGCGACCTACATCTAGCTCGCTTAAGAGCGAACTTGCGAAGTAGAATCGGGCCAAGTGTTGGACTCCGAACCATCTTTAGAGTTGTTCAACGGTTGTGGGAGCAGTTCCGAATGGCGACCTACTTCTAGCTCGCTTAAGAGCGAACCTGCGAAGTAGAATCGAGCCAAGTGTTGGACTCTGAACCATCGTTAGAGTTGTTCAACGATTGTGGGAGCAGTTCCGAATGGCGATCTACTTCCAGCTTGCTTAAGAGCGAACTTGCAAAATAGAATCGAGGCAAGTGTTGCACTCCGAACCATCGTTCGAGTTGTTCAACGGTTGTGGGCACACTTCCGAATGGCGACCTACTTCTAGCTCGCTGAAGAGCGAACTTGCAAAGTAGAATCGAGCCAAGTGTTGGACTCCGAACCATCTTTAGAGTTGTTCAACAGTTGTGGGAGCAGTTCCGAATGGCGATCTACTTGTAGCTCGCTTCAGAGCGAACTTGCAAAGTAGAATCGAGCCAAGTGTTGGGCTCCGAACCATCGTTAGAGTTGTTCAATGGTTGTGGAAGCAGTTCCGAATGGCGACCTACTTCTAGCTCGCTGAAGAGCGAACTTGCGAAGTAGAATCGAACCAAGTGTTGAACTCTGAACCAGCGTTAGGGTTGTTCAACGGTTGTGGGAGAAGTTCCGAATGGCGACCTACCTCTAGCTCGCTTAAGAGCGAACTTGCGAAGTAGAATCGAGCCAAGTGTTGGACTCCGAACCATCGGTAGAGTTGTTCAACAGTGGAGCAATTCCGAATGGCGACCTACTTCTAGCTCCCTTAAAAGCGAACTTGCGAAGTAGAATCGAGCCAAGTGTTGGACTCCGAACAATCGGTAGAGTTGTTCAACGGTTGTGGGCGCTGTTCCGAATGGCGACCTACTTCTAGCTCGCTTAAGAGCGAACTTGCCAAGAAGAATCGGGCCAAGTGTTGGACTCCGAGCAATCGGTGGAGTTGTTAAACGGGTGTGGGAGCAGTTCCGAATGGCGACCTACTTCTAGCTCGCTGAAGAGCGATCTTGCGTAGTAGAATCGAGCCAAGTGTTGCACTCCGAACTATCTTTAGAGTTGTTCAACGGTTGTGGAAGCAGTTCCGAATGGCGATCTACTTGTAGCTCGCTTAAGAGCGAACTTGCAAAGTAGAATCTAGCCAAGTGTTGGACTCCGAACCATCGTTAGAGTTGTTCAACGGTTGTGGGAGCGGTTCCGAATGGCGACCTACTTCTAGCTCGCTTAAGAGCGAACTTGCAAAGTAGAATCGAGCCAAGTGTTGGGCTCCGAACCATCGTTAGAGTTGTTCAACGGTTGTTGGAGCAGATCCGAATGGCGATCTACTTCTAGCTCGCTTAAGAGCGAACTTGCGAAATGGAATCGAGCCAAGTGTTGGACTCCGAACCATCTTTAGAGTTGTTCAACGGTTGTGGGAGCAGTTCCGAAAGGCGACCTACATCTAGCTCGCTTAAGAGCGAACTTGCGAAGTAGAATCGGGCCAAGTGTTGGACTCCGAACCATCTTTAGAGTTGTTCAACGGTTGTGGGAGCAGTTCCGAATGGCGACCTACTTCTAGCTCGCTTAAGAGCGAACTTGCAAAGTAGAATCGAGCCAAGTGTTGGGCTCCGAACCATCGTTAGAGTTGTTCAACGGTTGTGGAAGCAGTTCCGAATGGCGACCTACTTCTAGCTCGCTGAAGAGCGAACTTGCGAAGTAGAATCGAGCCAAGTGTTGGACTCCGACCCATCTTTAGAGTTGTTCAACGGTTGTGGGAGCAGTTCCGAAAGGCGACCTACATCTAGCTCGCTTTAGAGCGAACTTGCGAAGTAGAATCGGGCCAAGTGTTGGACTCCGAACCATCTTTAGAGTTGTTCAACGGTTGTGGGAGCAGTTCCGAATGGCGACCTACTTCTAGCTCGCTTAAGAGCGAACCTGCGAAGTAGAATCGAGCCAAGTGTTGGACTCCGAACCATCGTTAGAGTTGTTCAACGGTTGTGGAAGCAGTTCCGAATGGCGACCTACTTCTAGCTCGCTGAAGAGCGAACTTGTGAAGTAGAATCGAGCCAAGTGTTGGACTCCGACCCATCTTTAGAGTTGTTCAACGGTTGTGGGAGCAGTTCCGAAAGGCGACCTACATCTAGCTCGCTTAAGAGCGAACTTGCGAAGTAGAATCGGGCCAAGTGTTGGACTCCGAACCATCTTTAGAGTTGTTCAACGGTTGTGGGAGCAGTTCCGAATGGCGACCTACTTCTAGCTCGCTTAAGAGCGAACCTGCGAAGTAGAATCGAGCCAAGTGTTGGACTCTGAACCATCGTTAGAGTTGTTCAACGATTGTGGGAGCAGTTCCGAATGGCGATCTACTTCCAGCTTGCTTAAGAGCGAACTTGCAAAATAGAATCGAGGCAAGTGTTGCACTCCGAACCATCGTTCGAGTTGTTCAACGGTTGTGGGCACACTTCCGAATGGCGACCTACTTCTAGCTCGCTGAAGAGCGAACTTGCAAAGTAGAATCGAGCCAAGTGTTGGACTCCGAACCATCTTTAGAGTTGTTCAACAGTTGTGGGAGCAGTTCCGAAAGGCGACCTACATCTAGCTCGCTTAAGAGCGAACTTGCGAAGTAGAATCGAGCCAAGTGTTGGACTCTGAACCATCTTTAGAGTTGTTCAGCGGTTGTGGGAGCAGTTCCGAAAGGCGACCTATATCTAGCTCGCTTAAGAGCGAACTTGCGAAGTGGAATCGAGCCAAGTGTTGGACTCCGAACCATCGTTAGAGTTGTTCAACGGTTGTGGGAGCAGTTCCGAATGCCGATCTACTTCCAGCTCCCTTAAGAGCGAACTTGCGAAATAGAATCGAGCCAAGTGTTGCACTCCGAACCATCGTTAGAGTTGTTCAACAGTTGTGGGAGCAGTTCCAAAAGGCGAGCTACTTCGAGCTCGCTTAAGAGCGAACTTGCGAAATAAAATCGAGCCAAGTGTTGGACTTCGAACCATCGTCAGAGTTGTTCAGCGATTGTGGGAGCAGTTCCGAATGGCGATCTATTTCTAGCTCGCTTAAGAGCGAACTTGCGAAATGGAATCGAGCCAAGTCTTGGACTCTGAACCATCGTTAGAGTTGTTCAACGGTTGTGGGAGAAGTACCGAATGGCGACCTACTTCTAGCTCTCTTAAGAGCGAACTTGCGAAGTAGAATCGAGCCAAGTGTTGGACTCCGAACTATCGTTAGAGTTGTTCAACAGTTGTGGGAGGAGTTTCGAATGGCGATCTACTTCTAGCTCGCTTAAGAGCGAACTTGCGAAGTACAATCGAGCCAAGAGTTGGACTCCGAACCATCGTTAGAGTTGTTCAACGGTTGTGGAAGCAGTTCCGAATGGCGACCTACTTCTAGCTCGCTGAAGAGCGAACTTGCGAAGTAGAATCGAGCCAAGTGTTGGACTCCGACCCATCTTTAGAGTTGTTCAACGGTTGTGGGAGCAGTTCCGAAAGGCGACCTACATCTACCTCGCTTAAGAGCGAACTTGCGAAGTAGAATCGGGCCAAGTGTTGGACTCCGAACCATCTTTAGAGTTGTTCAACGGTTGTGGGAGCAGTTCCGAATGGCGACCTACTTCTAGCTCGCTTAAGAGCGAACCTGCGAAGTAGAATCGAGCCAAGTGTTGGACTCCGAACCATCGTTAGAGTTGTTCAACGGTTGTGGAAGCAGTTCCGAATGGCGACCTACTTCTAGCTCGCTGAAGAGCGAACTTGTGAAGTAGAATCGAGCCAAGTGTTGGACTCCGACCCATCTTTAGAGTTGTTCAACGGTTGTGGGAGCAGTTCCGAAAGGCGACCTACATCTAGCTCGCTTAAGAGCGAACTTGCGAAGTAGAATCGGGCCAAGTGTTGGACTCCGAACCATCTTTAGAGTTGTTCAACGGTTGTGGGAGCAGTTCCGAATGGCGACCTACTTCTAGCTCGCTTAAGAGCGAACCTGCGAAGTAGAATCGAGCCAAGTGTTGGACTCTGAACCATCGTTAGAGTTGTTCAACGATTGTGGGAGCAGTTCCGAATGGCGATCTACTTCCAGCTTGCTTAAGAGCGAACTTGCAAAATAAAATCGAGGCAAGTGTTGCACTCCGAACCATCGTTAGAGTTGTTCAACGGTTGTGGGCACACTTCCGAATGGCGACCTACTTCTAGCTCGCTGAAGAGCGAACTTGCAAAGTAGAATCGAGCCAAGTGTTGGACTCCGAACCATCTTTAGAGTTGTTCAACAGTTGTGGGAGCAGTTCCGAAAGGCGACCTACATCTAGCTCGCTTAAGAGCGAACTTGCGAAGTAGAATCGAGCCAAGTGTTGGACTCCGAACCATCTTTAGAGTTGTTCAGCGGTTGTGGGAGCAGTTCCGAAAGGCGACCTACATCTAGCTCGCTTAAGAGCGAACTTGCGAAGTGGAATCGAGCCAAGTGTTGGACTCCGAACCATCGTTAGAGTTGTTCAACGGTTGTGGGAGCAGTTCCGAATGCCGATCTACTTCCAGCTCCCTTAAGAGCGAACTTGCGAAATAGAATCGAGCCAAGTGTTGCACTCCGAACCATCGTTAGAGTTGTTCAACAGTTGTGGGAGCAGTTCCAAAAGGCGAGCTACTTCGAGCTCGCTTAAGAGCGAACTTGCGAAATAAAATCGAGCCAAGTGTTGGACTTCGAACCATCGTCAGAGTTGTTCAGCGATTGTGGGAGCAGTTCCGAATGGCGATCTATTTCTAGCTCGCTTAAGAGCGAACTTGCGAAATGGAATCGAGCCAAGTCTTGGACTCTGAACCATCGTTAGAGTTGTTCAACGGTTGTGGGAGAAGTACCGAATGGCGACCTACTTCTAGCTCTCTTAAGAGCGAACTTGCGAAGTAGAATCGAGCCAAGTGTTGGACTCCGAACTATCGTTAGAGTTGTTCAACAGTTGTGGGAGAAGTTTCGAATAGCGATCTACTTCTAGCTCGCTTAAGAGCGAACTTGCGAAGTAGAATTGAGCAAAGTGTTGGACTCCGAACTATCATTAGAGTTGTTCAACGGTTGTGGGAGCAGTTCCGAATGGCGACCTACTTCTAGCTCGCTTAAGAGCGAACTTGCGAAGTAGAATCGAGCCAAGTGTTGGACTCCGAACTATCTTTAGAGTTGTTCAACGGTTGTGGGAGCAGTTCCGAATGGCGATCTACTTCTAGCTCACTTAAGAGCGAACTTGCGAAATAGAATTGAGCCAAGTGTTGGATTCCGAACCATCGGTAGAGTTGTTCAACGGTTGTGGGCGCTGTTCCGAATGGCGACCTACTTCTAGCTCGCTTAAGAGCGAACTTGGAAAGAAGAATCGGGCCAAGTGTTGGACTCCGAGCAATCGGTGGAGTTGTTAAACGGGTGTGGGTACAGTTCCGTATGGCGACCTACTTCTAGCTCGCTGAAGAGCGATCCTGCGAAGTAGAATCGAGCCAAGTGTTGGACTCCGAACTATCTTTAGAGTTGTTCAACGGTCGTGGGAGCGGTTCCGAATGGCGACCTACTTCTAGCTCGCTTAAGAGTGAACTTGCGAAATAGAATCGAGCCAAGTGTTGGACTCCGAACCATCGTTAGAGTTGTTCAGCGATTGTGGGAGCAGTTCCGATTGGCGATCTACTTCTAGCTCGCTTAAGAGCGAACTTGCGAAATGGAATTGAGCCAAGTGTTGGACTCCGAACTATCGTTAGAGTTGTTCAACGGTTGTGGAAGCAGTTCCGAATGGCGACCTACTTCTAGCTCGCTGAAGAGCGAACTTGCGAAGTAGAATCGAGCCAACTGTTGGACTCTGAACCATCTTTAGAGTTGTTCAACGGTTGTGGGAGCAGTTCCGAATGGCGATCTACTTGTAGCTCGCTTAAGAGCGAACTTGCAAAGTAGAATCGAGCCAAGTGTTGGGCTCCGAACCATCGTTAGAGTTGTTCAATGGTTGTGGAAGCAGTTCCGAATGGCGACCTACTTCTAGTTCGCTGAAGAGCGAACTTGCGAAGTAGAATCGAACCAAGTGTTGAACTCTGAACCAGCGTTAGGGTTGTTCAACGGTTGTGGGAGAAGTTCCGAATGGCGACCTACCTCTAGCTCGCTTAAGAGCGAACTTGCGAAGTAGAATCGAGCCAAGTGTTGGACTCCGAACCATCGGTAGAGTTGTTCCACAGTGGAGCAATTCCGAATGGCGACCTACTTCTAGCTCCCTTAAAAGCGAACTTGCGAAGTAGAATCGAGCCAAGTGTTGGACTCCGAACAATCGGTAGAGTTGTTCAACGGTTGTGGGCGCTGTTCCGAATGGCGACCTACTTCTAGCTCGCTTAAGAGCGAACTTGCCAAGAAGAATCGGGCCAAGTGTTGGACTCCGAGCAATCGGTGGAGTTGTTAAACGGGTGTGGGAGCAGTTCCGAATGGCGATCTACATGTAGCTCGCTTAAGAGCGAACTTGCAAAGTAGAATCTAGCCAAGTGTTGGACTCTGAACCATCGTTAGAGTTGTTCAACGGTTGTAGGAGCGGTTCCGAATGGCGATCTACTTCTAGCTCGCTTAAGAGCGAACTTGCAAAGTAGAATCTAGCCAAGTGTTGGACTCTGAACCATCGTTAGAGTTGTTCAACGGTTGTAGGAGCGGTTCCGAATGGCGACCTACTTCTAGCTCGCTTAAGAGCGAACTTGCAAAGTAGAATCGAGCCAAGTGTTGGGCTCCGAACCATCGTTAGAGTTGTTCAACGGTTGTGGGAGCAGTTCCGAATGGCGATCTACATGTAGCTCGCTTAAGAGCGAACTTGCAAAGTAGAATCTAGCCAAGTGTTGGACTCTGAACCATCGTTAGAGTTGTTCAACGGTTGTAGGAGCGGTTCCGAATGGCGACCTACTTCTAGCTCGCTTAAGAGCGAACTTGCAAAGTAGAATCGAGCCAAGTGTTGGGCTCCGAACCATCGTTAGAGTTGTTCAACAGTTGTGGAAGCAGTTCCGAATGGCGACCTACTTCTAGCTCGCTGAAGATCGAACTTGCGAAGTAGAATCGAGCCAAGTGTTGGACTCCGAACCATCTTTAGAGTTGTTCAACGGTTGTGGGAGCAGTTCCGAAAGGCGACCTACATCTAGCTCGCTTAAGAGCGAACTTGCGAAGTAGAATCGGGCCAAGTGTTGGACTCCGAACCATCTTTAGAGTTGTTCAACGGTTGTGGGAGCAGTTCCGAATGGCGACCTACTTCTAGCTCGCTTAAGAGCGAACCTGCGAAGTAGAATCGAGCCAAGTGTTGGACTCCGAACCATCGTTAGAGTTGTTCAACGGTTGTGGAAGCAGTTCCGAATGGCAACCTACTTCTAGCTCGCTGAAGAGCGAACTTGCGAAGTAGAATCGAGCCAAGTGTTGGATTCCGACCCATCTTTAGAGTTGTTCAACGGTTGTGGGAGCAGTTCCGAAAGGCGACCTACATCTAGCTCGCTTAAGACCGAACTTGCGAAGTAGAATCGGGCCAAGTGTTGGACTCCGAACCATCTTTAGAGTTGTTCAACGGTTGTGGGAGCAGTTCCGAATGGTGACCTACTTCTAGCTCGCTTAAGAGCGAACCTGCGAAGTAGAATCAAGCCAAGTGTTGGACTCTGAACCATCGTTAGAGTTGTTCAACGGTTGTGGGAGCAGTTCCGAATGGCGATCTACTTCCAGCTTGCTTAAGAGCGAACTTGCAAAATAGAATCGAGGCAAGTGTTGCACTCCGAACCATCGTTAGAGTTGTTCAACGGTTGTGGGCACACATCCCAATGGCGACCTACTTCTAGCTCGCTGAAGAGCGAACTTGCGAAGTAGAATCGAGCCAAGTGTTGGACTCTGAACCATCTTTAGAGTTGTTCAACGGTTGTGGGAGCAGTTCCGAATGGCGATCTACTTGTAGCTCGCTTAAGAGCGAACTTGCAAAGTAGAATCGAGCCAAGTGTTGGGCTCCGAACCATCGTTAGAGTTGTTCAATGGTTGTGGAAGCAGTTCCGAATGGCGACCTACTTCTAGCTCGCTGAAGAGCGAACTTGCGAAGTAGAATCGAACCAAGTGTTGAACTCTGAACCAGCGTTAGGGTTGTTCAACGGTTGTGGGAGAAGTTCCGAATGGCGACCTACCTCTAGCTCGCTTAAGAGCGAACTTGCGAAGTAGAATCGAGCCAAGTGTTCGACTCCGAACCATCGGTAGAGTTGTTCAACAGTGGAGCAATTCCGAATGGCGACCTACTTCTAGCTCCCTTAAAAGCGAACTTGCGAAGTAGAATCGAGCCAAGTGTTGGACTCCGAACAATCGGTAGAGTTGTTCAACGGTTGTGGGCGCTGTTCCGAATGGCGACCTACTTCTAGCTCGCTTAAGAGCGAACTTGCCAAGAAGAATCGGGCCAAGTGTTGGACTCCGAGCAATCGGTGGAGTTGTTAAACGGGTGTGGGAGCAGTTCCGAATGGCGACCTACTTCTAGCTCGCTGAAGAGCGATCTTGCGAAGTAGAATCGAGCCAAGTGTTGGACTCCGAACTATCTTTAGAGTTGTTCAACAGTTGTGGGAGCTGTTCCGAATGGCGATCTACTTGTAGCTCGCTTAAGAGCGAACTTGCAAAGTAGAATCTAGCCAAGTGTTGGACTCCGAACCATCGTTAGAGTTGTTCAACGGTTGTGGGAGCAGTTCCGAATGGCGACCTACTTCTAGCTCGCTTAAGAGCGAACTTGCAAAGTAGAATCGAGCCAAGTGTTGGGCTCCGAACCATCGTTAGAGTTGTTCAACGGTTGTGGAAGCAGTTCCGAATGGCGACCTACTTCTAGCTCGCTGAAGAGCGAACTTGCGAAGTAGAATCGAGCCAAGTGTTGGACTCCGAACCATCTTTAGAGTTGTTCAACGGTTGTGGGAGCAGTTCCGAAAGGCGACCTACATCTAGCTCGCTTAAGAGCGAACTTGCGAAGTAGAATCGGGCCAAGTGTTGGACTCCGAACCATCTTTAGAGTTGTTCAACGGTTGTGGGAGCAGTTCCGAATGGCGACCTACTTCTAGCTCGCTTAAGAGCGAACCTGCGAAGTAGAATCGAGCCAAGTGTTGGAATCCGAACCATCGTTAGAGTTGTTCAACGGTTGTGGAAGCAGTTCCGAATGGCGACCTACTTCTAGCTCGCTGAAGAGCGAACTTGCGAAGTAGAATCGAGCCAAGTGTTGGACTCCGACCCATCTTTAGAGTTGTTCAACGGTTGTGGGATCAGTTCCGTAAGGCGACCTACATCTAGCTCGCTTAAGAGCGAACTTGCGAAGTAGAATCGGGCCAAGTGTTGGACTCCGAACCTTCTTTAGAGTTGTTCAACGGTTGTGGGAGCAGTTCCGAATGGCGACCTACTTCTAGCTCGCTTAAGAGCGAACCTGCGAAGTAGAATCGAGCCAAGTGTTGGACTCTGAACCATCGTTAGAGTTGTTCAACGATTGTGGGAGCAGTTCCGAATGGCGATCTACTTCCAGCTTGCTTAAGAGCGAACTTGCAAAATAGAATCGAGGCAAGTGTTGCACTCCGAACCATCGTTAGAGTTGTTCAACGGTTGTGGGCACACTTCCGAATGGCGACCTACTTCTAGCTCGCTGAAGAGCGAACTTGCAAAGTAGAATCGAGCCAAGTGTTGGACTCTGAACCATCTTTAGAGTTGTTCAACAGTTGTGGGAGCAGTTCCGAAAGGCGACCTACATCTAGCTCGCTTAAGAGCGAACTTGCGAAGTAGAATTGGGCCAAGTGTTGGACTCCGAACCATCTTTAGAGTTGTTCAGCGGTTGTGGGAGCAGTTCCGAAAGGCGACCTACATCTAGCTCGCTTAAGAGCGAACTTGCGAAGTGGAATCGAGCCAAGTGTTGGACTCCGAACCATCGTTAGAGTTGTTCAACGGTTGTGGGAGCAGTTCCGAATGGCGATCTACTTCCAGCTCCCTTAAGAGCGAACTTGCGAAATAGAATCGAGCCAAGTGTTGCACTCCGAACCATCGTTAGAGTTGTTCAACAGTTGTGGGAGCAGTTCCAAAAGGCGAGCTACTCCGAGCTCGCTTAAGAACGAACTTGCGAAATAAAATCGAGCCAAGTGTTGGACTCCGAACCATCGTCAGAGTTGTTCAGCGATTGTGGGAGCAGTTCCGAATGGCGATCTATTTCTAGCTCGCTTAAGAGCGAACTTGCGAAATGGAATCGAGCCAAGTCTTGGACTCTGAACCATCGTTAGAGTTGTTCAACGGTTGTGGGAGAAGTACCGAATGGCTACCTACTTCTAGCTCTCTTAAGAGCGAACTTGCGAAGTAGAATCGAGCCAAGTGTTGGACTCCGAACTATCGTTAGAGTTGTTCAACAGTTGTGGGAGAAGTTTCCAATGGCGATCTACTTCTAGCTCGCTTAAGAGCGAACTTGCGAAGTAGAATCGGGCCAAGTGTTGGACTCCGAACCATCTTTAGAGTTGTTCAACGGTTGTGGGAGCAGTTCCGAATGGCGACCTACTTCTAGCTCGCTTAAGAGCGAACCTGCGAAGTAGAATCGAGCCAAGTGTTGGACTCTGAACCATCGTTAGAGTTGTTCAACAGTTGTGGGAGCAGTTCCGAATGGCGATCTACTTCCAGCTTGCTTAAGAGCGAACTTGCAAAATAGAATCGAGGCAAGTGTTGCACTCCGAACCATCGTTAGAGTTGTTCAACGGTTGTGGGCACACTTCCCAATGGCGACCTACTTCTAGCTCGCTGAAGAGCGAACTTGCGAAGTAGAATCGAGCCAAGTGTTGGACTCTGAACCATCTTTAGAGTTGTTCAACGGTTGTGGGAGCAGTTCCGAATGGCGATCTACTTGTAGCTCGCTTAAGAGCGAACTTGCAAAGTAGAATCGAGCCAAGTGTTGGGCTCCGAACCATCGTTAGAGTTGTTCAATGGTTGTGGAAGCAGTTCCGAATGGCGACCTACTTCTAGCTCGCTGAGGAGCGAACTTGCGAAGTAGAATCGAACCAAGTGTTGAACTCTGAACCAGCGTTAGGGTTGTTCAACGGTTGTGGGAGAAGTTCCGAATGGCGACCTACCTCTAGCTCGCTTAAGAGCGAACTTGCGAAGTAGAATCGAGCCAAGTGTTGGACTCCGAACCATCGGTAGAGTTGTTCAACAGTGGAGCAATTCCGAATGGCGACCTACTTCTAGCTCCCTTAAAAGCGAACTTGCGAAGTAGAATCGAGCCAAGTGTTGGACTCCGAACAATCGGTAGAGTTGTTCAACGGTTGTGGGCGCTGTTCCGAATGGCGACCTACTTCTAGCTCGCTTAAGAGCGAACTTGCCAAGAAGAATCGGGCCAAGTATTGGACTCCGAGCAATCGGTGGAGTTGTTAAACGGGTGTGGGAGCAGTTCCGAATGGCGACCTACTTCTAGCTCGCTGAAGAGCGATCTTGCAAAGTAGAATCGAGCCAAGTGTTGGACTCCGAACTATCTTTAGAGTTGTTCAACGGTTGTGGGAGCAGTTCCGAATGGCGATCTACTTGTAGCTCGCTTAAGAGCGAACTTGCAAAGTAGAATCTAGCCAAGTGTTGGACTCCGAACCATCGTTAGAGTTGTTCAACGGTTGTGGGAGCGGTTCCGAATGGCGACCTACTTCTAGCTCGCTTAAGAGCGAACTTGCAAAGTAGAATCGACCCAAGTGTTGGGCTCCGAACCATCGTTAGAGTTGTTCAACGGTTGTGGAAGCAGTTCCGAATGGCGACCTACTTCTAGCTCGCTGAAGAGCGAACTTGCGAAGTAGAATCGAGCCAAGTGTTGGACTCCTAACAATCTTTAGAGTTGTTCAACGGTTGTGGGAGCAGTTCCGAAAGGCGACCTACATCTAGCTCGCTTAAGAGTGAACTTGCGAAGTAGAATCGGGCCAAGTGTTGGACTCCGAACCATCTTTAGAGTTGTTCAACGGTTGTGGGAGCAGTTCCGAATGGCGACCTACTTCTAGCTCGCTTAAGAGCGAACCTGCGAAGTAGAATCGAGCCAAGTGTTGTACTCCGAACCATCGTTAGAGTTGTTCAACGGTTGTGGAAGCAGTTCCGAATGGCGACTTACTTCTAGCTCGCTGAAGAGCGAACTTGCGAAGTAGAATCGAGCCAAGTGTTGGACTCCGACCCATCTTTAGAGTTGTTCAACGGTTGTGGGAGCAGTTCCGAATGGCGACCTACTTCTAGCTCGCTGAAGAGCGAACTTGCAAAGTAGAATCGAGCCAAGTGTTGGACTCTGAACCATCTTTAGAGTTGTTCAACAGTTGTGGGAGCAGTTCCGAAAGGCGACCTACATCTAGCTCGCTTAAGAGCGAACTTGCGAAGTAGAATCGAGCCAAGTGTTGGACTCCGAACCATCTTTAGAGTTGTTCAGCGGTTGTGGGAGCAGTTCCGAAAGGCGACTACATCTAGCTCGCTTAAGAGCGAACTTGCGAAGTGGAATCGAGCCAAGTGTTGGACTCCGAACCATCGTTAGAGTTGTTCAACGGTTGTGGGAGCAGTTCTGAATGGCGATCTACTTCCAGCTCCCTTAAGAGCGAACTTGCGAAATAGAATAGAGCCAAGTGTTGCACTCCGAACCATCGTTAGAGTTGTTCAACAGTTGTGGGAGCAGTTCCAAAAGGCGAGCTACTTCGAGCTCGCTTAAGAGCGAACTTGCGAAATAAAATCGAGCCAAGTGTTGGACTCCGAACCATCGTCAGAGTTGTTCAGCGATTGTGGGAGCAGTTCCGAATGGCGATCTACTTGTAGCTCGCTTAAGAGCGAACTTGCAAAGTAGAATCGAGCCAAGTGTTGGGCTCCGAACCATCGTTAGAGTTGTTCAATGGTTGTGGAAGCAGTTCCGAATGGCGACCTACTTCTAGCTCGCTGAGGAGGGAACTTGCGAAGTAGAATCGAACCAAGTGTTGAACTCTGAACCAGCGTTAAGGTTGTTCAACGGTTGTGGGAGAAGTTCCGAATGGCGACCTACCTCTAGCTCGCTTAAGAGCGAACTTGCGAAGTAGAATCGAGCCAAGTGTTGGACTCCGAACCATCGGTAGAGTTGTTCAACAGTGGAGCAATTCCGAATGGCGACCTACTTCTAGCTCCCTTAAAAGCGAACTTGCGAAGTAGAATCGAGCCAAGTGTTGGACTCCGAACAATCGGTAGAGTTGTTCAACGGTTGTGGGCGCTGTTCCGAATGGCGACCTACTTCTAGCTCGCTTAAGAGCGAACTTGCCAAGAAGAATCGGGCCAAGTATTGGACTCCGAGCAATCGGTGGAGTTGTTAAACGGGTGTGGGAGCAGTTCCGAATGGCGACCTACTTCTAGCTCGCTGAAGAGCGATCTTGCAAAGTAGAATCGAGCCAAGTGTTGGACTCCGAACTATCTTTAGAGTTGTTCAACGGTTGTGGGAGCAGTTCCGAATGGCGATCTACTTGTAGCTCGCTTAAGAGCGAACTTGCAAGGTAGAATCTAGCCAAGTGTTGGACTCCGAACCATCGTTAGAGTTGTTCAACGGTTGTGGGAGCGGTTCCGAATGGCGACCTACTTCTAGCTCGCTTAAGAGCGAACTTGCAAAGTAGAATCGAGCCAAGTGTTGGGCTCCGAACCATCGTTAGAGTTGTTCAACGGTTGTGGAAGCAGTTCCGAATGGCGACCTACTTCTAGCTCGCTGAAGAGCGAACTTGCGAAGTAGAATCGAGCCAAGTGTTGGACTCCTAACAATCTTTAGAGTTGTTCAACGGTTGTGGGAGCAGTTCCGAAAGGCGACCTACATCTAGCTCGCTTAAGAGTGAACTTGCGAAGTAGAATCGGGCCAAGTGTTGGACTCCGAACCATCTTTAGAGTTGTTCAACGGTTGTGGGAGCAGTTCCGAATGGCGACCTACTTCTAGCTCGCTTAAGAGCGAACCTGCGAAGTAGAATCGAGCCAAGTGTTGTACTCCGAACCATCGTTAGAGTTGTTCAACGGTTGTGGAAGCAGTTCCGAATGGCGACTTACTTCTAGCTCGCTGAAGAGCGAACTTGCGAAGTAGAATCGAGCCAAGTGTTGGACTCCGACCCATCTTTAGAGTTGTTCAACGGTTGTGGGAGCAGTTCCGATTGGCGACCTACTTCTAGCTCGCTGAAGAGCGAACTTGCAAAGTAGAATCGAGCCAAGTGTTGGACTCTGAACCATCTTTAGAGTTGTTCAACAGTTGTGGGAGCAGTTCCGAAAGGCGACCTACATCTAGCTCGCTTAAGAGCGAACTTGCGAAGTAGAATCGAGCCAAGTGTTGGACTCCGAACCATCTTTAGAGTTGTTCAGCGGTTGTGGGAGCAGTTCCGAAAGGCGACTACATCTAGCTCGCTTAAGAGCGAACTTGCGAAGTGGAATCGAGCCAAGTGTTGGACTCCGAACCATCGTTAGAGTTGTTCAACGGTTGTGGGAGCAGTTCTGAATGGCGATCTACTTCCAGCTCCCTTAAGAGCGAACTTGCGAAATAGAATAGAGCCAAGTGTTGCACTCCGAACCATCGTTAGAGTTGTTCAACAGTTGTGGGAGCAGTTCCAAAAGGCGAGCTACTTCGAGCTCGCTTAAGAGCGAACTTGCGAAATAAAATCGAGCCAAGTGTTGGACTCCGAACCATCGTCAGAGTTGTTCAGCGATTGTGGGAGCAGTTCCGAATGGCGATCTATTTCTAGCTCGCTTAAGAGCGAACTTGCGAAATGGAATCGAGCCAAGTCTTGGACTCCGAACCATCGTTAGAGTTGTTCAACGGTTGTGGGAGAAGTACCGAATGGCGACCTACTTCTAGCTCTCTTAAGAGCGAACTTGAGAAGTAGAATCGAGCCAAGTATTGGACTCCGAACTATCGTTAGAGTTGTTCAACAGTTGTGGGAGAAGTTTCGAATGGCGATCTACTTCTAGCTCGCTTAAGAGCGAACTTGCGAAGTAGAATCGAGCAAAGTGTTGGACTCCGAACCATCATTAGAGTTGTTCAACTGTTGTGGGAGCAGTTCCGAATGGCGACCTACTTCTAGCTCGCTTAAGAGCGAACTTGCGAAGTAGAATCGAGCCAAGTGTTGGACTCCGAACCATCTTTAGAGTTGTTCAACGGTTGTGGGCGCTGTTCCGAATGGCGACCTACTTCTAGCTCGCTTAAGAGCAAACTTGCCAAGAAGAATCGTGCCAAGTGTTGGACTCCGAGCAATCGGTGGCGTTGTTAAACGGATGTGGGAGCAGTTCCGAATGGCGACCTACTTCTAGCTCGCTGAAGAGCGATCTTGCGAAGTAGAATCGAGCCAAGTGTTGGACTCCGAACTATCTTTAGAGTTGTTCAACGGTTGTGGGAGCAGTTCTGAATGGCGATCTACTTCTAGCTCACTTAAGAGCGAACTTGCGAAATAGAATTGAGCCAAGTGTTGGATTCCGAACCATCGGTAGAGTTGTTCAACAGTTGTGGGCGCTGTTCCGAATGGCGACCTACTTCTAGCTCGCTTAAGAGCGAACTTGCAAAGAAGAATCGGGCCAAGTGTTGGACTCCGAGCAATCGGTGGAGTTGTTAAACGGGTGTGGGTACAGTTCCGTATGGCGACCTACTTCTAGCTCGCTGAAGAGCGATCCTGCGAAGTAGAATCGAGCCAAGTGTTGGACTCCGAACTATCTTTAGAGTTGTTCAACGGTAGTGGGAGCGGTTCCGAATGGCGACCTACTTCTAGCTCGCTTAAGAGTGAACTTGCGAAATAGAATCGAGCCAAGTGTTGGACTCCGAACCATCGTTAGAGTTGTTCAGCGATTGTGGGAGCAGTTCCGAATGGCGATCTACTTCTAGCTCGCTTAAGAGCGAACTTGCGAAATGGAATTGAGCCAAGTGTTGGACTCCGAACTATCGTTAGAGTTGTTCAACGGTTGTGGAAGCAGTTCCGAATGGCGACCTACTTCTAGCTCGCTGAAGAGCGAACTTGCGTAGTAGAATCGAGCCAAGTGTTGGACTCTGAACCATCTTTAGAGTTGTTCAACGGTTGTGGGAGCAGTTCCGAATGGCGATCTACTTGTAGCTCGCTTAAGAGCGAACTTGCAAAGTAGAATCGAGCCAAGTGTTGGGCTCCGAACCATCGTTAGAGTTGTTCGATGGTTGTGGAAGCAGTTCCGAATGGCGACCTACTTCTAGCTCGCTGAAGAGCGAACTTGCGAAGTAGAATCGATCCAAGTGTTGAACTCTGAACCAGCGTTAGGGTTGTTCAACGGTTGTGGGAGAAGTTCCGAATGGCGACCTACCTCTAGCTCGCTTAAGAGCGAACTTGCGAAGTAGAATCGAGCCAAGTGTTCGACTCCGAACCATCGGTAGAGTTGTTCAAAAGTGGAGCAATTCCGAATGGCGACCTACTTCTAGCTCCCTTAAAAGCGAACTTGCGAAGTAGAATCGAGCCAAGTGTTGGACTCCGAACAATCGGTAGAGTTGTTCAACGGTTGTGGGCGCTGTTCCGAATGGCGACCTACTTCTAGCTCGCTTAAGAGCGAACTTGCCAAGAAGAATCGGGCCAAGTGTTGGACTCCGAGCAATCGGTGGAGTTGTTAAACGGGTGTGGGAGCAGTTCCTAATGGCGACCTACTTCTAGCTCGCTGAAGAGCGATCTTGCGAAGTAGAATCGAGCCAAGTGTTGGACTCCGAACTATCTTTAGAGTTGTTCAACGGTTGTGGGAGCAGTTCCGAATGGCGATCTACTTGTAGCTCGCTTAAGAGCGAACTTGCAAAGTAGAATCTAGCCAAGTGTTGGACTCCGAGCCATCGTTAGAGTTGTTCAACGGTTGTGGGAGCGGTTCCGAATGGCGACCTACTTCTAGCTCGCTTAAGAGCGAACTTGCAAAGTAGAATCGAGCCAAGTGTTGGGCTCCGAACCATCGTTAGAGTTGTTCAACGGTTGTGGAAGCAGTTCCGAATGGCGACCTACTTCTAGCTCGCTGAAGAGCGAACTTGCGAAGTAGAATCGAGCCAAGTGTTGGACTCCGAACCATATTTAGAGTTGTTCAACGGTTGTGGGAGCAGTTCCGAAAGGCGACCTACATCTAGCTCGCTTAAGAGCGAACTTGCGAAGTAGAATCGGGCCAAGTGTTGGACTCCGAACCATCTTTAGAGTTGTTCAACGGTTGTGGGAGCAGTTCCGAATGGCGACCTACTTCTAGCTCGCTTAAGAGCGAACCTGCGAAGTAGAATCGAGCCAAGTGTTGGACTCCGAACCATCGTTAGAGTTGTTCAACGGTTGTGGAAGCAGTTCCGAATGGCGACCTACTTCTAGCTCGATGAAGAGCGAACTTGCGAAGTAGAATCGAGCCAAGTGTTGGACTCCGACCCATCTTTAGAGTTGTTCAACGGTTGTGGGATCAGTTCCGAAAGGCGACCTACATCTAGCTCGCTTAAGAGCGAACTTGCGAAGTAGAATCGGGCCAAGTGTTGGACTCCGAACCTTCTTTAGAGTTGTTCAACGGTTGTGGGAGCAGTTCCGAATGGCGACCTACTTCTAGCTCGCTTAAGAGCGAACCTGCGAAGTAGAATCGAGCCAAGTGTTGGACTCTGAACCATCGTTAGAGTTGTTCAACGATTGTGGGAGCAGTTCTGAATGGCGATCTACTTCCAGCTTGCTTAAGAGCGAACTTGCAAAATAGAATCGAGGCAAGTGTTGCACTCCGAACCATCGTTAGAGTTGTTCAACGGTTGTGGGCACACTTCCGAATGGCGACCTACTTCTAGCTCGCTGAAGAGCGAACTTGCAAAGTAGAATCGAGCCAAGTGTTGGACTCTGAACCATCTTTAGAGTTGTTCAACAGTTGTGGGAGCAGTTCCGAAAGGCGACCTACATCTAGCTCGCTTAAGAGCGAACTTGCGAAGTAGAATCGAGCCAAGTGTTGGACTCCGAACCATCTTTAGAGTTGTTCAGCGGTTGTGGGAGCAGTTCCGAAAGGCGACCTACATCTAGCTCGCTTAAGAGCGAACTTGCGAAGTGGAATCAAGCCAAGTGTTGGACTCCGAACCATCGTTAGAGTTGTTCAACGGTTGTGGGAGCAGTTCCGAATGGCGATCTACTTCCAGCTCCCTTAAGAGCGAACTTGCGAAATAGAATCGAGCCAAGTGTTGCACTCCGAACCATCGTTAGAGTTGTTCAACAGTTGTGGGAGCAGTTCCAAAAGGCGAGCTACTTCGACCTCGCTTAATGTAACGCCCCGATCTCCCCGTTGCTGGGAAACCGTGACACATGCCAAGATCTTTCCTTCAATTAGTCTCGAGACACAGAAAAACTGGAAAAATTAAAAACTTTTCTTCAACGCAAAGTTACTATGCAGTAATTACAATTATCAGTTTGTACTACCAAACTGTACTGCCTGTCCCTTTTCTTTTCCTTTTGACTCCAAACCCAATTCTTCCAATTTCTATATCACTTTAAACATAAACTAAAATGGTTATGTTTCAAAGAAAAATTGGGCAGAGTCTCCTTTGTATTTTTTGCCCAAAACACAGAAAAGCTTACGGAATTTTGCTCTAAATTCCGTAGCTGACATCACAGGCAATAAAAATACCGGCTCCCCAGGCCAAAATGAGCATCATCACACAGGCAATATATATATATGCTCTGGGGGCCAAACTCATAACGGTATAACAATTATCAAATAAAAACCATAAATTCCTTATGAAAACGTAGTAAGTTTTTAGAATTTTACCTGTAAAAACCTACCACGACGCCTGGCACTCCACACGAAATGGTTACGGGTCAAAACCATATCCTGCTGCCTCACACTATACTTTTCATCATCATGCTCATACTTATACATCAAAAATACAATTTAAAGCAGAAATCTTTACTTTTTACAAATAAAACATAACAACAAATTATAACTGGAGCTCCACTCCACGGTGCCTGTACCTACACCTCACCTCTGCACTGCTGAAGACCTGTAACAGTAGGGACCTAGGGCAGTCCGGGGACTCCCTAACCCCCAAACACTAAGGGGTTAGCCATTTCTGGTGTGAGTATAATTTATTAAAAGTAAATAAATTAAACTTTCAAGTAAAAACATAACGAACTCACAATTTCCAAGATAAACAAATCTTACTTGACATTTGAACATGTAAACATCATAAATGAGATTTTACATCAAATACTCTCCAAGTCATCACCTGTATGTATATCTATACCCGTTCGTAACATACTTATACTTAGTAACCATTTGAATAACCACTCATAATACAATATTGATTTTATTTCTTTATATCACGTATCCCATCATCAATATATGTCTTCAATCTCATACTACCACATTCATTCATGTCCAACCTAACATCTCATTTCACCTCACCCATTACTTGCATTTTATCACAATACACCCCATATCCCAACATAGTTCGGTAATAACACAATCACATCCCAAGCCCATAGCTTGGTTATTAATCTACTCCAACTATCACACTCGCAATTTATCTCGAATGGAAAGGACACGTGTACATATGATTTGTGCCTGTGTACCTTATGACTTAAACTCTAATGCAAAACTACCAATACAATGATGCTCTTATCCTAATGCAAGATTACTAATGCGATGATGCTCTTATTCTAATGCCAGCAAGTCTCCGAAGCAACATGCAGCCCATAAATACATGCGCCCCATCTCAAGCCGTTTCTCCATATATAGGGATTTGAACCCGCGTCATGAATTTCTAATTGTACACAACCTGTTCCTGACAGATACTACATGACTGATGAGGTTGCAAATGTGGTCAAGTCCCACCAATGCAGTACGCTCATGGTGTCTATGTTTGCCACTACTACCCGGTACACCGGACCTCACTCAAAAACCAGACGAACACGGGGTCTCTCCGAGCGCAGTATAGCATACAAAGCCTATCCTGTGTCGCCCCTAACTCATAGACCGTGATCTATGGCCTGTTCGCTCTCTCCTGGCCAAGGACCCGACGAAGTTCCGGGGTCCATTCCCCTAGCTCCGCCGCCTTATCATGGCACTTCAGGAATTAACAGTGTGCGATACGCATCCCATGCTCCCAACTCGTGAGAAGGCACCGTACGTATCCCTTTGACAGGAAGATACAACCCAATATCACCACCTAAGGCCTGCTTCGAGGGACAAGTTGGTCGTAAGGCGCTACCTATAACCAACTCCTCTCTTTTCGGCAAGGGTCGAAGTAAAATGATCTTTATAAGTCACTACCTTAATGATGTTCCTAACCCTGAACAATCCTAGGAATGACAACATTACACAGCATGCTAGGTCTTAAATTAGACTTCGCAAGATAACTCTACTAGGCTGCTCAACCTAAACTCACCAGAATCCCTCAGGATCTGGTTCATGGCCTATCGATCCAAGACCCTGGCAATACGAACGTATTCGCATGCTACTATCCTGAACTTGGATTTCGTCACACTCCGGTCCGCAATCAACCAACGGTTAAGATCTGACGGCACCCGCGAAGTGACTCGTCCACAGTCCCTTAGGAGTAAGCTAAACACACGTCTTAATGGTCGATAGTCCTAGGGCAATGATATCACCCTAGATGAGCACAACAAACTGCGTATTAGCCAAGAAGCTACATACGAGTAACCAAAAACACATACGAGCTAAACAGCTACGTATGGGACCAACAGCTACATACGGGCTAGTCGAGCCGCGTATGAGACAACAACATGCATACTAGCCAAATAAGCTCCGTATGAGACCAACATTTACATACGGGCCAGTCGAGCCGCGTATGAGACAACAACACACATACGAGCCGAATAAGCTGCGTATGAGACCCACAGCTACATACGGGCCAGTCGAGCCACGTACGCGCAAAACCACATACAAACAATCATACAGGTAATCAAACCTAGAAACAACCAACTGTGCTTACTAGCAAACTTGATCTTCTATAATTAGAAGCAACAAAAGAATCTACTATAATCAACTTAGCATGGGTTTCTTCTAAAATCAACTCATCATGGCATACCTACTATAATCGACTCAAACATGAGTTTCTTTCTGAAATCGACCCAAACATGATATTCTACTACAACTTAACCATGGGTTTCTTTCTACAACAATTCAAATCCATAGGATGGGTTCTTTTTACTCAATACTACTAACAACTAAAATGAGTTCTTTTTGAGACTCTTAGCTAAAACCACTACTATACTCACTTAAGCATGGTTTCTTTGAACCTTATAACAACTACTCATCTTAGCTATTTTCTCAAGTTCTACCATTCATACTTTTTATAGGATCCCTTTGATCCATAAATTTTTATATCAATACTTTAGTTTATTCGAACTTCTTCAAAACATCAAAATACGTATATAAACCATACACCCATATTTTGATATCATCATCTAAATATAACTCACCCATTATATAGGTTTTTTTATATACTCAAGAATAGTGAAATTCACCATATTTTTACAATCACAAAAATACGTAAATAAATCGATACTTACTTATTTCTTTAAACCACAAAATACATAAATGAATCAACACTCACATATTCTTAACCACAAAATATATAATTAAAATAACTCACACATATCTTTAAACCACGAAAATATATTAATATACTAACTCACTATATTTTTATAATCAAAAATACATATAATAAATTAGTACTCACATATATCTTTAAACCAAGAAAAATATATAATTAATATAACTCACATATATCTTTAACGCAAAATAACACACAATAAATTAACTCACATAATACATATGATAAATCATACTCACATAATTTTTAACACACCAAAACACATAATAAATTAACTCACTATATTTCTTAAAACCCAAAAATATACATATATAAATTAACTCACATATTTCTTAAACCACACAAAAATATATAAAAATACTAACTCACATATATCTTTAAACCATAAAACACACAAATCTATAAACAAACTAACTCACACATATTTCTTAAATCACAATTTACATAGATAAATTAATACTCATTTATTTCTCAAAAGTACATAATAAATCAATACTCACATATTCTTTTAACCCACAAAATATATTAATATACTAACTCACATATATCTTTCAAACCACACAATTATATAATAAACCAACTCACATATTTCTTAACCACAAAAATACGTAGATAAATTAACTCACATCTTTCTTAGCACACAAAAACACATAATAAGTCATACTCACATATTTCGCGAAGATCCAAAGCGCCGTGCCACCTCGCATCCAATGGTCGCAATATATCCTATCACCAAATTTCAAAGCAATTAAAACTCAATTTATCCAAACCAATCATAAAAGCTAATAACGCTATCCCAAATATCACACAAGCGTTTACTGAACGCTTGGGATATACACGTGCGATGCACGTGATAATCTAATGCTTACGGTATTTTTATTCCCAATTAATTACTAAAAATCACCCCCAACTAATCTAATAGTCCAACTACAATTTCCAATGCTATACGAGAATTAATTCACATCCATATAATCCTCTTTTACAAACCCAAAATCCTATTTTACTAACAACTCACAATCCCTCTAATAACCTACTAATCTTTCACATCTACAATTTCCAATATCTCTAAATCTCCATATCAAAATAACCCTACTCAATAAAAATTAACCCAACTAAATTTTATACAATAAAATAGTTAGGGTTTATACCTTCCGAAATCTAATCGAAAATCCGACAACACCACCATGTAGAGAATCCCTCACTTAGTCTACTCCTCATTTTGATTTGGATTTGTCGAAGAATCGGAGGGGATTGAGGTGGGGAAAACGATCAGCGATGGGTTCTTTTTTTTTTTTGGGTTCGTTTTGATCGGGAAGAAGAAGAAGGAGATGGCGGGGGTTCTCCTGGCTGGGAGCGATCGGGAGAAGGAGATGGGAGGAGGAGGTCGGGGTGGGTTCTTTTGGCTGGGAGCGATCGGACGGGAAGCGGAAGGAAGGAGAAGAAGGAAGAGGGAATGTGAGGGTCGGGGTTTCCTTCCCTTCGGCTGTGCGCGAACGGGAGGAGGAGAGGGGGAGAGGTGGTCGGGGCTCCTTTGGGTCGGCGTCGAACAAGAAGGGAGAAGACGAAGAAGGGAACGGGAGTGGGGGTTTTCGTTGGTTGGAAGCGAACGGAGAAGGAGATGGGAGGAGGAGGGCCGGGTGGGGGTTCTTTTGGCTGGGTGTGAACGGAGAAGGAGAGGGAGAGGAGGCCGGGTGGGGTGGGTTCGGTCTGGGAACGAAGGGGAAGAAGAAGAAGGGAAGAAGAAGGAGAAGGGAAGGAGAGAGAGAGAGGGGGTTTTTGTAAAAAGATGAAATAAAGAATAATAGATGGATAAATATCTAGGGAATGTTTCATATAAGCCCTCTAATCTTAACACATTTCAAATAACGCCTAATTCTCTACTCTAATAATCCAAACAATACAAAATACATTAAAACTACTTCGTAGATAATCTGTATAAAAATAATTTAATCTTGAAAATAATAATAATATAAAATAGACAATATATCTTATATTTCTCAATTAAGATAATTTTTATCAGAAAATCCATGATCGCGCGGAATTCTCAATCGCGCACACATTTCGATGCAAAATAGCCATGTGCTATTTTTCGGGTCGTTACACTTAAGAGCCAACTTGCGAAATAAAATCGAGCCAAGTGTTGGACTCCGAACCATCGTCAGAGTTGTTCAGCGATTGTGGGAGCAGTTCCGAATGGCGATCTATTTCTAGCTCGCTTAAGAGCGAACTTGCGAAATGGAATCGAGCCAAGTCTTGGACTCCGAACCATCGTTAGAGTTGTTCAACGGTTGTGGGAGAAGTACCGAATGGCGACCTACTTCTAGCTCTCTTAAGAGCGAACTTGCGAAGTAGAATCGAGCCAAGTGTTGGACTCCGAACTATCGTTAGAGTTGTTCAACAGTTGTGGGAGAAGTTTCGAATGGCGATCTACTTCTAGCTCGCTTAAGAGCGAACTTGCGAAGTAGAATCGGGCCAAGTGTTGGACTCCAAACCATCTTTAGAGTTGTTCAACGGTTGTGGGAGCAGTTCCGAATGGCGACCTACTTCTAGCTCGCTTAAGAGCGAACCTGCGAAGTAGAATCGAGCCAAGTGTTGGACTCTGAACCATTGTTAGAGTTGTTCAACGGTTGTGGTAGCAGTTCCGAATGGCGATCTACTTCCAGCTTGCTTAAGAGCGAACTTGCAAAATAGAATCGAGGCAAGTGTTGCACTCCGAACCATCGTTAGAGTTGTTCAACGGTTGTGGGCACACTTCCCAATGGCGACCTACTTCTAGCTCGCTGAAGAGCGAACTTGCGAAGTAGAATCGAGCCAAGTGTTAGACACTGAACCATCTTTAGAGTTGTTCAACGGTTGTGGGAGCAGTTCCGAATGGCGATCTACTTGTAGCTCGCTTAAGAGCGAACTTGCAAAGTAGAATCGAGCCAAGTGTTGGGCTCCGAACCATCGTTAGAGTTGTTCAATGGTTGTGGAAGCAGTTCCGAATGGCGACCTACTTCTACCTCGCTGAAGAGCGAACTTGCGAAGTAGAATCGAACCAAGTGTTGAACTCTGAACCAGCGTTAGGGTTGTTCAACGGTTGTGGGAGAAGTTCCGAATGGCGACCTACCTCTAGCTCGCTTAAGAGCGAACTTGCGAAGTAGAATCGAGCCAAGTGTTGGACTCCGAACCATCGGTAGAGTTGTTCAACAGTGGAGCAATTCCGAATGGCGACCTACTTCTAGCTCCCTTAAAAGCGAACTTGCAAAGTAGAATCGAGCCAAGTGTTGGACTCCGAACAATCGGTCGAGTTGTTCAACGGTTGTGGGCGCTGTTCTGAATGGCGACCTACTTCTAGCTCGCTTAAGAGCGAACGTGCCAAGAAGAATCGGGCCAAGTGTTGGACTCCGAGCAATCGGTGGAGTTGTTAAACGGGTGTGGGAGCAGTTCCGAATGGCGACCTACTTCTAGCTCGCTGAAGAGCGATCTTGCGAAGTAGAATCGAGCCAAGTGTTGGACTCCGAACTATCTTTAGAGTTGTTCAACGGTTGTGGGAGCAGTTCCGAATGGCGATCTACTTGTAGCTCGCTTAAGAGCGAACTTGCAAAGTAGAATCTAGCCAAGTGTTGGACTCCGAACCATCGTTAGAGTTGTTCAACGGTTGTGGGAGCGGTTCCGAATGGCGACCTACTTCTAGCTCGCTTAAGAGCGAACTTGCAAAGTAGAATCGAGCCAAGTGTTGGGCTCCGAACCATCGTTAGAGTTGTTCAACGGTTGTGGAAGCAGTTCCGAATGGCGACCTACTTCTAGCTCGCTGAAGAGTGAACTTGCGAAGTAGAATCGAGCCAAGTGTTGGACTCCGAACCATCTTTAGAGTTGTTCAACGGTTGTGGGAGCAGTTCCGAAAGGCGACCTACATCTAGCTCGCTTAAGAGCGAACTTGCGAAGTAGAATCGGGCCAAGTGTTGGACTCCGAACCATCTTTAGAGTTGTTCAACGGTTGTGGGAGCAGTTCCGAATGGCGACCTACTTCTAGCTCGCTTAAGAGCGAACCTGCGAAGTAGAATCGAGCCAATTGTTGGACTCCGAACCATCGTTAGAGTTGTTCAACGGTTGTGGAAGCAGTTCCGAATGGCGACCTACTTCTAGCTCGCTGAAGAGCGAACTTGCGAAGTAGAATCGAGCCAAGTGTTGGACTCCGACCCATCTTTAGAGTTGTTCAACGGTTGTGGGAGCAGTTCCGAAAGGCGACCTACATCTAGCTCGCTTAAGAGCGAACTTGCGAAGTAGAATCGGGCCAAGTGTTGGACTCCGAACCATCTTTAGAGTTGTTCAACGGTTGTGGGAGCAGTTCCGAATGGCGACCTACTTCTAGCTCGCTTAAGAGCGAACCTGTGAAGTAGAATCGCGCCAAGTGTTGGACTCGGAACCATCGTTAGAGTTGTTCAACGATTGTGGGAGCAGTTCCGAATGGCGATCTACTTCCAGCTTGCTTAAGAGCGAACTTGCAAAATATAATCGAGGCAAGTGTTGCACTCCGAACCATCATTAGAGTTGTTCAACGGTTGTGGGCACACTTCCGAATGGCGACCTACTTCTAGCTCGCTGAAGAGCGAACTTGCAAAGTAGAATCGAGCCAAGTGTTGGACTCTGAACCATCTTTAGAGTTGTTCAACGGTTGTGGGAGCAGTTCCGAAAGGCAACCTACATCTAGCTCGCTTAAGAGCGAACTTGCGAAGTAGAATCGAGCCAAGTGTTGGACTCCGAACCATCTTTAGAGTTGTTCAGCGGTTGTGGGAGCAGTTCCGAAAGGCGACCTACATCTAGCTCGCTTAAGAGCGAACTTGCGAAGTGGAATCGAGCCAAGTGTTGGACTCCGAACCATCATTAGAGTTGTTCAACGGTTGTGGGAGCAGTTTTGAATGGCAATCTACTTCCAGCTCCCTTAAGAGCGAACTTGCGAAATAGAATCGAGCCAAGTGTTGCACTCCGAACCATCGTTAGAGTTGTTCAACAGTTGTGGGAGCAGTTCCAAAAGGCGAGCTACTTCGAGCTCGCTTAGGAGCGAACTTGCGAAATAAAATCGAGCCAAGTGTTGGACTCCGAACCATCGTCAGAGTTGTTCAGCGATTGTGGGAGCAGTTCCGAATGGCGATCTATTTCTAGCTCGCTTAAGAGCGAACTTGCGAAATGGAATCGAGCCAAGTCTTGGACTCCGAACCATCGTTAGAGTTGTTCAACGGTTGTGGGAGAAGTACCGAATGGCGACCTACTTCTAGCTCGCTTAAGAGCGAACTTGCGAAGTAGAATCGAGCAAAGTGTTGGACTCCGAACTATCGTTAGAGTTGTTCAACAGTTGTGGGAGAAGTTTCGAATGGCGATCTACTTCTAGCTCGCTTAAGAGCGAACTTGCGAAGTAGAATCGAGCAAAGTGTTGGACTCCGAACCATCATTAGAGTTGTTCAACGGTTGTGGGAGCAGTTCCGAATGGCGACCTACTTCTAGCTCGCTTAAGAGCGAACTTGCGAAGTAGAATCGAGCCAAGTGTTGGACTCCGAACCATCTTTAGAGTTGTTCAACGGTTGTGGGCGCTGTTCCGAATGGCGACCTACTTCTAGCTTGCTTAAGAGCAAACTTGCCAAGAAGAATCGGGCCAAGTGTTGGACTCCGAGCAATCGGTGGAGTTGTTAAACGGGTGTGGGTACAGTTCCGTATGGCGACCTACTTCTAGCTCGCAGAAGAGCGATCCTGCGAAGTAGAATCGAGCCAAGTGTTGGACTCCGAACTATCTTTAGAGTTGTTCAACGGTAGTGGGAGCGGTTCCGAATGGCGACCTACTTCTAGCTCGCTTAAGAGTGAACTTGCGAAATAGAATCGAGCCAAGTGTTGGACTCCGAACCATCGTTAGAGTTGTTCAGCAATTGTGGGAGCAGTTCCGAATGGCGATCTACTTCTAGCTCGCTTAAGAGCGAACTTGCGAAATGGAATTGAGCCAAGTGTTGGACTCCGAACTATCGTTAGAGTTGTTCAACGGTTGTGGAAGCAGTTCCGAATGGCGACCTACTTCTAGCTTGCTGAAGAGCGAACTTGCGTAGTAGAATCGAGCCAAGTGTTGGACCCCGAACCATCTTTAGAGTTGTTCAACGGTTGTGGGAGCAGTTCCGAATGGCGATCTACTTGTAGCTCGCTTAAGAGCGAACTTGCAAAGTAGAATCGAGCCAAGTGTTGGGCTCCGAACCATCGTTAGAGTTGTTCGATGGTTGTGGAAGCAGTTCCGAATGGCGACCTACTTCTAGCTCGCTGAAGAGCGAACTTGCGAAGTAGAATCGAACCAAGTGTTGAACTCTGAACCAGCGTTAGGGTTGTTCAACGGTTGTGGGAGAAGTTCCGAATGGCGACCTACCTCTAGCTCGCTTAAGAGCGAACTTGCGAAGTAGAATCGAGCCAAGTGTTGGACTCCGAACCATCGGTAGAGTTGTTCAACAGTGGAGCAATTCCGAATGGCGACCTACTTCTAGCTCCCTTAAAAGCGAACTTGCGAAGTAGAATCGAGCCAAGTGTTGGACTCCGAACAATCGGTAGAGTTGTTCAACGGTTGTGGGCGCTGTTCCGAATGGCGACCTACTTCTAGCTCGCTTAAGAGCGAACTTGCCAAGAAGAATCGGGCCAAGTGTTGGACTCCGAGCAATCGGTGGAGTTGTTAAACGGGTGTGGGAGCAGTTCCGAATGGCGACCTACTTCTAGCTCGCTGAAGTGCGATCTTGCGAAGTAGAATCGAGCCAAGTGTTGGACTCCGAACTATCTTTAGAGTTGTTCAACGGTTGTGGGAGCAGTTCCGAATGGCGATCTACATGTAGCTCGCTTAAGAGCGAACTTGCAAAGTAGAATCTAGCCACGTGTTGGACTCCGAACCATCGTTAGAGTTGTTCAACGGTTGTGGGAGCGGTTCCGAATGGCGACCTACTTCTAGCTCGCTTAAGAGCGAACTTGCAAAGTAGAATCGAGCCAAGTGTTGGGCTCCGAACCATCGTTAGAGTTGTTCAACGGTTGTGGAAGCAGTTCCGAATGGCGACCCACTTCTAGCTCGCTGAAGATCGAACTTGCGAAGTAGAATCGAGCCAAGTGTTGGACTCCGAACCATCTTTAGAGTTGTTCAACGGTTGTGGGAGCAGTTCCGAAAGGCGACCTACATCTAGCTCGCTTAAGAGCGAACTTGCGAAGTAGAATCGGGCCAAGTGTTGGACTCCGAACCATCTTTAGAGTTGTTCAACGGTTGTGGGAGCTGTTCCGAATGGCGACCTACTTCTAGCTCGCTTAAGAGCGAACCTGCGAAGTAGAATCGAGCCAAGTGTTGGACTCCGAACCATCGTTAGAGTTGTTCAACGGTTGTGGAAGCAGTTCCGAATGGCAACCTACTTCTAGCTCGCTGAAGAGCGAACTTGCGAAGTAGAATCGAGCCAAGTGTTGGATTCCGACCCATCTTTAGAGTTGTTCAACGGTTGTGGGAGCAGTTCCGAAAGGCGACCTACATCTAGCTCGCTTAAGAGCGAACTTGCGAAGTAGAATCGGGCCAAGTGTTGGACTCCGAACCATCTTTAGAGTTGTTCAACGGTTGTGGGAGCAGTTCCGAATGGCGACCTACTTCTAGCTCGCTTAAGAGCGAACCTGCGAAGTAGAATCGAGCCAAGTGTTGGACTCTGAACCATCGTTAGAGTTGTTCAACGGTTGTGGGAGCAGTTCCGAATGGCGATCTACTTCCAGCTTGCTTAAGAGCGAACTTGCAAAATAGAATCGAGGCAAGTGTTGCACTCCGAACCATCGTTAGAGTTGTTCAACGGTTGTGGGCACACTTCCCAATGGCGACCTACTTCTAGCTCGCTGAAGAGCGAACTTGCGATGTAGAATCGAGCCAAGTGTTGGACTCTGAACCATCTTTAGAGTTGTTTAACGGTTGTGGGAGCAGTTCCGAATGGCGATCTACTTGTAGCTCGCTTAAGAGCGAACTTGCAAAGTAGAATCGAGCCAAGTGTTGGGCTCCGAACCATCGTTAGAGTTGTTCAATGGTTGTGGAAGCAGTTCCGAATGGCGACCTACTTCTAGCTCGCTGAAGAGCGAACTTGCGAAGTAGAATCGAACCAAGTGTTGAACTCGGAACCAGCGTTAGGGTTGTTCAACGGTTGTGGGAGAAGTTCCGAATGGCGACCTACCTCTAGCTCGCTTAAGAGCGAACTTGCGAAGTAGAATCGAGCCAAGTGTTGGACTCCGAACCATCGGTAGAGTTGTTCAACAGTGGAGCAATTCCGAATGGCGACCTACTTCTAGCTCCCTTAAAAGCGAACTTGCGAAGTAGAATCGAGCCAAGTATTGGACCCCGAACAATCGGTAGAGTTGTTCAACGGTTGTGGGCGCTGTTCCGAATGGCGACCTACTTCTAGCTCGCTTAAGAGCGAACTTGCCAAGAAGAATCGGGCCAAGTGTTGGACTCCGAGCAATCGGTGGAGTTGTTAAACGGGTGTGGGAGCAGTTCCGAATGGCGACCTACTTCTAGCTCGCTGAAGAGCGATCTTGCGAAGTAGAATCGAGCCAAGTGTTGCACTCCGAACTATCTTTAGAGTTGTTCAACGGTTGTGGGAGCAGTTCCGAATGGCGATCTACATGTAGCTCGCTTAAGAGCGAACTTGCAAAGTAGAATCTAGCCAAGTGTTGGACTCCGAACCATCGTTAGAGTTGTTCAACGGTTGTGGGAGCGGTTCCGAATGGCAACCTACTTCTAGCTCGCTTAAGAGCGAACTTGCAAAGTAGAATCGAGCCAAGTGTTGGGCTCCGAACCATCGTTAGAGTTGTTCAACGGTTGTGGAAGCAGTTCCGAATGGCGACCTACTTCTAGCTCGCTGAAGATCGAACTTGCGAAGTAGAATCGAGCCAAGTGTTGGACTCCGAACCATCTTTAGAGTTGTTCAACGGTTGTGGGAGCAGTTCCGAAAGGCGACCTACATCTAGCTCGCTTAAGAGCGAACTTGCGAAGTAGAATCGGGCCAAGTGTTGGACTCCGAACCATCTTTAGAGTTGTTCAACGGTTGTGGGAGCAGTTCCGAATGGCGACCTACTTCTAGCTCGCTTAAGAGCGAACCTGCGAAGTAGAATCGAGCCAAGTGTTGGACTCCGAACCATCGTTAGAGTTGTTCAACGGTTGTGGAAGCAGTTCCGAATGGCAACCTACTTCTAGCTCGCTGAAGAGCGAACTTGCGAAGTAGAATCGAGCCAAGTGTTGGACTCCGACCCATCTTTAGAGTTGTTCAACGGTTGTGGGAGCAGTTCCGAAAGGCGACCTACATCTAGCTCGCTTAAGAGCGAACTTGCGAAGTAGAATCGGGCCAAGTGTTGGACTCCGAACCATCTTTAGAGTTGTTCAACGGTTGTGGGAGCAGTTCCGAATGGCGACCTACTTCTAGCTCGCTTAAGAGCGAACCTGCGAAGTAGAATCGAGCCAAGTGTTGGACTCTGAACCATCGTTAGAGTTGTTCAACGGTTGTGGGAGCAGTTCCGAATGGCGATCTACTTCCAGCTTGCTTAAGAGCGAACTTGCAAAATAGAATCGAGGCAAGTGTTGCACTCCGAACCATCGTTAGAGTTGTTCAACGGTTGTGGGCACACTTCCGAATGGCGACCTACTTCTAGCTCGCTGAAGAGCGAACTTGCAAAGTAGAATCGAGTCAAGTGTTGGACTCCGAACCATCTTTAGAGTTGTTCAACAGTTGTGGGAGCAGTTCCGAAAGGCGACCTACATCTAGCTCGCTTAAGAGCGAACTTGCGAAGTAGAATCGAGCCAAGTGTTGGACTCCGAACCATCTTTAGAGTTGTTCAACGGTTGTGGGAGCAGTTCCGAAAGGCGACCTACATCTAGCTCGCTTAAGAGCGAACTTGCGAAGTGGAATCGAGCCAAGTGTTGGACTCCGAACCATCGTTAGAGTTGTTCAACGGTTGTGGGAGCAGTTCCGAATGGCGGTCTACTTCCAGCTCCCTTAAGAGCGAACTTGCGAAATAGAATCGAGCCAAGTGTTGCACTCCGAACCATCGTTAGAGTTGTTCAACAGTTGTGGGAGCAGTTCCAAAAGGCGAGCTACTTCGAGCTCGCTTAAGAGCGAACTTGCGAAATAAAATCGAGCCAAGTGTTGGACTCCGAACCATCGTTAGAGTTGTTCAGCGATTGTGGGAGCAGTTCCGAATGGCGATCTATTTCTAGCTCGCTTAAGAGCGAACTTGCGAAATGGAATCGAGCCAAGTCTTGGACTCCGAACCATCGTTAGAGTTGTTCAACGGTTGTGGGAGAAGTACCGAATGGCGACCTACTTCTAGCTCTCTTAAGAGCGAACTTGCGAAGTAGAATCGAGCCAAGTGTTGGACTCCGAACTATCGTTAGAGTTGTTCAACAGTTGTGGGAGAAGTTTCGAATGGCGATCTACTTCTAGCTCGCTTAAGAGCGAACTTGCGAAGTAGAATCGAGCAAAGTGTTGGACTCCGAACCATCATTAGAGTTGTTCAACGGTTGTGGGAGCAGTTCCGAATGGCGACCTACTTCTAGCTCGCTTAAGAGCGAACTTGCGAAGTAGAATCGAGCCAAGTGTTGGACTCTGAACCATCTTTAGAGTTGTTCAACGGTTGTGGGCGATGTTCCGAATGGCGACCTACTTCTAGCTCGCTTAAGAGCAAACTTGCCAAGAAGAATCGGGCCAAGTGTTGGACTCTGAGCAATCGGTGGAGTTGTTAAACGGGTGTGGGAGCAGTTCCGAATGGCGACCTACTTCTAGCTCGCTGAAGAGCGATCTTGCGAAGTAGAATCGAGCCAAGTGTTGGACTCCGAACTATCTTTAGAGTTGTTCAACGGTTGTGGGCGCAGTTCCGAATGGCAATCTACTTCTAGCTCACTTAAGAGCGAACTTGCGAAATAGAATTGAGCCAAGTGTTGCACTCCGAACCATCGTTAGAGTTGTTCAACGGTTGTGGGAGCAGTTCCGAAAGGAGACCTACTTCGAGCTCGCTTAAGAGCGAACTTGCAAAATAGAATCGAGCCAAGTGTTGGACTCCAAACCATCGTTAGAGTTGTTCAGCGATTGTGGGAGCAGTTCCGAATGGCGATCTACTTCTAGCTCGCTTAAGAGCGAACTTGCGAAATGGAATTGAGCCAACTGTTGGACTCCGAACTATCGTTAGAGTTGTTCAACGGTTGTGGGAGCAGTTCCGATCTACTTGTAGCTCGCTTAAGAGCGAACTTGCGAAGTAGAATCGAGGCAAGTGTTGGACTCCGAACCATCGTTAGAGTTGTTCAACGGTTGTGGAAGCAGTTCCGAATGGCGACCTACTTCTAGCTCGCTGAAGAGCGAACTTGCGAAGTAGAATCGAGCCAAGTGTTGGACTCCGAACCATCTTTAGAGTTGTTCAACGGTTGTGGGAGCAGTTCCGAATGGCGATCTACTTGTAGCTCGCTTAAGAGCAAACTTGCAAAGTAGAATCGAGCCAAGTGTTGGGCTCCGAACCATCGTTAAAGTTGTTCAATGGTTGTGGAAGCAGTTCCGAATGGCGACCTACTTCTAGCTCGCTGAAGAGCGAACTTGCGAAGTAGAATCGAGCCAAGTGTTGGACTCCGAACTATTGTTAGAGTTGTTCAACATTTGTGGGAGAAGTTTCGAATGGCGATCTACTTCTTGCTCGCTTAAGAGCGAACTTGTGAAGTAGAATCGAGCCAAGTGTTGGACTCCGAACCATCATTAGAGTTGTTCAACGGTTGTGGGAGCAGTTCCGAATGGCGACCTACTTCTAGCTCGCTTAAGAGCGAACTTGCGAAGTAGAATCGAGCCAAGTGTTGGACTCCGAACCATCTTTAGAGTTGTTCAACGGTTGTGGGCGCTGTTCCGAATGGCGACCTACTTCTAGCTCGCTTAAGAGCAAACTTGCCAAGAAGAATCGGGCCAAGTGTTGGACTCCGAGCAATCGGTGGAGTTGTTAAACGGGTGTGGGAGCAATTCCGAATGGCGACCTACTTCAAGCTCGCTGAAGAGCGATCTTCGGAAGTAGAATCGAGCCAAGTGTTGGACTCCGAACTATCTTTAGAGTTGTTCAACGGTTGTGGGAGCAGTTCCGAATGGTGATCTACTTCCACCTCACTTAAGAGCGAACTTGCGAAATAGAATCGAGCCAAGTGTTGCACTACGAACCATCGTTAGAGTTGTTCAACGGTTGTGGGAGCAGTTCCGAAAGGCGACCTACTTCGAGCTCGCTTAAGAGCGAACTTGCGAAATAGAATCGAGCCAAGTGTTGGACTCCGAACCATCGTTAGAGTTGTTCAGCGATTGTGGGAGCAGTTCCGAATGGCGATCTACTTCTAGCTCGCTTAAGAGCGAACTTGCGAAATGGAATCGAGCCAAGTGTTGGACTCCGAACCATCGTTAGAGTTGTTCAACGGTTGTGGGAGCAGTTCCGAATAGCGATCTAATTCCAGCTCGGTTAAGAGCGAACCTGCGAAATAGAATCGAGCCAAGAGTTGGACTCCGAACCATCGTTAGAGTTGTTCAACGGTTGTGGGAGTAGTTCCGAATGGCGACCTACTTTTAGCTCGCTTAAGAGCGAACTAGCGAAGTAGAATCAAACCAAGTGTTAGAGTCTGAACCAGCGTTAGGGTTGTTCAACAGTTGTGGGAGCAATTTCGAATGGCGAGCAACTTCTAGCTCGTTTAAGAGGGAACTTGCGAAGTAGAATCGAGCCAAGTGTTGGACTCCGAACCATCGGTAGAGTTGTTCAACAGTTGTGGCAGCAATTCCGAATGGCGACCTACTTCTAGCTCACTTAAGAGCGAACTTGCAAAGTAGAATCGAGCCAAGTGTTGAACTCTGAACCATCGGTAGAGTTGTTCAACGGTTGTGGGCGCTGTTCCGAATGGCGACCTACTTCTAGCTCGCTTAAGAGCGAACTTGCAAAGAAGAATCGAGCCGAGTGTTGGACTCCGAGCAATCGGTGGAGTTGTTAAACGGGTGTGGGAGTAGTTCCGAATGGCGACCAACTTCTAGCTCGCTTAAGAGCGAACTTGCGAAGTAGAATCGAGCCAAGTGTTGGACTCCGAACCACCTTTAGAGTTGTTCAACGGTTGTGGGAGCAGTTCCGAAAGGCGACCTACGGCTAGCTCGCTTAAGAGCGAACTTGCAAAGTAGAATCGAGCCAAGTGTTGGACTCTGAACCATCGGTGGAGTTGTTCAACGGTTGTGGGAGCAGTTCCGAATGGTGACCTACTTCTAGCTCGCTTAAAAGCGAACTTGCGAAGTAGAATCGAGACAAGTGTTGGACTCCGAACCATCGATAGAGTTGTTCAACGGTTGTGGGAGCAGTTCCGAATGGCGATCTACTCGTAGCTCGCTTAAGAGCGAACTTGCAAAGTAGAATCGAGCCAAGTGTTGGACTCCGAACCATCGTTAGAGTTGTTCAACGATTGTGGGAGCAGTTCCGAATGGCAACCTACTTCTAGCTCGCTTAAGAGCGAACTAGCGATGTAGAATCGAACCAAGTGTTGGACTCTGAACCAGCGTTAGGGTTGTTCAACAGTTGTGGAAGCAATTTCGAATGGCGACCAACTTCTAGCTCGCTTAAGAGCGAACTTGCGAAGTAGAATCGAGCAAAGTGTTGGACTCCGAACCATCGGTAGAGTTGTTCAACAGTTGTGGGAGCAATTCCGAATGGTGACCTACTTCTAGCTCCCTTAAGAGCGAACTTGCGAAGTAGAATCGAGCCAAGTGTTGGACTCCGAACCATCGTTAGAGTTGTTCAACGGTTGTGGGCGCTGTTCCGAATGGCGACCTACTTCTAGCTCGCTTATGAGCGAACTTGCAAAGAAGAATCGGGCCAAGTGTTGGACTCCGAGCAATCGGTGGAGTTGTTAAACGGGTGTGGGAGCAGTTCCGAATGGCGACCTACTTCTAGCTCGCTGAAGAGCGATCTTGCGAAGTAGAATCGAGCCAAGTGTTGGACTCCGAACTATCTTTAGAGTTGTTCAACGGTAGTGGGAGCAGTTCCGAATGGCGACCTACTTCTAGCTCGCTTAAGAGCGAACTTGCGAAGTAGAATCGAGCCAAGTGTTGGACTCCGAACCATCGGTAGAGTTGTTCAACAGTTGTGGGAGCAGTTCCGAAAGGCGACCTACATCTAGCTCACTTAAGAGCGAACTTGCGAAGTAGAATCGAACCAAGTGTTGGACTCCGAACCATCGTTGGAGTTGTTCAACGGTTGTGGGAGCAGTTCCGAATGGCCATCTACTTCCAGCTCGCTTAAGAGCGAACTTGCAAAATAGAATCGAGCCAAGTGTTGCACTCCGAACCATCGTTAGAGTTGTTCAACGGTTGAGGGAGCAGTTCCGAATGGCGACCTACTTCGAGCTCGCTTAAGAGCGAACTTGCGAAATAGAATCGAGCCAAGTGTTGGACTCCGAACCATCGTTAGAGTTGTTCAGCGATTGTGGGAGCAGTTCCGAATGGCGATCTACTTCTAGCTCGATTAAGAGCGAACTTGCGAATTGGAATCGAGCCAAGTGTTGGACTCCGAACCATCGTTAGAGTTGTTTAACGGTTGTGGGAGCAGTACCGAATGGCGACCTACTTCTAGCTCGCTTAAGAGCGAACTTGCGAAGTAGAATCGAGCCAAGTGTTGGACTCCGAACCATCGTTAGAGTTGTTCAACAGTCGTGGGAGAAGTTCCGAATGGCGATCTACTTCTAGCTCGCTTAGGAGCAAACTTGCGAAGTAGAATCGAGCCAAATGTTGGACTCCGAACCATCATTAGAGTTGTTCAACGGTTGTGGGAGCAGTTCCGAATGGCGACCTACTTCTAGCTCGCTTAAGAGCGAACTTGCGAAATAGAATCGAGCCAAGTGTTGGACTCCGAACCATCGTTAGAGTTGTTCAACGGTTGTGGGAGCAGTTCCGAATGGCGACATACTTCTAGCTCGCTTAAGAGCGAACTAGCGAAGTAGAATCGAACCAAGTGTTGGACTCTGAACCAGCGTTAGGGTTGTTCAACAATTGTGGGAGCAATTTCGAATGGCGACCTACTTCTAGCTCGTTTAAGAGCGAACTTGCGAAGTAGAATCGAGCCAAGTGTTGGACTCCGAACCATCGGTAGAGTTGTTCAACAGTTGTGGCAGCAATTCCGAATGGCGACCTACTTCTAGCTCACTTAAGAGCGAACTTGCGAAGTAGAATCGAGCCAAGTGTTGGACTCTGAACCATCGGTAGAGTTGTTCCACGGTTGTGGGCGCTGTTCCGAATGGCGACCTACTTCTAGCTCGCTTAAAAGCGAACTTGCAAAGAAGAATCGAGCCGAGTGTTGGAATCCGAGCAATCGGTGGAGTTGTTAAACGGGTGTGGGAGTAGTTCCGAATGGCGACCAACTTCTAGCTCGCTTAAGAGCGAACTTGCGAAGTAGAATCGAGCCAAGTGTTGGACTCCGAACCAGCTTTAGAGTTGTTCAACGGTTGTGGGAGCAGTTCCGAAAGGTGACCTACGGCTAGCTCGCTTAAGAGCGAACTTGCGAAGTAGAATCGAGCCAAGTGTTGGACTCTGAACCATCGGTGGAGTTGTTCAACGGTTGTGGGAGCAGTTTCGAATGGTGACCTACTTCTAGCTCGCTTAAAAGCGAACTTGCGAAGTAGAATCGAGACAAGTGTTGGACTCCGAACCATCGATAGAGTTGTTCAACGGTTGTGGGAGCAGTTCCGAATGGCGATCTACTCGTAGCTCGCTTAAGAGCGAACTTGCAAAGTAGAATCGAGCCAAGTGTTGGACTCCGAACCATCGTTAGAGTTGTTCAACGATTGTGGGAGCAGTTCCGAATGGCAACCTACTTCTAGCTCGCTTAAGAGCGAACTAGCGATGTAGAATCGAACCAAGTGTTGGACTCTGAACCAGCGTTAGGGTTGTTCAACAGTTGTGGAAGCAATTTCGAATGGCGACCAACTTCTAGCTCGCTTAAGAGCGAACTTGCGAAGTAGAATCGAGCAAAGTGTTGGACTCCGAACCATCGGTAGAGTTGTTCAACAGTTGTGGGAGCCATTCCGAATGGCGACCTACTTCTAGCTCCCTTAAGAGCGAACTTGCGAAGTAGAATCGAGCCAAGTGTTGGACTCCGAACCATCGTTAGAGTTGTTCAACGGTTGTGGGCGCTGTTCCGAATGGCGACCTACTTCTAGCTCGCTTATGAGCGAACTTGCAAAGAAGAATCGGGCCAAGTGTTGGACTCCGAGCAATCGGTGGAGTTGTTAAACGGGTGTGGGAGCAGTTCCAAATGGCGACCTACTTCTAGCTCGCTGAAGAGCGATCTTGCGAAGTAGAATCGAGCCAAGTGTTGGACTCCGAACTATCTTTAGAGTTGTTCAACGGTAGTGGGAGCAGTTCCGAATGGCGACCTACTTCTAGCTCGCTTAAGAGCGAACTTGCAAAGTAGAATCGAGCCAAGTGTTGGACTCCGAACCATCGGTAGAGTTGTTCAACAGTTGTGGGAGCAGTTCCGAAAGGCGACCTACATCTAGCCCACTTAAGAGCGAACTTGCGAAGTAGAATCGAACCAAGTGTTGGACTCCGAACCATCGTTGGAGTTGTTCAACGGTTGTGGGAGCAGTTCCGAATGGCCATCTACTTCCAGCTCGCTTAAGAGCGAACTTGCAAAATAGAATCGAGCCAAGTGTTGCACTCCGAACCATCGTTAGAGTTGTTCAACGGTTGAGGGAGCAGTTCCGAATGGCGACCTACTTCGAGCTCGCTTAAGAGCGAACTTGCGAAATAGAATCGAGCCAAGTGTTGGACTCCGAACCATAGTTAGAGTTGTTCAGCGATTGTGGGAGCAGTTCCGAATGGCGATCTACTTCTAGCTCGATTAAGAGCGAACTTGCGAAATGGAATCGAGCCAAGTGTTGGACTCCGAACCATCGTTAGAGTTGTTTAACGGTTGTGGGAGCAGTACCGAATGGCGACCTACTTCTAGCTCGCTTAAGAGCGAACTTGCGAAGTAGAATTGAGCCAAGTGTTGGACTCCGAACCATCGTTAGAGTTGTTCAACAGTCGTGGGGGAAGTTCCGAATGGCGATCTACTTCTAGCTCGCTTAAGAGCGAACTTGCGAAGTAGAATCGAGCCAAGTGTTGGACTCCGAACCATCATTAGAGTTGTTCAACGGTTGTGGGAGCAGTTCCGAATGGCGACCTACTTCTAGCTCGCTTAAGAGCGAACTTGCGAAATAGAATCGAGCCAAGTGTTGGACTCCGAACCATCGTTAGAGTTGTTCAACGGTTGTGGGAGCAGTTCCGAATGGCGACCTACTTCTAGCTCGCTTAAGAGCGAACTAGCGAAGTAGAATCGAACCAAGTGTTGGACTCTGAACCAGCGTTAGGGTTGTTCAACAGTTGTGGGAGCAATTTCGAATGGCGACCTACTTCTAGCTCGCTTAAGAGCGAACTTGCGAAGTAGAATCGAGCCAAGTGTTGGACTCCGAACCATCGGTAGAGTTGTTCAACAGTTGTGGGAGCAATTCCGAATGGCGACCTACTTCTAGCTCACTTAAGAGCGAACTTGCGAAGTAGAATCGAGCCAAGTGTTGAACTCTGAACCATCGGTAAAGTTGTTCATCGGTTGTGGGTGCTGTTCCGAATGGCGACCTACTTCTAGCTCACTTAAGAGCGAACTTGCAAAGAAGAATCGAGCCGAGTGTTAGACTCCGAGCAATCGGTGGAGTTGTTAAACGGGTGTGGGAGTAGTTCCGAATGGCGACCAACTTCTAGCTCGCTTAAGAGCGAACTTGCGAAGTAGAATCGAGCCAAGTGTTGGACTCCGAACCAGCTTTAGAGTTGTTCAACGGTTGTGGGAGCAGTTCCGAAAGGCGACCGACGGCTAGCTCGCTTAAGAGCGAACTTGCGAAGTAGAATCGAGCCAAGTGTTGGACTCTGAACCATCGGTGGAGTTGTTCAACGGTTGTGGGAGCAGTTCCGAATGGTGACCTACTTCTAGCTCGCTTAAAAGCGAACTTGCGAAGTAGAATCGAGACAAGTGTTGGACTCCGAACCATCGATAGAGTTGTTCAACGATTGTGGGAGCAGTTCCGAATGGCGATCTACTCGTAGCTCGCTTAAGAGCGAACTTGCAAAGTAGAATCGAGCCAAGTGTTGGACTCCGAACCATCGTTAGAGTTGTTCAACGATTGTGGGAGCAGTTCCGAATGGCAACCTACTTCTAGCTCGCTTAAGAGCGAACTAGCGATGTAGAATCGAACCAAGTGTTGGACTCTGAACCAGCGTTAGGGTTGTTCAACAGTTGTGGAAGCAATTTCGAATGGCGACCAACTTCTAGCTCGCTTAAGAGCGAACTTGCGATGTAGAATCGAGTAAAGTGTTGGACTCCGAACCATCGGTAGAGTTGTTCAACAGTTGTGGGAGCCATTCCGAATGGCGACCTACTTCTAGCTCCCTTAAGAGCGAACTTGCGAAGTAGAATCGAGCCAAGTGTTGGACTCCGAACCATCGTTAGAGTTGTCACGTTGTTGTTCAACGGTTGTGGGCACTGTTCCGAATGGCGACCTACTTCTAGCTCGCTTATGAGCGAACTTGCAAAGAAGAATCGGGCCAAGTGTTGGACTCCGAGCAATCGGTGGAGTTGTTAAACGGGTGTGGGAGCAGTTCCGAATGGCGACCTACTTCTAGCTCGCTGAAGAGCGATCTTGCGAAGTAGAATCGAGCCAAGTGTTGGACTCCGAACTATCTTTAGAGTTGTTCAACAGTTGTGGGAGCAGTTCCGAATGGTGACCTACTTCTAGCTCGCTTAAGAGCGAACTTGCGAAGTAGAATCGCGCCAAGTGTTGGACTCCGAACCATCGGTAGAGTTGTTCAACAGTTGTGGGAGCAGTTCCGAAAGGCGACCTACATCTAGCTCACTTAAGAGCGAACTTGCGAAGTAGAATCGAGCAAAGTGTTGGACTTCGAACCATCGTTGGAGTTGTTCAACGGTTGTGGGAGCAGTTCCGAATGGCCATCTACTTCCAACTCGCTTAAGAGCGAACTTGCAAATTAGAATCGAGCCAAGTGTTGCACTCCGAACCATCGTTAGAGTTGTTAAACGGTTGAGGGAGCAGTTCCGAATGGCGACCTACTTCGAGCTCGCTTAAGAGCGAACTTGCGAAATAGAATCGAGCCAAGTGTTGGACTCCGAACCATCGTTAGAGTTGTTCAGCGATTGTGGGAGCAGTTCCGAATGGCGATCTACTTCTAGCTCGATTAACAGCGAACTTGCGAAATGGAATCGAGCCAAGTGTTGGACTCCGAACCATCGTTAGAGTTGTTTAACGGTTGTGGGAGCCGTACCGAATGGCGACCTACTTCTAGCTCGCTTAAGAGCGAACTTGCGAAGTAGAATCGAGCCAAGTGTTGGACTCCGAACCATCGTTAGAGTTGTTGAACAGTCGTGGGAGAAGTTCCGAATGGCGATCTACTTCTAGCTCGCTTAAGAGCGAACTTGCGAAGTAGAATCGAGCCAAGTGTTGGACTCCGAACCATCATTAGAGTTGTTCAACGGTTGTGGGAGCAGTTCCGAATGGCGACCTACTTCTAGCTCGCTTAAGAGCGAACTTGCGAAATAGAATCGAGCCAAGTGTTGGACTCCGAACCATCGTTAGAGTTGTTCAACGGTTGTGGGAGCAGTTCCGAATGGCGACCTACTTCTAGCTCGCTTAAGAGCGAACTAGCGAAGAAGAATCGAACCAAGTGTTGGACTCTGAACCAGCGTTAGGGTTGTTCAACAGTTGTGGGAGCAATTTCGAATGGCGACCTACTTCTAGCTCGCTTAAGAGCGAACTTGCGAAGTAGAATCGAGCCAAGTGTTGGACTCCGAACCATCGGTAGAGTTGTTCAACAGTTGTGGGAGCAATTCCGAATGGCGACCTACTTCTAGCTCACTTAAGAGCGAACTTGCGAAGTAGAATCGAGCCAAGTGTTGGACTCTGAACCATCGGTAAAGTTGTTCATCGGTTGTGGGCGCTGTTCCGAATGGCGACCTACTTCTAGCTCGCTTAAGAGCGAACTTGCAAAGAAGAATCGAGCCGAGTGTTAGACTCCGAGCAATCGGTGGAGTTGTTAAACGGGTGTGGGAGTAGTTCCGAATGGCGACCAACTTCTAGCTCGCTTAAGAGCGAACTTGCGAAGTAGAATCGAGGAAAGTGTTGGACTCCGAACCATCGGTAGAGTTGTTCAACAGTTGTGGGAGCAATTCTGAATGGCGACCTACTTCTAGCCCCCTTAAGAGCGAACTTGCGAAGTAGAATCGAGCCAAGTGTTGGACTCCGAACCATCGTTAGAGTTGTTCAACGGTTGTGGGCGCTGTTCCGAATGGCGACCTACTTCTAGCTCGCTTATGAGCGAACTTGCAAAGAAGAATCGGGCCAAGTGTTGGACTCCGAGCAATCGGTGGAGTTGTTAAACGGGTGTGGGAGCAGTTCCAAATGGCGACCTACTTCTAGCTCGCTGAAGAGCGATCTTGCGAAGTAGAATCGAGCCAAGTGTTGGACTCCGAACTATCTTTAGAGTTGTTCAACGGTTGTGGGAGCAGTTCCGAATGGCGACCTACTTCTAGCTCGCTTAGGAGCGAACTTGCGAAGTAGAATCGAGCCAAGTGTTGGACTCCGAACCATCGGTAGAGTTGTTCAACAGTTGTGGGAGCAGTTCCGAAAGGCGGCCTACATCTAGCTCACTTAAGAGCGAACTTGCGAAGTAGAATCGAGCCAAGTGTTGGACTCCGAACCATCGTTGGAGTTGTTTAACGGTTGTGGGAGCAGTTCCGAATGGCCATCTACTTCCAGCTCGCTTAAGAGCGAACTTGCAAAATAGAATCGAGCCAAGTGTTGCACTCCGAACCATCGTTAGAGTTGTTCAACGGTTGGGGGAGCAGTTCCGAATGGCGACCTACTTCGAGCTCGCTTAAGAGCGAACTTGCGAAATAGAATCGAGCCAAGTGTTGGACTCCGAACCATCGTTAGAGTTGTTCAGCGATTGTGGGAGCAGTTCCGAATGGCGATCTACTTCTAGCTCGATTAAGAGCGAACTTGCGAAATGGAATCGAGCCAAGTGTTGGACTCCGAACAATCGTTAGAGTTGTTTAACGGTTGTGGGTGCAGTACCGAATGGCGACCTACTTCTAGCTCGCTTAAGAGCGAACTTGCGAAGTAGAATCGAGCCAAGTGTTGGACTCCGAACCATCGTTAGAGTTGTTCAACAGTCGTGGGAGAAGTTCCGAATGGCGATCTACTTCTAGCTCGCTTAAGAGCGAACTTGCGAAGTAGAATCGAGCCAAGTGTTGGACTCCGAACCATCATTAGAGTTGTTCAACGGTTGTGGGAGCAGTTCCGAATGGCGACCTACTTCTAGCTCGCTTAAGAGCGAACTTGCGAAATATAATCGACCCAAGTGTTGGACTCCGAACCATCGTTAGAGTTGTTCAACGGTTGTGGGAGCAGTTCCGAATGGCGACCTACTTCTAGCTCGCTTAAGAGCGAACTAGCGAAGTAGAATCGAACCAAGTGTTGGACCCTGAACCAGCGTTAGGGTTGTTCAACAGTTGTGGGAGCAATTCCGAATGGCGACCTACTTCTAGCTCACTTAAGAGCGAACTTGCGAAGTAGAATCGAGCCAAGTGTTGGACTCTGAACCATCGGTAGAGTTGTTCAACGGTTGTGGCCGCTGTTCCGAATGGCGACCTACTTCTTGCTCGCTTAAGAGCAAACTTGCAAAGAAGAATCGAGCGGAGTGTTGGACTCCGAGCAATCGGTGGAGTTGTTAAACGGGTGTGGGAGCAGTTCCGAATGGCGACCAACTTCTAGCTCGCTTAAGAGCAAACTTGCGAAGTAGAATCGAGCCAAGTGTTGGACTCCGAACCAGCTTTAGAGTTGTTCAACGGTTGTGGCAGCAGTTCCGAAAGGCGACCTACATCTAGCTCGCTTAAGAGCGAACTTGCGAAGTAGAATCGAGCCAAGTGTTGGACTCCGAACCATCAGTGGAGTTGTTCAACGGTTGTGGGAGCAGTTCCGAATGGCGACCTACTTCTAGCTCGTTTAAAAGCGAACTTGCGAAGTAGAATCGAGACAAGTGTTGGACTCCGAACCATCGATAGAGTTGTTCAACGGTTGTGGGAGCAGTTCCGAATGGCGATCTACTTGTAGCTCGCTTAAGAGCGAACTTGCAAAGTAGAATCGAGCCAATTGTTAGACTCCGAACCATCGTTAGAGTTGTTCAACGATTGTGGGAGCAGTTCCGAATGGCAACCTACTTCTAGCTCGCTTAAGAGCGAACTAGCGAAGTAGAATCGAACCAAGTGTTGGACTCTGTGTAATATCCCGACCGACTATTAATAATATTATTTTATTAGCATTCGACTACTTGATTATTTTATATTTTTCTTCACCATTGTGATCCTTTTAGCCATGACAACCTTATAGATAATTAGGGATTATTGGGTACTAAACCTAGGGTTACAAAGACATAAGAGGGTTAAGAATTCTTCTAGAAAACTCCTCCTCCATATCAATTTTCCCCCACATAACACCTCCCCCACTTTCCCCCTCCTCCTAGGCATGGCCGGCCCCCAAAAGGTGGGGGGGCTTTTATACAATTGTGTGGGTGCATAATTGAAATCTCCACCCTTCTCTCCTCCTATAAATACCCCCTTCCTTCTCCTTAGTTTCATTTTAGAAAGATCAAAAAAAAAAAGAAAGAAAGAAAGGAAAAGAATGAGTAGACTAACTTGAGAGTTTTATTTGTAGGGTTGCTAGAAGTTCTAGGAGAAAGAAGGAAAGTAGCTAGTGCTTCCATCAAGAAAAGAAACAAGGTGGGGGGTCTTCCTAGGTTTGTTGTTTGTATGTTTGTTTGTTTGGTTGGTTGTTGTTTCTTTGAATGGTGTTTGATGATCCTTCTTCTTCTTACCCTCTTGTTTATTTTTCTTTTGCTATGATTACTTTGTAGTAGTATGATTGTATGAGTTTTCTCATTTTGAATGTTGTTAACTACTTGGACTAAAACAACACATGCATATAAATTTGTTTACAACCATGCAAGGTTGTAGGACTTGAATATGGAACCATACATAAGACATATGAATTGTTTACAACCATGTAAGGTTGTAGGACCTATGTTGAACCTTGGACTAAAAGAGAAAATATGTTGATTAAACCTAAAAATAAAGTGTTCTTATTTGTTGTATTATTGTTTAGTTTTAATCTTAAAGTATGAAAAAAAAAGAAACTTGTTAAATCACTAGTGGTAAAATAAATTAATAAAAAGATCTTTTCTTTCTAAACACTAGTTGTAAAAAGATCAAAAAGATCTCTTTTATGCCCACTAGTAAGAAACTTATGTAGTAATTTAATTGTAGATGTTTATGATAAATTTTAGTTGATACTTATAGTAGTAGTAGTAGATATATATATGTTTCTAATAAAGTTGTAGTAGTAGTAGATATGTATGCTTCTACTAAGTAGCAATAGTAGATGTATGTTTCCATTAAAAGTAGCAATAGTAGATGTGGAATTTATTATATCATGTTAGAAGCAATATTCATGCTCTACTTGTTGTAGGATCACTTCTAAAAATATTAGAAGTCATATTCATGCTTTACATGTTGTAGGATCACTTCTAAAAATAATAGAAGTCATATTCATGCTTTACATGTTGTAGGATCACTTCTAAAAATATTAGAAGTCATATTCATTCTCTACTTGTTGTAGGATCACTTCTAAAAATATTAGAAGTCATATTCATGCTCTACTTGTTGTAGGATCACTTCTAAAAATATTAGAAGCCATATTCATGCTTTACATGTTGTAGGATCACTTCTAAAAATATTAGAAGCCATATTCATGCTTTAGATGTTGTAGGATCACTTCTAAAAATATTAGAAGTCATATTCATGCTTTACATGTTGTAGGATCACTTCTAAAAATATTAGAAGTCATATTCATGCTTTACTTGTTGTAGGATCACTTCTAAAAATATTAGAAGTCATATTCGTGCTTTACATGTTGTAGGATCACTTCTAAAAATATTTAGAAGCCATATTCATGCTTTACATGTTGTAGGTTTTATTCTAAAAATATCTATCATATTAGGAATGATATATATGCTTAGAATGATTGTTGGATTGATGTAAAATTACTTACCATATTTTAGGGATGATGTAGAAGTATATACATATGCTTGAGAATGTTGTATGTTCATACTAGTGATGTGTATACATGCTTGAGAATGCTATATGTTCATACTAGTTATATATGTATCCATGCTTGGGATCGCTACAAGTGCATGCTAAAACACATTCACAATCAGGAGTGTTATAAGTTGATGGTTATGTCATATATACCATGTTTTAGTGGTGGTAGGTTGATGCTTGCAATTGCATACCTTGATCGAATTGCCATAGGATAAGCAATAAGAAAGAGCCATGTGGAAATTGTAGGAATAACTACCTTGTTGTAGTTAGTGTTAGTATGGAACCATAGCATATGAGCACCCTTCATTCATAGCAATAAGGGTTGAGAAGTGCTAGTAGTTGTAGCTTGAGAAAAAGCTAGTTTAGGATCTTCAAGTACCCTAAGGGTCATCGACCATCAAGACCACATCCTACCCCCATAGAGTAAAATGGATAGATCTCACCTCGGGCGTCGACGGATCTTAACCAATGTAGGTTGACCGTGGGCCGAGAGTGTTGGTAGAATCCAAGTTAGGGGTAGGAATGAGTGAGAGAGATATTATTACTAGAGTCTTGGATCGAGGGACCACGAGTTGGACCATGTTTGGAAACTATGCAAGATTGCATAGAAATAATAACCTCATTAGGCTAGTGACTTATAAAATCATCCTTTAACCTTTTGCCCGAAAGAAGGGGAGTTGGTAGTAGGGTGCACCGTACGACCAAACCTTTCTTTAGGGCCGATCTTAGGTGGTGTTATCGGGTTGTACCTTCCCGTCAAAGGGATACGTACGGTGCTGTCTCACAGGTTGAGGACACGGGTTGCGTATCACACTCTGTTAATTCCTGAAATACCATGGCTGGGGTGCCACAGGATGCATTTGGGCAGTCCTGCGCTTGCTATACCCCAGAGGGTGCCACAGGGTAGGCTTCATGCTACCCTGCGCTTGCGAAACCCTATGGTTTGATTTTGGAACGATGCCCGATATACTGGGATCGAGTGAGGTCCGGCATGCCGGGTAGTAGTGGAAAACGGAGACACCATAAGCAGACTGCATAGGGGGACTTGACCCCTTCTGCAACCTCACAGAGTCATGGAGTATTGTCAGGAACAGGTTGTGTACAATTAGAATTCATAACGCGGGTTCAATTCCTATATATGGAGAAACGGCTTGAGATGGGGTCGCATGTAGTATAGGCTGCATGTTGCTTTCGGAGACTTGCTGGCATTAGAGTATGAGCATCCTGGTTTAGTTGACATGGCATTAGGTATGAGCATCCTGGTTTAGTTGACATGGCATTAGAATATGAGTATCCTAGTTCAGTTGACAGTGTATTAGTGTTCCCGTTTAGTTGATAGTGCATTGGTATTCCAGTTTGATTGACATTTATTAGATTCTAATCACTGCACTCACGAACACTTGAACTACACCGACATACTTCACCCTATTTATATATATTGTTTGTTTGGAGATCCGCTACTATATGATCAGCCTTTAAGCGTCAGTGAATACTGACGTCCCCACTTCAATAGGTTGTGGACACAAGACCGCGAACCAGAAGGACTCTAGCCGAGGCATATCTACAAGTGGAAAAGCAATGATTATCTTTTATTCATGTACACTCTGATGTAACATATTGTATTAGTAGAAACACTCGGCCTGTAATATTATGTTAATAAAAAGTTTTAAATTTTCCTGTTTCTGTGTATTGTGACTAATTGAATGAAAAGGTCCTGGCTCGTGTCTCGGTTTCCCAGCATATGGAAAACGGGGCGCTACACTCTGAATCAGCGTTAGGGTTGTTCAACAGTTGTGGGAGCAATTTCGAATGGCGACCTACTTCTAGCTCGCTTAAGAGCGAACTTGCGAAGTAGAATCGAGCCAAGTGTTGGACTCCGAACCATCGGTAGAGTTGTTCAACAGTTGTGGGAGCAATTCCGAATGACGACCTACTTCAAGCTCCCTTAAGAGCGAACTTGCGAAGTAGAATCGAGCCAAGTGTTGGACTCCGAACCATCGTTAGAGTTGTTCAACGGTTGTGGGAGCTGTTCCGAATGGCGACCTACTTCTAGCTCGCTTAAGAGCGAACTTGCAAAGAAGAATCGGGCCAAGTGTTGGACTCCGAGCAATCGGTGGAGTTGTTAAACGGGTGTGGGAGCAGTTCCGAATGGCGACCTACTTCTAGCTCGCAGAAGAGCGATCTTGCGAAGTAGAATCGAGCCAAGTGTTGGACTCCGAACCATCGTTAGAGTTGTTCAACGGTTGTGGGAGCGGTTCCGAATGGCGACCAACTTCTAGCTCGCTTAAGAGCGAACTTGCGAAGTAGAATCGAGCCAAGTGTTGGACTCCGAACCATCATTAGAGTTGTTCAACAGTTGTGGGAGCAGTTCCGAATGGCGATCTACTTGTAGCTCGCTTAAGAGCAAACTTGCAAAGTAGAATCGAGCCAAGTGTTGGGATCCGAACGATCGTTAGAGTTGTTCAACGGTTGTGGAAGCAGTTCCGAATGGCGACCAACTTCTAGCTCGCTGAAGAGCGAACTTGCGAAGTAGAATCGAGCCAAGTGTTGGACTCCGAACCATTTTTAGAGTTGTTCAACGGTTATGGGAGCAGTTCCGAAAGGCGACCTACATCTAGCTCGCTTAAGAGCGAACTTGCGAAGTAGAATCGAGCCAAGTGTTGGACTCCGAACCATCTTTAGAGTTGTTCAACGGTTGTGGGAGTAGTTCCGAATGGCGACCTACTTCTAGCTCGCTTAAGAGCGAACCTGCGAAGTAGAATCGACCCAAGTATTGGACTCCGAACCATCGTCAGAGTTGTTCAACGGTTGTGGGAGCAGTTCCAAATGGCGATCAACTTCCAGCTCGCTTAAGAGCGAACTTGCGAAATAGAATCGAGCCAAGTATTGCACTCCGAACCATCGTTAGAGTTGTTCAACGGTTGTGGGAGCAGTTCCGAATGGCGACCTACTTCTAGCTCGCTGAAGAGCGAACTTGCGAAGTAGAATCGAGCCAAGTGTTGGACTCCGAACCATCTTTAGAGTTGTTCAACGGTTGTGGGAACAGTTCCGAAAGGCGACCTACATCTAGCTCGCTTAAGAGCAAACTTGCGAAGTAGAATCGAGCCAAGTGTTGGACTCCGAACCATCTTTAGAGTTGTTCAACGGTTGTGGGAGCAGTTCCGAATGGCGACCTACTTCTAGCTCGCTTAAGAGCGAACCTGCGAAGTAGAATCGAGCCAAGTGTTGGACTCCGAACCATCGTTAGAGTTGTTCAACGGTTGTGGGAGCAGTTCCGAATGGCGATCTACTTCCAGCTCGCTTAAGAGCGAACTTACGAAATAGAATCGAGCCAAGTGTTGCACTCCGAACCATCGTAAGAGTTGTTCAACGGTTGTGGGAGCAGTTCCGAATGGCGACCTACTTCTAGCTCGCTTAAGAGCGAACTTGCGAAATAGAATCGAGCCAAGTGTGGGACTCCGAACCATCGTTAGAGTTGTTCAGCGGTTGTGGGAGCAGTTCCGAATGGCGATCTACTTCTAGCTCGCTTAAGAACGAACTTGCGAAATGGAATCGAGCCATGTGTTGGACTCCGAACCATCGGTGGAGTTGTTCAACGGTTGTGGGAACAGTTCCGAATGGAGAGCTACTTCTAGCTCGCTTAAGAGCGAATTTGCGAAGTAGAATCGAGACAAGTGTTGGACTCCGAACCATCGATAGAGTTGTTCAACGGTTGTGGGAGCAGTTACGAATGGCGATCTACTTGTAGCTCGCTTAAGAGCGAACTTGCAAAGTAGAATCGAGCCAAGTGTTGGACTCTAAACCATCGTTAGAGTTGTTCAACGGTTGTGGGAGCAGTTCCGAATGGCAACCTACTTCTAGCTCACATAAGAGCGAACTAGCGAAGTAGAATCGAACCAAGTGTTGGACTCTGAACCAGCATTAGGGTTGTTCAATAGTTGTGGGAGCAATTTCGAATGGCGACCTACTTCTAGCTCGCTTAAGAGCGAACTTGCGAAGTAGAATCGAGCCAAGTGTTGGACTCCGAACCATCGTTAGAGTTGTTCAACGGTTGTGGGAGCAATTCCGAATGGCGACCTACTTCTATCTCCCTTAAGAGCGAACTTGCGAAGTAGAATCGAGCCAAATGTTGGATTCCGAACCATCGGTAGAGTTGTTCAACGATTGTGGGCGCTGTTCCGAATGGCGACCTACTTCTAGCTCGCTTAAGAGCGAACTTGAAAAGAAGAATCGGGCCAAGTGTTGGACTCTGAGCAATCGGTGGAGTTGTTAAACGGGTGTGGGTACAGTTCCGTATGGCGACCTACTTCTAGCTCGCTGAAGAGCGATCCTGCGAAGTAGAATCGAGCCAAGTGTTTGGCTCCGAACTATCTTTAGAGTTGTTCAACGGTTGTGGAAACAGTTCCGAATGGCGACCTACTTCTAGCTCGCTTAAGAGCGAACTTGCGAAGTAGAATCGAGCCAAGTGTTGGACTCCGAACCATCGTTAGAGTTGTTCAACGGTTGTGGGAGCGGTTCCGAATGGCGACCTACTTCTAGCTCGCTTAAGAGTGAACTTGCGAAGTAGAATCGAGCCAAGTGTTGGACTCCGAACCATCGTTAGAGTTGTTCAACGGTTGTGGGAGCAGTTCCGAATGGCGATCTACTTGTAGCTCGCTTAAGTGCGAACTTGCAAAGTAGAATCGAGCCAAGTGTTTGGATCCGAACCATCGTTAGAGTTGTTCAACGGTTGCGGAAGCAGTTCCGAATGGTGACCAACTTCTAGCTCGCTGAAGAGCGAACTTGCGAAGTAGAATCGAGCCAAGTGTTGAACTCCGAACCATCTTTAGAGTTGTTCAACGGTTGTGGGAGCAGTTCCGAAAGGTGACCTACATCTAGCTCGCTTAAGAGCGAACTTGCGAAGTAGAATCGAGCCAAGTGTTGGACTCCGAACCATCTTTAGAGTTGTTCAACGATTGTGGGAGTAGTTCCGAATGGCGACCTACTTCTAGCTCGCTTAAGAGCGAAACTGCGAAGTAGAATCGAACCAAGTGTTGGACTCCGAACCATCGTTAGAGTTGTTCAACGGTTATGGGAGCAGTTCCGAATGGCGATCTACTTCTAGCTCGCTTAAGAGCGAACTTGCTAAATATTATCGAGCCAAGTGTTGCACTCCGAACCATCGTTAGAGTTGTTCTACGGTTGTGGGAGCAGTTCTGAATGGCGACCTGCTTCCAGCTCGCTGAAGAGCGAACTTGCGAAGTAGAATCGAGCCAAGTGTTGGACTCCGAACCATCTTTAGAGTTGTTCAACGGTTGTAGGAGCAGTTCCGAAAGGCGACCTACATCTAGCTCGCTTAAGAGCGAACTTGCGAAGTAGAATTGAGCCAAGTATTGGACTCCGAACCATCTTTAGAGTTGTTCAACGGTTGTGGGAGCAGTTCCGAATGGCGACCTACTTGTAGTTCGCTTAAGAGCGAACCTGCGAAGTAGAATCGAGCCAAGTGTTGGACTCCGAACCATCGTTAGAGTTGTTCAACGGTTGTGGGAGCAGTTCCGAATGGCGATCTACTTCCAACTCGCTTAAGAGGGAACCTGCGAAATATAATCGAGCCAAGTGTTGGACTCCGAACCATCGTTAGAGTTGTTAAACGATTGAGGGAGCAGTTCCGAATGGCTACCTACTTCTAGCTCGCTTAAGAGCGAACTAGCGAAGTAGAATCGAACCAAGTGTTAGACTCTGAACCAGCGTTAGGGTTGTTCAACAGTTGTGGGAGCAATTTCGAATAGCGACCTACTTCTAGCTCGCTTAAGAGCGAACTTGCGAAGTAGAATCGAGCCAAGTGTTGGACTCTGAACCATCGGTAGAGTTGTTCAACAGTTGTGGGAGCAATTCCGAATGGCAACCTACTTCTAGCTCACTTAAGAGCGAACTTGCGAAGTAGAATCGAGCCAAGTGTTGGACTCTGAACCATCGGTAGAGTTGTTCAACGGTTGTGGGCGCTGTTCCGAATGGCGACCTACATCTAGCACGCTTAAGAGCGAACTTGCAAAGAAGAATCGAGCGGAGTGTTGGACTCCGAGCAATCGGTGGAGTTGTTAAACGAGTGTGGGAGCAGTTCCGAATGGAGACCAACTTCTAGCTCGCTTAAGAGCGAACTTGCGAAGTAGAATCGAGGAAAGTGTTGGACTCCGAACCAGCTTTAGAGTTGTTCAACGGTTGTGGGAGCAGTTCCGAAAGGCGACCTACATCTAGCTTGCTTAAGAGCGAACTTGCGAAGTAGAATCGAGCCAAGTGTTGGACTCCGAACCATCGGTGGAGTTGTTCAACGATTGTGGGAGCAGTTCCGAATGGCGACCTACTTCTAGCTCGCTTAAAAGCGAACTTGCGAAGTAGAATCGAGACAAGTGTTAGACTCCGAACCATCGATAGAGTTGTTCAACGGTTGTGTGAGCAGTTCCGAATGGCGATCTACTTGTAGCTCGCTTAAGAGCGAACTTGCAAAGTAGAATCGTGCCAATTGTTGGACTCCGAACCATCGTTAGAGTTGTTCAACGATTGTGGGAGCAGTTCCGAATGGCAACCTACTTCTAGCTCGCTTAAGAGCGAACTAGCGAAGTAGAATCGAACCAAGTGTTGGACTCCGAACCAGCGTTTGGGTTGTTCAACAATTGTGGGAGCAATTTCGAATGGCGACCTACTTCTAGCTCGCTGAAGAGCGAACTTGCGAAGTAGAATCGAGCCAAGTGTTGGACTCCGAACCATCTTTAGAGTTGTTCAACGGTTGTGGGAGCAGTTCCAAAAGGCGACCTACATCTAGCTCGCTTAAGAGCGAACTTGCGAAGTAGAATCGAGCCAAGTGTTGGACTCCGAACCATCTTTAGAGTTGTTCAACGGTTGTGGGAGTAGTTTCGAATGGCGACCTACTTCTAGCTCGCTTAAGAGCGAACCTGCGAAGTAGAATCGAGCCAAGTGTTGGACTCTGAACCATCGTTAGAGTTGTTCAACGGTTGAGGGAGCAGTTCTGTATGGCGATCTACTTCCAGCACGCTTAAGAGCGAACTTGCGAAATAGATTTGAGCCAAGTGTTGCACTCCGAACCATCGTTAGAGTTGTTCAACGGTTGTGGGAGCAGTTCCGAATGGCGACCTACTTCTAGCTCGCTGAAGAGCAAACTTGCGAAGTAGAATCAAGCCAAATGTTGGACTCCGAACCATCTTTAGAGTTGTTCAACGGTTGTGGGAGCAGTTCCAAATGGCGACCTACTTCTAGCTCGCTTAAGAGCAAACCTGCGAAGTAGAATCGAGCCAAGTGCTGGACTCCGAACCATCGTTAGAGTTGTTCAACGGTTGTGGGAGCAGTTCCGAATGGCGATCTACTTCCAGCTCGCTTAAGAGCGAACTTGCAAAATAGAATCGAGCCAAGTGTTGCACTCCGAACCATCGTTAGAGTTGTTCAACGGTTGTGGGAGCAGTTCCGAATGGCGACCTACTTCTAGCTCGCTGAAGGGCGAACTTGCAAAGTAGAATCGAGCCAAATGTTGGACTCCGAACCATCTTTAGAGTTGTTCAACCGTTGTGGGAGCAGTTCCGAAAGGCGACCTACATCTAGCTCGCTTAAGAGCGAACTTACGAAGTAGAATCGAGCCAAGTGTTGGACTCCGAACCATCTTTAGAGTTGTTCAACGGTTGTGGGAGCAGTTCCGAATGGCGACCTACTTCTAGCTCGCTTAAGAGCGAACCTGCGAAGTAGAATCGAGCCAAGTGTTGGACTCCGAACTATCGTTAGAGTTGTTCAACGGTTGTGGGAGCAGTTCCGAATGGCGATCTACTTCCAGCTCGCTTAAGAACGAACTTACGAAATAGAATCGAGCCAAGTGTTGCACTCCGAACCATCGTAAGAGTTGTTCAACGGTTGTTGGAGCTATTCCGAATGGCGACCTACTTCTAGCTCGCTTAAGAGCGAACTTGCGAAATAGAATCGAGCCAAGTGTTGGACTCCGAACCATCGTTAGAGTTGTTCAGCGGTTGTGGGAGCAGTTCCGAATGGCGATCTACATCTAGCACGCTTAAGAGCGAACTTGCGAAATGGAATCGAGCCAAGTGTTGGACTCCGAACCATCGGTGGAGTTGTTCAACGGTTGTGGGAGCAGTTCCGAATGGCGACCTACTTCTAGCTCGCTTAAGAGCGAACTTGCGAAGTAGAATCGAGACAAGTGTTGGACTCCGAACCATCGATAGAGTTGTTCAACAATTGTGGGAGCAGTTTCGAATGGCAACCTACTTCTAGCTCGCTTAAGAGCGAACTAGCGAAGTAGAATCGAACCAAGTGTTGGACTCTGAACCAGCGTTAGGGTTGTTCAACAGTTGTGGGAGCAATTTCGAATGGCGACCTACTTCTAGCTCGCTTAAGAGCGAACTTGCGAAATAGAATTGAGCCAAGTGTTGGACTCCGAACCATCGGAAGAGTTGTTCAACAGTTGTAGGAGCAATTCCGAATGGCGACCTACTTCTAGCTCCCTTAAGAGCGAACTTGCGAAGTAGAATGGAGCCAAGTGTTGGACTCCGAACCTTCGTTAGAGTTGTTCAACGGTTGTGGGCGCTGTTCCGAATGGCGACCTACTTCTAGCTCGCTTAAGAGCGAACATGCAAAGAAGAATCGGGCCAAGTGTTGGACTCCGCGCAATTGGTGGAGTTGTTAAACGGGTGTGGGAGCAGTTCCGAATGGCGACCTACTTCTAGCTCGCTGAAGAGCGATCTTGCAAAGCAGAATCGAGCCAAGTGTTGGACTCCGAACTATCTTTAGATTTGTTCAACGGTTGTGGGAGCAGTTCCGAATGGCGACCTACTTCTAGCTCGCTTAAGAGCGAACTTGCGAAGTAGAATGGAGCCAAGTGTTGGACTCCGAACCATCGTTAGAGTTGTTCAACGGTTGTGGGAGCGGTTCCGAATGGTGACCTACTTCTAGCTCGCTTAAGAGCGAACTTGCGAAGTAGAATCGAGCCAAGTGTTGGACTCCGAATCATCATTAGAGTTGTTCAACGGTTGTGGGAGCAGTTCCGAATGGCGATCTACTTGTAGCTCGCTTAAGAGCGAACTTGCAAAGTAGAATCGAGCCAAGTGTTGGGATCCGAACCATCGTTAGAGTTGTTCAACGGTTGTGGAAGCAGTTCCAAATGGCGACCAACTTCTAGCTCGCTGAAGAGCGAACTTGCGAAGTAGAATCGAGCCAAGTGTTGGACTCCGAACCATCTTTAGAGTTGTTCAACGGTTGTGGGAGCAGTTCCAAAAGGCGACCTACATCTAGCTCTCTTAAGAGCGAATTTGCGAAGTAGAATCGAGCCAAGTGTTGGACTCCGAACCATCTTTAGAGTTGTTCAACGGTTGTGGGAGTAGTTTCGAATGGCGACCTACTTCTAGCTCGCTTAAGAGCGAACCTGCGAAGTAGAATCGAGCCAAGTGTTGGACTCCGAACCATCGTTAGAGTTGTTCAACGGTTGAGGGAGCAGTTCTGTATGGCGATCTACTTCCAGCTCGCTTAAGAGCGAACTTGCGAAATAGAATTGAGCCAAGTGTTGCACTCCGAACCATCGTTAGAGTTGTTCAACGGTTGTGGGAGCAGTTCCGAATGGCGACCTACTTCTAGCTCGCTGAAGAGCGAACTTGCGAAGTAGAATCGAGCCAAATGTTGGACTCCGAACCATCTTTAGAGTTGTTCAACGGTTGTGGGAGCAGTTCCAAATGGCGACCTACTTCTAGCTCGCTTAAGAGCAAACCTGCGAAGTAGAATCGAGCCAAGTGCTGGACTCCGAACCATCGTTAGAGTTGTTCAACGGTTGTGGGAGCAGTTCCGAATGGAGATCTACTTCCAGCTCGCTTAAGAGCGAACTTGCAAAATAGAATCGAGCCAAGTGTTGCACTCCGAACCATCGTTTGAGTTGTTCAACGGTTGTGGGAGCAGTTCCGAATGGCGACCTACTTCTAGCTCGCTGAAGAGCGAACTTGCGAAGTAGAATCGAGCCAAATGTTGGACTCCGAACCAACTTTAGAGTTGTTCAACCGTTGTGGGAGCAGTTCTGAAAGGCGACCTACATCTAGCTCGCTTAAGAGCGAACTTACGAAGTAGAATCGAGCCAAGTGTTGGACTCCGAACCATCTTTAGAGTTGTTCAACGGTTGTGGGAGCAGTTCCGAATGGCGACCTACTTCTAGCTCGCTTAAGAGCGAACCTGCGAAGTAGAATCGAGCCAAGTGTTGGACTCCGAACCATCGTTAGAGTTGTTCAACGGTTGTGGGAGCAGTTCCGAATGGCGATCTACTTCCAGCTCGCTTAAGAACGAACTTACGAAATAGAATCGAGCCAAGTGTTGCACTCCGAACCATCGTAAGAGTTGTTCAACGGTTGTTGGAGCTATTCCGAATGGCGACCTACTTCTAGCTCGCTTAAGAGCGAACTTGCGAAATAGAATCGAGCCAAGTGTTGGACTCCGAACCATCGTTAGAGTTGTTCAGCGGTTGTGGGAGCAGTTCCGAATGGCGATCTACATCTAGCACGCTTAAGAGCGAACCTGCGAAATGGAATCGAGCCAAGTGTTGGACTCCGAACCATCGGTGGAGTTGTTCAACGGTTGTGGGAGCAGTTCCGAATGGCGACCTACTTCTAGCTCGCTTAAGAGCGAACTTGCGAAGTAGAATCGAGACAAGTGTTGGACTCCGAACCATCGATAGAGTTGTTCAACAATTGTGGGAGCAGTTTCGAATGGCAACCTACTTCTAGCTCGCTTAAGAGCGAACTAGCGAAGTAGAATCGAACCAAGTGTTGGACTCTGAACCAGCGTTAGGGTTGTTCAACAGTTGTGGGAGCAATTTCGAATGGCGACCTACTTCTAGCTCGCTTAAGAGCGAACTTGCGAAATAGAATTGAGCCAAGTGTTGGACTCCGAACCATCGGAAGAGTTGTTCAACAGTTGTAGGAGCAATTCCGAATGGCGACCTACTTCTAGCTCCCTTAAGAGCGAACTTGCGAAGTAGAATGGAGCCAAGTGTTGGACTCCGAACCTTCGTTAGAGTTGTTCAACGGTTGTAGGCGCTGTTCCGAATGGCGACCTACTTCTAGCTCGCTTAAGAGCGAACATGCAAAGAAGAATCGGGCCAAGTGTTGGACTCCGAGCAATTGGTGGAGTTGTTAAACGGGTGTGGGAGCAGTTCCGAATGGCGACCTACTTCTAGCTCGCTGAAGAGCGATCTTGCACAGCAGAATCGAGCCAAGTGTTGGACTCCGAACTATCTTTAGAGTTGTTCAACGGTTGTGGGAGCAGTTCCGAATGGCGACCTACTTCTAGCTCGCTTAAGAGCGAACTTGCGAAGTAGAATCGAGCCAAGTGTTGGACTCCGAACCATCGTTAGAGTTGTTCAACGGTTGTGGGAGCGGTTCCGAATGGTGACCTACTTCTAGCTCGCTTAAGAGCGAACTTGCGAAGTAGAATCGAGCCAAGTGTTGGACTCCGAATCATCATTAGAGTTGTTCAACGGTTGTGGGAGCAGTTCCGAATGGCGATCTACTTGTAGCTCGCTTAAGAGCGAACTTGCAAAGTAGAATCGAGCCAAGTGTTGGGATCCGAACCATCGTTAGAGTTGTTCAACGGTTGTGGAAGCAGTTCCAAATGGCGACCAACTTCTAGCTCGCTGAAGAGCGAACTTGCGAAGTAGAATCGAGCCAAGTGTTGGACTCCGAACCATCTTTAGAGTTGTTCAACGGTTGTGGGAGCAGTTCCAAAAGGCGACCTACATCTAGCTCGCTTAAGAGCGAATTTGCGAAGTAGAATCGAGCCAAGTGTTGGACTCCGAACCATCTTTAGAGTTGTTGAACGGTTGTGGGAGTAGTTTCGAATGGCGACCTACTTCTAGCTCGCTTAAGAGCGAACCTGCGAAGTAGAATCGAGCCAAGTGTTGGACTCCGAACCATCGTTAGAGTTGTTCAACGGTTGAGGGAGCAGTTCTGTATGGCGATCTACTTCCAGCTCGCTTAAGAGCGAACTTGCGAAATAGAATTGAGCCAAGTGTTGCACTCCGAACCATCGTTAGAGTTGTTCAACGGTTGTGGGAGCAGTTCCGAATGGCGACCTACTTCTAGCTCGCTGAAGAGCGAACTTGCGAAGTAGAATCGAGCCAAATGTTGGACTCCGAACCATCTTTAGAGTTGTTCAACGGTTGTGGGAGCAGTTCCAAATGGCGACCTACTTCTAGCTCGCTTAAGAGCAAACCTGCGAAGTAGAATCGAGCCAAGTGCTGGACTCCGAACCATCGTTAGAGTTGTTCAACGGTTGTGGGAGCAGTTCCGAATGGCGATCTACTTCCAGCTCGCTTAAGAGCGAACTTGCAAAATAGAATCGAGCCAAGTGTTACACTCCGAACCATCGTTAGAGTTGTTCAACGGTTGTGGGAGCAGTTCCGAATGGCGACCTACTTCTAGCTCGCTGAAGAGCGAACTTGCGAAGTAGAATCGAGCCAAATGTTGGACTCCGAACCATCTTTAGAGTTGTTCAACCGTTGTGGGAGCAGTTCCGAAAGGCGACCTACATCTAGTGTAATACCCTGATTTTTCAATAAATGAGAAATTATTTATTTTGCACGTAGTGTGCACGTGCAATATTTTTTTTGGACTATTTTATCATGATGTGTATGTTTAAATATAATTTTCTCAAATTATTTTAGTACAAAAGCCTTCTTTAAAAGCCTTATTTGATTTAACTAAAAAGCCTTTTTCTTAAAACGCCCAAAAGCATTTTTATTTTAATTATTTTTATAAAATTATTTTGGCCCAAAAAGAAAGCCCATGAATTAATTTATTTTAATTAAACTTGTCATGTAGAAGACTTTTTTAAACAAAATTATTTTTATACAATTTTGGAATGTACAATTTTGGCCTAGTTGCATGCACGTGCACTACACGTACACGTGCATTGCACATTTCTTTTGCTTGGCCGGGTAGCATTCTTTTGGAGGGAAAGTTGAATTTTTGGTGTGGAGAACATGGGGGTAGTTTCAAGGAGGTAGGTAGTTTTCCTAACTCCTACTTGAATCTAAGCCTTTCATTTTGCAACCACCAAAATGATCTTAGCCCTCCATTCCCCTCATTTTTTAGTATAAATACCCCCTTTCTCATGGCTAATTTTTCATATGCAAAGTGTAATTTCTAAAGCTAATAGTATTATAATTGTGAGTTATAAAAGATAAGAGAGTGTGTGGTTCTTTTGGTTGCTTGGAGTGGCCGGCTAAGGGCTTGGGAAGCTTTCGGTTTGGATTGGAGAAGCATTCGGCTAGGGCTTGGGAGCTTGGAGTGGTGCACTCTTTGGCTAGGAGGAGGTGTTCTCATCTACTAGGACTTATTGCTTTTGTGTTCTCTCCATTAAGGTGGGTAAAATATTTCATATTTCTAATATAGGGTTCATGCTAATATATTGGTAACACTATACATGGAAAATACTAATAAGAGACCACTCTAATTAAAAAGTTAGTATGTGAATGGCTTAGAATGATGTGATTAATTGTGTATGTGAATTGCTTGCATGAAATTATACCATATGAAGCACTTTCTATGATTATTTAGTTTAATTGAATAATGATGCAATGTGATTAGCATGATGTGTGAAAATCTTTATTAATTACTTGCAAATTGTGTGGTTGAAACATGACAATTGATAAAGATATTAACACTATGGAAATTGAATAGAAAAGTATATTGAATGCTTTGAATTCATGTGTAGAAGTGGCATAAATGAACCAAAGAATTGCTTGTTGTCACCAAATTAGAAATGTACCAAACTTAGTAATTGTTGAGTTTCACCTATTCATGTGCTATATGAATTCTTTTGCTAGTATGAGTATGGGAAAATCCAAAGTTGTATTGTGTTGTGAATGTAGATTAATAACCAGTAAATTATCATGGAAAATTTTGGGATAAAAGAGAGATTAGAAGATCAATCGATTCTTTTCAATGTCGAAAATAAAAGATTTGCTAGTTTTAATTAAAATAATTAATTTGGGTGGAGAAAATTATGTTTTTAGTACAAAAATTTATTTTATACTTGCTGTTTTGAAGATTGAATAAAGATGATTAATTCTGGAATTTTTCAGTAGTTTAGATAAAGGCAATATGGATCAAATTGTTTTGAACATCGAGTTGATTTCTAAAAACAGTGCGAATATGAAACTAATGGGTTTTAACCTATACTGTGACAACCTGAGCCAGTGGCTCAGGCGGTCGGTGTCTGTGTTCGGTTTCCCTGAGTGGTGCGGTTCGAAACCCGGCCTCACCATCTTTTTACTTGACTGTGTATAAATATATATGAACAGCGAAGTGATAGCACATATACTTAATCCCCCTCTTCTAATCGCTAGCACCGGTTGGCCTGATGGCGGGTGCTCTGGCCTTCTTCTCTACTGTGCTGGGTTCGAATCCTTCCCCTAGCACTTAGGGAAAAATATTTTTTTTGGGAGTTTTTGATGTCCAAAAAATGTGAGAAAAATATGGTAATTTTCATAAAAATACAAGGAATTTTATGGGATTGGTTTGGGTATTATTTGAAGAAAATATGAAGTAGTTTGTGAACAAATAGTATAATTAAAGCTATGGTTTTGAGACACTTATGGGAATTTCCAATTCATAAAGATATATATGAAATGGGTTTATTAAGAAGTAATTGACATAAAGAATTTTGTGGTGTGACATGATGCTATTAATTTTTCACTTGAGGATATGGTGCAAAATGTAAAGTATGGGTGTTTAATTATAAGTGCATGAGTGCATTGTATGATATTGGAATTTAGAAATCATGTGGATGAAATTGTTGGCCATGAATATGAAATTTTATGAGTTATAAGTATTCACTATGGACTTGTGAATAAAGTGTAATCATGAATTGAAAAAGAATGAGTATAAAAACTCGACATGGAAATTGTCAGGAGTTAAAGATTGTGAAATGAAATTTGAAATAGAGTAGCTAAGTCTCCCCGGCATTGAGAAAGATGAATTGAAATTGAAATTAGACCAAGGTTGGTCATGTTGAGACAAATGAATAAGTCCGGTTGATGGAGAGGCTAACTCTAGTGATTATTTTGTTCATGATTTTTAAATAAAACTAAGGACTAGTACATAGTGGAGATGTGATGAAAGTAGAAGAAAAACATGAGTATGAGGGCCAACGGATAGCGGTGTGAGAGCGATTCACAGGTTGCCTGCTTGATGCGTCAAGACAGTGCGTGGGCGCTACTCCGGAATTATCGTCCCGGTGGCGACGCTCGTGGGATGTTCGAGTGGCTATGGGTGGTGCCATTGTTCCATGGCGGAGGCTGAATTGTCCATAGGTTGCCTGCTCGATGCGTCGTGACAGTGCGTGGGATTCCCCTCTAGGCTACCTGGACATGGGCTCATAGATCATAGGACATCTAAGACACTACCGTAGTTACAGTAGTAGTTTAAGACATAACGGGGGATTGAACCCTAACAAGATGAAGAACGAATAAGGGCTTGCCCTCGGACCTATGTAGTATGGGATGCATAGAATCCGAACAAGTGTGCATTAGTGTCATGTAACATAATTAACTGCATTAAGGACTAAGTGCACAATCACAACACGACATCAATAGGGTAGTCCCTTTAGTTTGAAATGTGACAAGTTTGCGTTTGCTAAATATGAAATGTTAAGTTATACTATTTCCGGCAAGCGAGGACGGCCGTGTATAATGATCGTCGGTTGAATAAACTGACGTACCCATAGTCTAACATGCAGGTAAATGTCATGCTAAAGATTAAAGAAGATTTGGATGCTTAAAGATTTTATCAAGCTGTTGTACTTGTATTTAATTGTTGTATTTTACTTCCGCTGTGCAAAAGAAAGATGTAATTATGATGTAAACTCTGATGTATGATGAAAAGTTTTTATTTCCCTGTAAAAGTGTACTAAGAAAGTGAAAAGATCCTGTAGAACATCTCGAATTCAGTGTATTTGGGATTCGGGGCGTTACATCTAGCTCGCTTAAGAGCGAACTTGCGAAGTAGAATCGAGCCAAGTGTTGGACTCCGAACCATCTTTAGAGTTGTTCAACGGTTGTGGGAGCAGTTCCGAATGGCGACCTACTTCCAGCTCGCTTAAGAGCGAACCTGCGAAGTAGAATCGAGCCAAGTGTTGGACTCCGAACCATCGTTAGAGTTGTTCAACGGTTGTGGGAGCAGTTCCGAATGGCGATCTACTTCCAGCTCGCTTAAGAGCGAACTTACGAAATAGAATCGAGCCAAGTGTTGCACTCCGAACCATCGTAAGAGTTGTTCAACGGTTGTTGGAGCTATTCCGAATGGCGACCTACTTCTAGCTCGCTTAAGAGCGAACTTGCGAAATAGAATCGAGCCAAGTGTTGGACTCCGAACCATCGTTAGAGTTGTTCAGCGGTTGTGGGAGCAGTTCCGAATGGCGATCTACATCTACCTCGCTTAAGAGCGAACTTGCGAAATGGAATCGAGCCAAGTGTTGGACTCCGAACCATCGGTGGAGTTGTTCAACGGTTGTGGGAGAAGTTCCGAATGGCGACCTACTTCTAGCTCGCTTAAGAGCGAACTTGCGAAGTAGAATCGAGACAAGTGTTGGACTCCGAACCATCGATAGAGTTGTTCAACGGTTGTGGGAGCAGTTACGAATGGCGATCTACTTGTAGCTCGCTTAAGAGCGAACTTGCAAACTAGAATCGAGCCAAGTGTTGGACTTCGAACCATCGTTAGAGTTGTTCAACAATTGTGGGAGCAGTTTCGAATGGCAACCTACTTCTAGCTCGCTTAAGAGCGAACTAGCGAAGTAGAATCGAACCAAGTGTTGGACTCTGAACCAGCGTTAGGGTTGTTCAACAGTTGTGGGAGCAATTTCGAATGGCGACCTACTTCTAGCTCGCTTAAGAGCGAACTTGCGAAATAGAATCGAGCCAAGTGTTGGACTCCGAACCATCGGAAGAGTTGTTCAATAGTTGTAGGAGCAATTCCGAATGGCGACCTACTTCTAGCTCCCATAAGAGCGAACTTGCGAAGTAGAATGGAGCCAAGTGTTGGACTCCGAACCTTCGTTAGAGTTGTTCAACGGTTGTGGGCGCTGTTCCGAATGGCGACCTACTTCTAGCTCGCTTAAGAGCGAACTTGCAAAGAAGAATCGGGCCAAGTGTTGGACTCCGAGCAATTGGTGGAGTTGTTAAATGGGTGTGGGAGCAGTTCCGAATGGCGACCTACTTCTAGCTCGCTGAAGAGCGATCTTGCAAAGTAGAATCGAGCCAAGTGTTGGACTCCGAACTATCTCTAGAGTTGTTCAACGGTTGTGGGAGCAGTTCCGAATGGCGACCTACTTCTAGCTCGCTTAAGAGCGAACTTGCGAAGTAGAATCGAGCCAAGTGTTGGACTCCGAACCATCGTTAGAGTTGTTCAACGGTTGTGGGAGCGGTTCCGAATGGTGACCTACTTTTAGCTCGCTTAAGAGCGAACTTGCGAAGTAGAATCGAGCCAAGTGTTGGACTCCGAACCATCATTAGAGTTGTTCAACGGTTGTGGGAGCAGTTCTGAATGGCGATCTACTTGTAGCTCGCTTAAGAGCGAACTTGCAAAGTAGAATCGAGCCAAGTGTTGGGATCCGAACCATCGTTAGAGTTGTTCAACGGTTGTGGAAGCAGTTCCGAATGGCGACCAACTTCTAGCTCGCTGAAGAGCGAACTTGCGAAGTAGAATCGAGCCAAGTGTTGGACTCCGAAGCATCTTTAGAGTTGTTCAACGGTTGTGGGAGCAGTTCCGAAAGGCGACCTACATCTAGCTCGCTTAAGAGCGAACTTGCGAAGTAGAATCGAGCCAAGTGTTGGACTCCGAACCATCTTTAGAGTTGTTCAACGGTTGTGGGAGTAGTTCCGAATGGCGACCTACTTCTAGCTCGCTTAAGAGCGTACCTGCGAAGCAGAATCGAGCCAAGTGTTGGACTCCGAACCATCGTTAGAGTTGTTCAACGGTTGTGGGGGCGGTTCCGAATGGTGATCTACTTCCAGCTCGCTTAAGAGCGAACTTGCGAAATAGAATCGAGCCAAGTGTTGCACTCCGAACCATCGTTAGAGTTGTTCAACGATTGTGGGAGCAGTTACGAATGGCGACCTACTTCTAGCTCGCTGAAGAGCGAACTTGCGAAGTAGAATCGAGCCAAATGTTGGACTCCAAACCATCGTTAGAGTTGTTCAACGGTTGTGGGAGCAGTTCCAAATGGCAACCTACTTCAATCTCGCTTAAGAGCGAACCTGCAAAGTAGAATCGAGCCAAGTGTTGGACTCCGAACCATCGTTAGAGTTGTTCAACGGTTGTGGGAGCAGTTCCGAATGGCGATCTACTTCCAGCTCGCTTAAGAGCGAACTTGCGAAGTAGAATCGGGCCAAGAGTTGGACTCCGAACCATCTTTAGAGTTGTTCAACGGTTGTGGGAGCAGTTCCGAATGGCGCCCTACTTCTAGCTCGCTTAAGAGCGAACCTGCGAAGTAGAATCGAGCCAAGTGCTGGACTCCGAACTATCGTTAGAGTTGTTCAACGATTGTGGGAGCAGTTCCGAATGGCGATCTACTTCCAGCTCGCTTAAGAGCGAACTTGCGAAATAGAATCGAGCCAAGTGTTGCACTCCGAACCATCGTTAGAGTTGTTCAACGGTTGTGGGAGCAGTTCCAAATGGCGACCTACTTCTAGCTCGCTTAAGAGCGAACATGCGAAGTAGAATCGAGCCAAATGTTGGACTCCGAACCATCTTTAGAGTTGTTCAACGGTTGTGGGAGCGGTTCCGAATGGCGACCTACTTCTAGCTCGCTTAAGAGCGAACCTGCGAAGTAGAATCGAGCCAAGTGTTGGACTCCGAACCATCGTTAGAGTTGTTCAACGATTGTGGGAGCAGTTACGAATGGCGACCTACTTCTAGCTCGCTGAAGAGCGAACTTGCGAAGTAGAATCGAGCCAAATGTTGGACTCCGAACCATCGTTAGAGTTGTTCAACGGTTGTGGGAGCAGTTCCAAATGGCGACCTACTTCAATCTCGCTTAAGAGCGAACCTGCGAAGTAGAATCGAGCCAAGTGTTGGACTCCGAACCATCGTTAGAGTTGTTCAACGGTTGTGGGAGCAGTTCCGAATGGCGATCTACTTCCAGCTCGCTTAAGAGCGAACTTGCGAAGTAGAATCGGGCCATGTGTTGGACTCCGAACTATCTTTAGAGTTATTAACGGTTGTGGGAGCAGTTCCGAAAGGCGACCTACATCTAGCTCGCTTAAGAGCGAACTTGCGAAGTAGAATCGAGCCAAGTGTTGGACTCCGAACCATCTTTAGAGTTGTTCAACGGTTATGGGAGTAGTTCCGAATGGCGACCTACTTCTACCTCGCTTAAGAGCGTACCTGCGAAGCAGAATCGAGCCAAGTGTTGCACTCCGAACCATCGTTAGAGTTGTTCAACTGTTGTGGGGGCGGTTCCGAATGGCGATCTACTTCCAGCTCGCTTAAGAGCGAACTTGCGAAATAGAATCGAGCCAAGTGTTGCACTCCGAACCATCGTTTGAGTTGTTCAACGATTGTGGGAGCAGTTACGAATGGCGACCTACTTCTAGCTCGCTGAAGAGCAAACTTGCGAAGTAGAATCGAGCCAAATGTTGGACTCCGAACCATCGTTAGAGTTGTTCAACGGTTGTGGGAGCAGTTCCAAATGGCGACCTACTTCAGTCTCGCTTAAGAGCGAACCTGCGAAGTAGAATCGAGCCAAGTGTTGGACTCCGAACCATCGTTAGAGTTGTTCAACGGTTGTGGGAGCAGTTCCGAATGGCGATCTACTTCCAGCTCGCTTAAGAGCGAACTTGCGAAGTAGAATCGGGCAAAGTGTTGGACTCCGAACCATCTTTAGAGTTGTTCAACGGTTGTGGGAGCAGTTCCGAATGGCGACCTACTTCTAGCTCGCTTTAGAGCGAACCTGCGAAGTAGAATCGAGCCAAGTGCTGGACTCCGAACTATCGTTAGAGTTGTTCAACGATTGTGGGAGCAGTTCCGAATGGCGATCTACTTCCAGCTCGCTTAAGAGCGAACTTGCGAAATAGAATCGAGCAAAGTGTTGCACTCCGAACCATCGTTAGAGTTGTTCAACGGTTGTGGGAGCAGTTCCAAATGGCGACCTACTTCTAGCTCGCTGAAGAGCGAACTTGCGAAGTAGAATCGAGCCAAATGTTGGACTCCGAACCATCTTTAGAGTTGTTCAACGGTTGTGGGAGCGGTTCCGAATGGCGACCTACTTCTAGCTCGCTTAAGAGCGAACCTGCGAAGTAGAATCGATCCAAGTGTTGGACTCCGAACCATCGTTAGAGTTGTTCAACGATTGTGGGAGCAGTTACGAATGGCGACCTACTTCTAGCTCGCTGAAGAGCGAACTTGCGAAGTAGAATCGAGCCAAATGTTGGACTGCGAACCATCGTTAGAGTTGTTCAACGGTTGTGGGAGCAGTTCCAAATGAAGACCTACTTCAATCTCGCTTAAGAGCGAACCTGCGAAGTAGAATCGAGCCAAGTGTTGGACTCCGAACCATCGTTAGAGTTGTTCAACGGTTGTGGGAGCAGTTCCGAATGGCGATCTACTTCCAGCTCGCTTAAGAGCGAACTTGCGAAGTAGAATCGGGCCAAGTGTTGGACTCCGAACCATCTTTAGAGTTGTTCAACGGTTGTGGGAGCAGTTCCGAATGGCGACCTACTTCTAGCTCGCTTAAGAGCGAACCTGCGAAGTAGAATCGAGCCAAGTGCTGGACTCCGAACTATCGTTAGAGTTGTTCAACGATTGTGGGAGCAGTTCCGAATGGCGATCTACTTCCAGCTCGCTTAAGAGCGAACTTGCAAAATAGAATCGAGCCAAGTGTTGCACTCCGAACCATCGTTAGAGTTGTTCAACGGTTGTGGGAGCAGTTCCAAATGGCGACCTACTTCTAGCTCGCTGAAGAGCGAACTTGCGAAGTAGAATCGAGCCAAATGTTGGACTCCGAACCATCTTCAGAGTTGTTCAACTGTTGTGGGAGCGGTTCCGAATGGCGACCTACTTCTAGCTAGCTTAAGAGCGAACCTGCGAAGTAGAATCGAGCCAAGTGTTGGACTCCGAACCATCGTTAGAGTTGTTCAACGGTTGTGGGAGCAGTTCCGAATGGCGAACTACTTCCAGCTCGCTTAAGAGCGAACTTACGAAATAGAATCGAGCCAAGTGTTGGACTCCGAACCATCGTTAGAGTTGTTCAGCGGATGTGGGAGCAGTTCCGAATGGCGATCTACTTCTAGCCCGCTTAAGAGCGAACTTGCGAATTGGAATCGAGCCAAGTGTTGGACTCCGAACCTTCGGTGGAGTTGTTCAACGGTTGTGGGAGCAGTTCCGAATGCCGACCTACTTCTAGCTCGCTTAAGATCGAACTTGTGAAGTAGAATCGAGCCAAGTGTTGGACTCCGAACCATCGGTAGAGTTGTTCACCAGTTGTGGGAGCAATTCCGAATGCCGACCTACTTCTAGCTCCCTTAAGAGCGAACTTGCGAAGTAGAATCGAGCCAAGTGTTGGACTCCGAACCATCGGTAGAGTTGTTCAACGGTTGTGGGTGCTGTTCCGAATGGCGACCTACTTCTAACTCGCTTAAGAGCGAACTTGCAAAGAAGAATCGGGCCAAGTGTTGGACTCCGAGCAATCGGTGGAGTTGTTAAACGGGTGTGGGAGCAGGTCCGTATGGCGACCTACTTCTAGCTCGCTGAAGAGCGATCTTGCGAAGTAGAATCGAGCCAAGTGTTGGACTCCGAACTATCTTTAGAGTTGTTCAACGGTTGTGGGAGCAGTTCCGAATGGCGACCTACTTCTAGCTCGCTTAAGAGCGAACTTGCGAAGTAGAATCGAGCCGAGTGTTGGACTCCGAACCATCGTTAGAGTTGTTCAACGGTTGTGGGAGCGGTTCCGAATGGCGACCTACTTCTAGCTCGCTTAAGAGCGAACTTGCGAAGAAGAATCGAGCCAAGTGTTGGACTCCGAACCATCGTTAGAGTTGTTCAACGGTTGTGGGAGCTGTTCCGAATGGCGATCTACTTGTAGCTCGCTTAAGAGCGAACTTGCAAAGTAGAATCGAGCCAAGTGTTGGGATCCGAACCATCGTTAGAGTTGTTCAACAGTTGTGGGAGCAGTTCCGAATGACGACCTACTTCTAGCTCGCTTAAGAGCGAACTAGCAAAGTAGAATCGAGCCAAGTGTTGGACTCCAAACAATCGGTGGAGTTGTTCAACGGTTGTGGGAGCAGTTCTGAATGGCGACCCACTTCTAGCCCGCTTAAGATCGAACTTGCGAAGTACAATCGAGCCAAGTCTTGGACTCCAAACTATCGGTGGAGTTGTTCAACGGTTGTGGGAGAAGTTCTGAATGGCGACCTACTTCTAGCTCGCTTAAGAGCGAACTTGCGAAATGGAATCGAGCCAAGTGTTGGACTCCGAACCATCGTCAGAGTTGATCAACGGTTGTGGGAGAAGTTCCGAATGGCGACCAACTTCTAGCTCGCTTAAGAGCGAACTTGTGAATTAGAATCGAGCCAAGTGTTGGACTCCGAACCATCGTTGGAGTTGTTCAACGGTTGTGGGAGCAGTTCCGAATGGCGATCTACTTCTAGCCCACTTAAGAGCGAACTTGCGAATTAGAATCGAGCCAAGTGTTGGACTCCGAACCATCGTTAGAGTTGTTCAACGGTTGTGGGAGCAGTTCCGAATGGCGATCTACTTCTAGCTCGCTTAAGAGCGAACTTGCGAAATAGAATCGAGCCAAGTGTTGGACTCCGAACCATTGTTAGAGTTGTTCAACGGTTGTGGGAGCAGTTTCGAATGGCGACCAACTTCTAGCTCGCTTAAGAGTGAACTTGCGAAGTAGAATCGAGCCAAGTGTTGGACTCCGAACCATCGTTAGAGTTGTTCAACGGATGTGGGAGAAGTTCCGAATGACGATCTACTTCTAGCTCGCTTAATAGCGAACTTGCGAATTAGAATCGAGCCAAGTGTTGGACTCCAAACCATCGGTTGAGTTGTTCATCAGTTGTGGGAGCTATTCCGAATGGCGACCTACTTCTAGCTCACTTAAGAGCGAACTTGCGAAGTAGAATCGAGCCAAGTGTTGGACTCCCAACCATTGTTAGAGTTGTTCAACGGTTGTGGGAGCAGTTCCGAATGGCGACCTACTTCTAGCTCGCTTAAGAGCGAACTTGCAAAGTAGAATCGAGCCAAGTGTTGGACTCCGAACCATCGTTAGAGTTGTTCAACGGTTGTGGGAGTAGTTCCGAATGGCGACCTACTTCTAGCTCACTTAATAGCGAACTTACGAAATAGAATCGAGCCAAGTGTTGGACTCCGAACCATCGTTAGAGTTGTTCAACAGTTGTGGGAGCAGTTCCGAATGACGACCTACTTCTAGCTCGCTTAAGAGCGAACTAGCAAAGTAGAATCGAGCCAAGTGTTGGACTCCAAACTATCGGTGGAGTTGTTCAACAGTTGTGGGAGCAGTTCCGAAAGGTGACCTACTTCTAGCCCGCTTAAGAACGAACTTGCGAAGTAGAATCGAGCCAAGTGTTGGACTCCAAACTATCGGTGGAGTTGTTCAACGATTGTGGGAGCAGTTCCGAATGGCGACCTACTTCTAGCTCGCTTAAGAGCAAACTTGCGAAGTAGAATCGAGCCATGTGTTGGACTCCTAACCATCGTTAGAGTTGTTCAACGGTTGTGGGAGCAGTTCCGAATGGCGATCTACTTCTAGCTCGCTTAATAGCGAACTTGCGAAGTAGAATCGAGCCAAGTGTTGAACTCCGAACCATCCTTAGAGTTGTTCAACAGTTGTGGGAGTAGTTCCGAATGGCGACCTACTTCTAGCTCGCTTAAGAGCGAATTGACGAAGTAGAATCGAGCCAAGTGTTGGACTCCGAACCATCGGTGCAGTTGTTCAACGGTTGTGAGAGCAGTTCCGAATGGCGATCTACATCTAGCTCGCTTAAGAGCAAACTTGCGAAATAGAATTGGGCCAAGTGTTGGACTCCGAACCATCGTTAGAGTTGTTCAACAGTTGAGGGAGCAGTTCCGAATGGCGACCTACTTCTAGCTCGCTTAAGAGCGAACTTGAGAAGCAGAATCGAGGCAAGTGTTGGACTCCGAACCATCGGTGGAGTTGTTAAACGGGTGTGGGAGCAGTTCCGTATGGCGACCTACTTCTAGCTCGCTGAAGAGCGATCGTGCGATGTAGAATCGAGCCAAGTGTTGGACTCCGAACTATCTTTAGAGTTGTTCAACGGTTGTGGGAGCAATTCCGAATGCCGACCTACTTCTAGCTCCCTTAAGAGCGAACTTGCGAAGTAGAATCGAGCCAAGTGTTGGACTCCGAACCATCGGTAGAGTTGTTCAACAGTTGTGGGCGCTGTTCCGAATGGCGACCTACTTCTAGCTCGCTTAAGAGCGAACTTGCAAAGAAGAATCGGGCCAAGTGTTTGACTCCGAGCAATCGGTGGAGTTGTTAAACGGGTGTGGGAGCAGTTCCGTATGGCGACCTACTTCTAGCTCGCTGAAGAGCGTTCTTGCGAAGTAGAATCGAGCCAAGTGTTGGACTCCGAACTATCTTTAGAGTTGTTCAACGGTTGTGGGAGCAGTTCCGAATGGCGACCTACTTCTAGCTCGCTTAAGAGCGAACTTGCGAAGTAGAATCGAGCCAAGTGTTGGACTCCGAACCATCGTTAGAGTTGTTCAACGGTTGTGGGAGCGGTTCCGAATGGCGACCTACTTCTAGCTCGCTTAAGAGCGAACTTGCGAAGAAGAATCGAGCCAAGTGTTGGACTCCGAACCATCGTTAGAGTTGTTCAACGGTTGTGGGAGCAGTTCCGAATGGCGATCTACTTGTAGCTCGCTTAAGAGCGAACTTGCAAAGTAGAATCGAGCCAAGTGTTGGGATCCGAACCATCATTAGAGTTGTTCAACAGTTGTGGGAGCAGTTCCGAATGACGACCTACTTCTAGCTCGCTTAAGAGCGAACTAGCAAAGTAGAATCGAGCCAAGTGTTGGACTCCAAACTATCGGTGGATTTGTTCAACGGTTGTGGGAGCAGTTCTGAATGGCGACCTACTTCTAGCCCGCTTAAGATCGAACTTGCGAAGTAGAATCGAGCCAAGTGTTGGACTCCAAACTATCGGTGGAGTTGTTCAACGGTTGTGGGAGCAGTTCCGAATGGCGACCTACTTCTAGCTCGCTTAATAGCGAACTTGCGAAATAGAATCGAGCCAAGTGTTGGACTCCGAACCATCGTTAGAGTTGTTCAACAGTTGTGGGAGCAGTTCCGAATGATGACCTACTTCTAGCTCGCTTAAGAGCGAACTAGCAAAGTAGAGTCGAGCCAAGTGTTGGACTCCAAACTATCGGTGGAGTTGTTCAACGGTTGTGGGAGCAGTTCTGAATGGCGACCTACTTCTAGCCCGCTTAAGATCGAACTTGCGAAGTAGAATCAAGCCAAGTGTTGGACTCCAAACTATCGGTGGGGTTGTTCAACGGTTGTGGGAGAAGTTCTGAATGGCGACTACTTCTAGCTCGCTTAAGAGCGAACTTGCAAAATGGAATCGAGCCAAGTGTTGGACTCCGAACCATCGTCAGAGTTGATCAACGGTTGTGGGAGAAGTTCCGAATGGCGACCAACTTCTAGCTCGCTTAAGAGCGAACTTGTGAATTAGAATCGAGCCAAGGGTTGGACTCCGAACCATCGTTGGAGTTGTTCAACGGTTGTGGGAGCAGTTCCGAATGACGATCTACTTCTAGCCCGCTTAAGAGCGAACTTGCGAATTAGAATCGAGCCAAGTGTTGGACTCCGAACCATCGTTAGAGTTGTTCAACGGTTGTGGGAGCAGTTCCGAATGGCGATCTACTTCCAGCTCGCTTAAGAGCGAACTTGCGAAATAGAATCGACCCAAGTGTTGGACTCCAAACCATCGTTAGAGTTGTTCAACGGATGTGGGAGAAGTTCCGAATGGCGATCTACTTCTAGCTCGCTTAATAGCGAACTTGCAAATTAGAATCGAGCCAAGTGTTGGACTCCAAACCATCGGTTGAGTTGTTCATCAGTTGTGGGAGCTATTCTGAATGGCGACCTACTTCTAGCTCACTTAAGAGCGAACTTGCGAAGTAGAATCAAGCCAAGTGTTGGACTCCGAACCATTGTTAGAGTTGTTCAACGGTTGTGGGAGCAGTTCCGAATGGCGACCTACTTCTAGCTCGCTTAAGAGCGAACTTGCAAAGTAGAATCGAGCTAAGTGTTGGACTCCGAACCATCGTTAGAGTTGTTCAACGGTTGTGGGAGTAGTTCCGAATGGCGACCTACTTCTAGCTCGCTTAATAGCGAACTTGCGAAATAGAATCGAGCCAAGTGTTGGACTCCGAACCATCGTTAGAGTTGTTCAACAGTTGTGGGAGCAGTTCCGAATGACGACCTACTTCTAGCCCGCTTAAGAGCGAACTAGCAAAGTAGAATCGAGCCAAGTGTTGGACTCCAAACTATCGGTGGAGTTGTTCAACAGTTGTAGGAGCAGTTCTGAAAGGTGACCTACTTCTAGCCTGCTTAAGAACGAACTTGCGAAGTAGAATCGAGCAAAGTGTTGGACTCCAACCTATCGGTGGAGTTGTTCAACGATTGTGGGAGCAGTTCCGAATGGCGACCTACTTCTAGCTCGCTTAAGAGCAAACTTGCGAAGTAGAATCGAGCCATGTGTTGGACTCCTAACCATCGTTAGAGTTGTTCAACGGTTGTGGGAGCAGTTCCGAATGGCGATCTACTTTTAGCTCGCTTAAGAGCGAACTTGCGAAGTAGAATCGAGCCAAGTGTTGAACTCCGAACCATCCTTAGAGTTGTTCAACAGTTGAGGGAGCAGTTCCGAATTTCGACCTACTTCTAGCTCGCTTAAGAGCGAATTTACGAAGTAGAATCGAGCCAAGTGTTGGACTCCGAACCATCGGTGCAGTTGTTCAACGGTTGTGAGAGCAGTTCCGAATGGCGATCTACTTCTAGCTCGCTTAAGAGCAAACTTGCGAAATAGAATCGGGCCAAGTGTTGGACTCCGAACCATCGTTAGAGTTGTTCAACAGTTGAGGGAGCAGTTCCGAATGGCGACCTACTTCTAGCTCGCTTAAGAGCGAACTTGCGAAGCAGAATCGAGGCAAGTGTTGGACTCCGAACCATCGGTGGAGTTGTCCAACGGTTGTGGGAGCAGTTCCGAATGGCGACCTACTTCTAGCCCGCTTAAGAACGAACTTGAGAAGTAGAATCGAGCCAAGTGTTGGACTCCGAACCATCGGTGGAGTTGTTCAACGGTTATGGGAGCAGTTTCGAATAGCGACCTATTTCTAGCTCGCTTAAGAGCGAACTTGCGAAGTAGAATGGAGCCAAGTGTTGGACTCCGAACCAACGTTAGAGTTGTTCAACGGTTGTAGGAGCAGTTCCGAATGGCGATCTACTTCTAGCCCGCTTAAGGGCAAACTTGCGAAATAGAATCGAGCCAAGTGTTGGACTCCGAACCATCGTTAGAGTTGTTCAGCGGTTGTGGGAGCAGTTCTGAATGGCGACCTACTTCTAGCCCGCTTAAGATCGAACTTGCGAAGTAGAATCGAGCCAAGTGTTGGACTCCAAACTATCGGTGGAGTTGTTCAACGGTTGTAGGAGCAGTTCCGAATGGCGACCTGCTTCTAGCTCGCTTAATAGCGAACTTGCGAAATAGAATCGAGCCAAGTGTTGGACTCCGAACCATCGTTAGAGTTGTTCAACAGTTGAGGGAGCAGTTCCGAATGGCGACCTACTGCTAGCTCGCTTAAGAGCGAACTTGAGAAGCAGAATCGAGGCAAGTGTTGGACTCCGAACCATCGGTGGAGTTGTCCAACGGTTGTGGGAGCAGTTCCGAATGGCGACCTACTTCTAGTCCGCTTAAGAGCGAACTTGAGAAGTAGAATCGAGCCAAGTGTTGGACTCCGAACCATCGGTGGAGTTGTTAAACGGGTGTGGGAGCAGTTCCGTATGGCGACCTACTTCTAGCTCGCTGAAGAGCGATCTTGCAAAGTAGAATCGAGCCAAGTGTTGGACTCCGAACTATCTTTAGAATTGTTCAACGGTTGTGGGAGCAATTCCGAATGCCGACCTACTTCTAGCTCCCTTAAGAGCGAACTTGCGAAGTAAAATCGAGCCAAGTGTTGGACTCCGAACCATCGGTAGAGTTGTTCAACGGTTGTGGGCGCTGTTCCGAATGGTGACCTACTTCTAGCTCGCTTAAGAGCGAACTTGCAAAGAAGAATCGGGCCAAGTGTTGGACTCCGAGCAATCGGTGGAGTTGTTAAACGGGTGTGGGAGCAGTTCCGTATGGCGACCAACTTCTTGCTCGCTGAAGAGCGATCTTGCGAAGTAGAATCGAGCCAAGTGTTGGACTCCGAACTATCTTTAGAGTTGTTCAACGGTTGTGGGAGCAATTCCGAAAGCCGACCTACTTCTAGCTCCCTTAAGAGCGAACTTGCGAAGTAGAATCGAGCCAAGTGTTGGACTCCGAACCATCGGTAGAGTTGTTCAACGGTTGTGGGCGCTGTTCCGAATGGCGACCTACTTCTAGCTCGCTTAAGAGCGAACTTGCAAAGAAGAATCGGGCCAAGTGTTTGACTCCGAGCAATCGGTGGAGTTGTTAAACGGGTGTGGGAGCAGTTCCGTATGGCGACCTACTTCTAGCTCGCTGAAGAGCGATCTTGCGAAGTAGAATCGAGCCAAGTGTTGGACTCCGAACTATCTTTAGAGTTGTTCAACGGTTGTGGGAGCAGTTCCGAATGGCGACCTACTTCTAGCTCGCTTAAGAGCGAACTTGCGAAGTAGAATCGAGCCAAGTGTTGGACTCCGAACCATCGTTAGAGTTGTTCAACGGTTGTGGGAGCGGTTCCGAATGGCGACCTACTTCTAGCTCGCTTAAGAGCGAACTTGCGAAGAAGAATCGAGCCAAGTATTGGACTCCGAAACATCGTTAGAGTTGTTCAACAGTTGTGGGAGCAGTTCCGAATGGCGATCTACTTGTAGCTCGCTTAAGAGCGAACTTGCAAAGTAGAATCGAGCCAAGTGTTGGACTCCAAACTATCGGTGGAGTTGTTCAACTGTTGTGGGAGCAGTTCTGAATGGCGACCTACTTCTAGCCCACTTAAGATCGAACTTGCGAAGTAGAATCGAGCCAAGTGTTGGACTCCAAACTATCGGTGAAGTTGTTCAACGGTTGTGGGAGCAGTTCCGAATGGCGACCTACTTCTAGCTCGCTTAATAGCGAACTTGCGAAATAGAATCGAGCCAAGTGTTGGACTCCGAACCATCCTTAGAGTTGTTCAACAGTTATGGGAGCAGTTCCGAATGATGACCTACTTCTAGCTCGCTTAAGAGCGAACTAGCAAAGTAGAATCGAGCCAAGTGTTGGACACCAAACTATCGGTGGAGTTGTTCAACGGTTGTGGGAGCAGTTCTGAATGGCGACCTACTTCTAGCCCGCTTAAGATCGAACTTGCGAAGTAGAATCAAGCCAAGTGTTGGACTCCAAACTATCGGTGGAGTTGTTCAACGGTTGTGGGAGAAGTTCTGAATGGCGACTACTTCTAGCTCGCTTAAGAGCGAACTTGCGAAATGGAATCGAGCCAAGTGTTGGACTCCGAACCATCGTCAGAGTTGATCAACGGTTGTGGGAGAAGTTCCGAATGGCGACCAACTTCTAGCTCGCTTAAGAGCGAACTTGTGAATTAGAATCGAGCCAAGTGTTGGACTCCGAACCATCGTTGGAGTTGTTCAACGGTTGTGGGAGCAGTTCCGAATGGCGATCTACTTCTAGCCCGCTTAAGAGCGAACTTGCGAATTAGAATCGAGCCAAGTGTTGGACTCCGAACCATCGTTAGAGTTGTTCAACGGTTGTGGGAGCAGTTCCGAATGGCGATCTACTTCTAGCTCGCTTAAGAGCGAACTTGCGAAATAGAATCGAGCCAAGTGTTGGACTCCGAACCATCGTTAGAGTTGTTCAACGTATGTAGGAGAAGTTCCGAATGGCGATCTACTTCTAGCTCACTTAATAGCGAACTTGCGAATTAGAATCGAGCCAAGTGTTGGACTCCAAACCATCGGTTGAGTTGTTCATCAGTTGTGGGAGCTATTCCGAATGGCGACCTACTTCTAGCTCACTTAAGAGCGAACTTGCGAAGTAGAATCGAGGCAAGTGTTGGACTCTGAACCATTGTTAGAGTTGTTCAACGGTTGTGGGAGCAGTTCCGAATGGCGACCTACTTCTAGCTCGCTTAAGAGCGAACTTGCAAAGTAGAATCGAGCCAAGTGTTGGACTCCGAACCATCGTTAGAGTTGTTCAACGGTTGTGGGAGTAGTTCCGAATGGCGATCTACTTCTAGCTCGCTTAATAGCGAACTTGCGAAATAGAATCGAGCCAAGTGTTGGACTCCGAACCATCGTTAGAGTTGTACAACAGTTGTGGGAGCAGTTCCGAATGACGACCTACTTCTAGCTCGCTTAAGAGCGAACTAGCAAAGTAGAATCGAGCCAAGTGTTGGACTCCAAACTATCGGTGGAGTTGTTCAACAGTTGTGGGAGCAGTTCTGAAAGGTGACCTACTTCTAGCCCGCTTAAGAACGAACTTGCGAAGTAGAATCGAGCCAAGTGTTGGACTCCAAACTATCGGTGGAGTTGTTCAACGATGGTGGGAGCAGTTCCGAATGGTGACCTACTTCTAGCTCGCTTAAGAGCAAACTTGCGAAGTAGAATCGAGCCATGTGTTGGACTCCTAACCATCGTTAGAGTTGTTCAACGGTTGTGGGAGCAGTTCCGAATGGCGATCTACTTCTAGCTCGCTTAAGAGCGAACTTGCAAAGTAGAATCGAGCCAAGTGTTGAACTCCGAACCATCCTTAGAGTTGTTCAACAGTTGTGGGAGTAGTTCCGAATGGCGACCTACTTCTAGCTCGCTTAAGAGCGAATTTACGAAGTAGAATCGAGCCAAGTGTTGGACTCCGAACCATCGGTGCAGTTGTTCAACGGTTGTGAGAGCAGTTCCGAATGGCGATCTACTTCTAGCTCGCATAAGAGCAAACTTGCGAAATAGAATCGGGCCAAGTGTTGGACTCCGAACCATCGTTAGAGTTGTTCAACAGTTGAGGGAGCAGTTCCGAATGGCGACCTATTCTAGCTCGCTTAAGAGCGAACTTGTGAAGCAGAATCGAGGCAAGTGTTGGACTCCGAACCATCGGTGGAGTTGTCCAACGGTTGTGGGAGCAGTTCCGAATGGCGACCTACTTCTAGCCCGCTTAAGAGCGAACTTGAGAAGTAGAATCGAGCCAAGTGTTGGACTCCGAACCATCGGTGGAGTTGTTCAACGGTTATGGGAGCAGTTCCGAATAGCGACCTATTTCTAGCTCGCTTAAGAGCGAGCTTGCGAAGTAGAATGGAGCCAAGTGTTGGACTCCGAACCAACGTTAGAGTTGTTCAACGGTTAAAGGAGCAGTTCCGAATGGCGATCTACTTCTAGCCCGCTTAAGAGCAAACTTGCGAAATAGAATCGAGCCAAGTGTTGGACTCCGAACCATCGTTAGAGTTGTTCAGCGGTTGTGGGAGCAGTTCTGAATGGCGACCTACTTCTAGCTCGCTTAAGAGCGAACTTGCGAAATGGAATCGAGCCAAGTGTTGGACTCCGAACCATCGTCAGAGTTGATCCACGGTTGTGGGAGAAGTTCCGAAAGGCGACCTACTTCTAGCTCGCTTAAGAACGAACTTGCGAATTAGAATCGAGCCAAGTGTTGAGCTCCGAACCATCGTTGGAGTTGTTCAACGGTTATGGGAGCAGTTCTGAATGGCGATCTACTTCTAGCCCGCTTAAGAGAGAACTTGCGAATTAGAATCGAGCCAAGTGTTGGACTCCGAACTATCGTTATAGTTGTTCAACGGTTGTGGGAGCTGTTCCGAATGGCGATCTACTTCCAGCTCGCTTAAGAGCGAACTTGCGAAGTAGAATGGAGCCAAGTGTTGGACTCCAAACCATCGGTAGAGTTGTTCAGCGGTTGTGGGAGCAGTTTCGAATGGCGACCTACTTCTAGCTCGCTTAAGAGCGAACTTGCGAAGTAGAATCGAGCCAAGTGTTGGACTCCGAACCATCGTTAGAGTTGTTCAACGGATGTGGGAGAAGTTTCGAATGGCGATCTACTTCTAGCTCGCTTAATAGCGAACTTGCGAATTAGAATCGAGCCAAGTGTTGGACTCCAAACCATCGGTAGAGTTGTTCAGCGGTTGTGGGAGCAGTTTCGAATGGCGACCTACTTCCAGCTCGCTTAAGAGCGAACTTGCGAAGTAGAATCGGGCCAAGTGTTGGACTCCGAACCATTGTTAGAGTTGTTCAACGGTTGTGGGAGCAGTTCCGAATGGCGACCTACTTCTAGCTCGCTTAAGAGCGAACTTGCAAAGTAGAATCGAGCCTAGTGTTGGACTCCGAACCATCGTTAGAGTTGTTCAACGGTTGTGGGAGCAGTTCCGAATGGGGACCTACTTCTAGCTCGCTTAATAGCGAACTTGCGAAATAGAATCGAGCCAAGTGTTGGACTCCGAACCATCGTTAGAGTTGTTCAACAGTTGTGGGAGCAGTTCCGAATGGGGACCAACTTCTAGCTCGCTTAAGAGTGAACTAGCAAAGTAGAATCGAGCCAAGAGTTGGACTCCAAACTATCGGTGGAGTTGTTCAACGGTTGTGGGAGCAGTTCTGAATGGCGACCTACTTCTAGCCCGCTTAAGATCAAACTTGCGAAGTAGAATCGAGCCAAGGGTTGGACTCCAAACTATTGGTGGAGTTGTTCAACGGTTGTGGGAGCAGTTCCGAATGGCGACCTACTTCTAGCTCGCTTAAGAGCAAACTTGCGAAGTAGAATCGAGCCACGTGTTGGACTCCTAACCATCGTTAGAGTTGTTCAACGGTTGTGGGAGCAGTTCCGAATGGCGATCTACTTCTAGCTCCCTTAAGAGCGAACTTGCAAAGTAGAATCGAGCCAAGTGTTGGACTCCGAACCATCCTAAGAGTTGTTCAACAGTTGGGGGAGTAGTTCCGAATGGCGACCTACTTCTAGCTCGCTTAAGAGCGAACTGACGAAGTAGAATCGAGCCAAGTGTTGGACTCTGAACCATCAGTGGAGTTGTTCAACGGTTGTAAGAGCAGTTCCGAATGGCGATCTACTTCTAGCTCGCTTAAGAGCAAACTTGCGAAATAGAATCGGGACAAGTGTTGGACTCCGAACCATCGTTAGAGTTGTTCAACAGTTGAGGGAGCAGTTCCGAATGGCGACCTACTTCTAACTCGCTTAAGAGCGAACTTGCGAAGTAGAATCGAGGCAAGTGTTCGACTCCGAACCATCGGTGGAGTTGTCCAACGGTTGTAGGAGCAGTTCCGAATGGCGACCTACTTCTAGCCCGCTTAAGAGCGAACTTGAGAAGTAGAATCGAGCCAAGTGTTGGATTCCGAACCATCGGTGGAGTTGTTCAACGGTTGTGGGAGCAGTTCCGAATGGCGACCTACTTCTAGCTCGCTTAAGAGCGAACTTGCGAAGTAGAATGGAGCCAAGTGTTAGACTCCGAACCAACATTAGAGTTGTTCAACGGTTGTGGGAGCAGTTCCGAATGGCGATCTACTTCTAGCTCTCTTAAGAACGAACTTGCGAAATAGAATCGAGCCAAGTGTTGGACTCCGAACCATCGTTAGAGTTGTTCAGCAGTTGTGGGAGCAGTTCTGAATGGCGACCTACTTCTAGCTCGCTTAAGAGTGAACTTGCGAAATGGAATCGAGCCAAGTGTTGGACTCCGAACCATCGTCAGAGTTGATCAACGGTTGTGGGAGAAGTTCCGAATGGCGGCCTACTTCTAGCTCGCTTAAGAGCGAACTTACGAATTAGAATCGAGCCAAGTGTTTTACTCCGAACCATCGTTAGAGTTGTTCAACGGTTGGGAGAGCAGTTCCGAATGGCGATCTACTTCTAGCCCACTTAAGAGCGAACTTGCGAATTAGAATCGAGCCAAGTGTTGGACTCCGAACCATCGTTAGAGTTGTTCAACGGTTGTGGGAGCAGTTCCGAATGGCGATCTACTTCCAGCTCGCTTAAGAGCGAATTTGCGAAGTAGAATGGAGCCAAGTGTTGGACTCCGAACCATCGGTAGAGTTATTCATCAGTTGTGGGAGCTATTCCGAATGGCGACCTACTTCTAGCTCACTTAAGAGCGAACTTGCGAAGTAGAATCGAGCCAAGTGTTGGACACCGAACCATCGGTAGAGTTGTTCAACGATTGTGGGAGCAGTTCCGAATGGCGACCTACTTCTAGCTCGCTTAAGAGCGAACTTAAGAATTAGAATCGAGCCAAGTGTTGGACTCCGAACCATCGGTGGAGTTGTTCAACGGTTATGGGAGCAGTTCCGAATGGCGACCTATTTCTAGCTCGCTTAAGAGCGAACTTGCGAAGTAGAATGGAGCCAAGTGTTGGACTCCGAACCAACGTTAGAGTTGTTCAACGGTTGTGGGAGCAGTTCCGAATGGCGATCTACTTCTAGCTCGCTTAAGAGCGAACTTGCGAAAGAGAATCGAGCCAAGTGTTGGACTCCGAACCATCGTTAGAGTTGTTCAGCAGTTGTGGGAGCAGTTCTGAATGGCGACCTACTTCTAGCTCGCTTAAGAGCGAACTTGCGAAATGGAATCGAGCCAAGTGTTGGACTCCGAACCATCGTCAAAGTTGATCAACGGTTGTGGGAGAAGTTCCGAATGGCGACCTACTTCTAGCTCGCTTAAGAACGAACTTGCGAATTAGAATCGAGCCAAGTGTTGAGCTCCGAACCATCATTGGAGTTGTTCAACGGTTGTGGGAGCAGTTCCGAATGGCGATCTACTTCTAGCCCGCTTAAGAGCGAACTTGCGAATTAGAATCGAGCCAAGTGTTGGACTCCGAACTATCGTTATAGTTGTTCAACGGTTGTGGGAGCTGTTCCGAATGGCGATCTACTTCCAGCTCGCTTAAGAGCGAACTTGCGAAGTAGAATGGAGCCAAGTGTTGGACTCCAAACCATCGGTAGAGTTGTTCAGCGGTTGTGGGAGCAGTTTCGAATGGCGACCTATTTCTAGCTCGCTTAAGAGCGAACTTGCGAAGTAGAATCGAGCCAAGTGTTGGACTCCTAACCATCGTTAGAGTTGTTCAACGGTTGTGGGAGCAGTTCCGAATGGCGATCTACTTCTAGCTCGCTTAAGAGCGAACTTGCAAAGTAGAATCGAGCCAAGTGTTGTACTCCGAACCATCCTAAGAGTTGTTCAACAGTTGTGGGAGTAGTTCCGAATGGCGACCTACTTCTAGCTCGCTTAAGAGCGAACTGACGAAGTAGAATCGAGCCAAGTGTTGGACTCCGAACCATCGGTGGAGTTGTTCAATGGTTGTGAGAGCAGTTCCGATTGGCGATCTACTTCTAGCTCGCTTAAGAGCAAATTTGCGAAATAGAATCGGGCCAAGTGTTGGACTCCGAACCATCGTTAGAGTTGTTCAACTGTTGAGGGAGCAGTTCCGAATGGCGACCTACTTCTAGCTCGCTTAAGAGCGAACTTGCGAAGTAGAATCGAGGCAAGTGTTCGACTCCGAACCATCGGTGGAGTTGTCCAATGGTTGTAGGAGCAGTTCCGAATGGCGACCTACTTCTAGCCCGCTTAAGAGCGAACTTGAGAAGTAGAATCGAGCCAAGTATTGGATTCTGAACCATCGGTGGAGTTGTTCAACGGTTGTGGGAGCAGTTCCGAATGGCGACCTACTTCTAGCTCGCTTAAGAGCGAACTTGCGAAGTTGAATGGAGCCAAGTGTTGGACTCCGAACCAACGTTAGAGTTGTTCAACGGTTGTGGGAGCAGTTCCGAATGGCGATCTACTTCTAGCTCGCTTAAGAACGAACTTGCGAAATAGAATCGAGCCAAGTGTTGGACTCCGAACCATCATTAGAGTTGTTCAGCAGTTGTGGGAGCAGTTCTGAATGGCGACCTACATCTAGCTCGCTTAAGAGCGAACTTGCGAAATGGAATCGAGCCAAGTGTTGGACTCCGAACCATCGTCAGAGTTGATCAACGGTTGTGGGAGAAGTTCCGAATGGCGACCTACTTCTAGCTCGCTTAAGAGCGAACTTACGAATTAGAATCGAGCCAAGTGTTTGACTCCGAACCATCGTTGGAGTTGTTCAACGGTTGTGGGAGCAGTTCCGAATGGCGACCTACTTCTAGCCCGCTTAAGAGCGAACTTGAGAAGTAGAATCGAGCCCAGTGTTGGACTCCGAACCATCGGTGGAGTTGTTCAACGGTTATGGGAGCAGTTCCGAATAGCGACCTATTTCTAGCTCGCTTAAGAGCGAGCTTGCGAAGTAGAATGGAGCCAAGTGTTGGACTCCGAACCAACGTTAGAGTTGTTCAACGGTTAAAGGAGCAGTTCCGAATGGCGATCTACTTCTAGCCCGCTTAAGAGCAAACTTGCGAAATAGAATCGAGCCAAGTGTTGGACTCCGAACCATCGTTAGAGTTGTTCAGCGGTTGTGGGAGCAGTTCTGAATGGCGACCTACTTCTAGCTCGCTTAAGAGCGAACTTGCGAAATGGAATCGAGCCAAGTGTTGGACTCCGAACCATCGTCAGAGTTGATCCACGGTTGTGGGAGAAGTTCCGAAAGGCGACCTACTTCTAGCTCGCTTAAGAACGAACTTGCGAATTAGAATCGAGCCAAGTGTTGAGCTCCGAACCATCGTTGGAGTTGTTCAACGGTTATGGGAGCAGTTCTGAATGGCGATCTACTTCTAGCCCGCTTAAGAGAGAACTTGCGAATTAGAATCGAGCCAAGTGTTGGACTCCGAACTATCGTTATAGTTGTTCAACGGTTGTGGGAGCTGTTCCGAATGGCGATCTACTTCCAGCTCGCTTAAGAGCGAACTTGCGAAGTAGAATGGAGCCAAGTGTTGCACTCCAAACCATCGGTAGAGTTGTTCAGCGGTTGTGGGAGCAGTTTCGAATGGCGACCTACTTCTAGCTCGCTTAAGAGCGAACTTGCGAAGTAGAATCGAGCCAAGTGTTGGACTCCGAACCATCGTTAGAGTTGTTCAACGGATGTGGGAGAAGTTTCGAATGGCGATCTACTTCTAGCTCACTTAATAGCGAACTTGCGAATTAGAATCGAGCCAAGTGTTGGACTCCAAACCATCGGTAGAGTTGTTCAGCGGTTGTGGGAGCAGTTTCGAATGGCGACCTACTTCCAGCTCGCTTAAGAGCGAACTTGCGAAGTAGAATCAGGCCAAGTGTTGGACTCCGAACCATTGTTAGAGTTGTTCAACGGTTGTGGGAGCAGTTCCGAATGGCGACCTACTTCTAGCTCGCTTAAGAGCGAACTTGCAAAGTAGAATCGAGCCTAGTGTTGGACTCCGAACCATCGTTAGATTTGTTCAACGGTTGTGGGAGCAGTTCCGAATGGGGACCTACTTCTAGCTCGCTTAATAGCGAACTTGCGAAATAGAATCGAGCCAAGTGTTGGACTCCGAACCATCGTTAGAGTTGTTCAACAGTTGTGGGAGCAGTTCCGAATGGGGACCAACTTCTAGCTCGCTTAAGAGTGAACTAGCAAAGTAGAATCGAGCCAAGAGTTGGACTCCAAACTATCGGTGGAGTTGTTCAACGGTTGTGGGAGCAGTTCTGAATGGCGACCTACTTCTAGCCCGCTTAAGATCAAACTTGCGAAGTAGAATCGAGCCAAGGGTTGGACTCCAAACTATTGGTGGAGTTGTTCAACGGTTGTGGGAGCAGTTCCGAATGGCGACCTACTTCTAGCTCGCTTAAGAGCAAACTTGCGAAGTAGAATCGAGCCAAGTGTTGGACTCCTAACCATCGTTAGAGTTGTTCAACGGTTGTGGGAGCAGTTCCGAATGGCGATCTACTTCTAGCTCCCTTAAGAGCGAACTTGCAAAGTAGAATCGAGCCAAGTGTTGGACTCCGAACCATCCTAAGAGTTGTTCAACAGTTGGGGGAGTAGTTCCGAATGGCGACCTACTTCTAGCTCGCTTAAGAGCGAACTGACGAAGTAGAATCGAGCCAAGTGTTGGACTCCGAACCATCAGTGGAGTTGTTCAACGGTTGTAAGAGCAGTTCCGAATGGCGATCTACTTCTAGCTCGCTTAAGAGCAAACTTGCGAAATAGAATCGGGACAAGTGTTGGACTCCGAACCATCGTTAGAGTTGTTCAACAGTTGAGGGAGCAGTTCCGAATGGCGACCTACTTCTAACTCGCTTAAGAGCGAACTTGCGAAGTAGAATCGAGGCAAGTGTTCGACTCCGAACCATCGGTGGAGTTGTCCAACGGTTGTAGGAGCAGTTCCGTATGGCGACCTACTTCTAGCCCGCTTAAGAGCGAACTTACGAATTAGAATCGAGCCAAGTGTTTTACTCCGAACCATCGTTAGAGTTGTTCAACGGTTGGGGGAGCAGTTCCGAATGGCGATCTACTTCTAGCCCACTTAAGAGCGAACTTGCGAATTAGAATCGAGCCAAGTGTTGGACTCCGAACCATCGTTAGAGTTGTTCAACGGTTGTGGGAGCAGTTCCGAATGGCGATCTACTTCCAGCTCGCTTAAGAGCGAATTTGCGAAGTAGAATGGAGCCAAGTGTTGGACTCCGAACCATCGGTAGAGTTATTCATCAGTTGTGGGAGCTATTCCGAATGGCGACCTACTTCCAGCTCACTTAAGAGCGAACTTGCGAAGTAGAATCGAGCCAAGTGTTGGACACCGAACCATCGGTAGAGTTGTTCAACGATTGTGGGAGCAGTTCCGAATGGCGACCTACTTCTAGCTCGCTTAAGTGCGAACTTAAGAATTAGAATCGAGCCAAGTGTTGAACTCCGAACCATCGGTGGAGTTGTTCAACGGTTATGGGAGCAGTTCCGAATGGCGACCTATTTCTAGCTCGCTTAAGAGCGAACTTGCGAAGTAGAATGGAGCCAAGTGTTGGACTCCGAACCAACGTTTGAGTTGTTCAACGGTTGTGGGAGCAGTTCCGAATGGCGATCTACTTCTAGCTCGCTTAAGAGCGAACTTGCGAAAGAGAATCGAGCCAAGTGTTGGACTCCGAACCATCGTTAGAGTTGTTCAGCAGTTGTGGGAGCAGTTCTGAATGGCGACCTACTTCTAGCTCGCTTAAGAGCGAACTTGCGAAATTGAATCGAGCCAAGTGTTGGACTCCGAACCATCGTCAAAGTTGATCAACGGTTGTGGGAGAAGTTCCGAATGGCGACCTACTTCTAGCTCGCTTAAGAACGAACTTGCGAATTAGAATCGAGCCAAGTGTTGAGCTCCGAACCATCATTGGAGTTGTTCAACGGTTGTGGGAGCAGTTCCGAATGGCGATCTACTTCTAGCCCGCTTAAGAGCGAACTTGCGAATTAGAATCGAGCCAAGTGTTGGACTCCGAACTATCGTTATAGTTGTTCAACGGTTGTGGGAGCTGTTCCGAATGGCGATCTACTTCCAGCTCGCTTAAGAGCGAACTTGCGAAGTAGAATGGAGCCAAGTGTTGGACTCCAAACCATCGGTAGAGTTGTTCAGCGGTTGTGGGAGCAGTTCCGAATGGCGATCTACTTCTAGCTCCCTTAAGAGCGAACTTGCAAAGTAGAATCGAGCCAAGTGTTGGACTCCGAACCATCCTAAGAGTTGTTCAACAGTTGGGGGAGTAGTTCCGAATGGCGACCTACTTCTAGCTCGCTTAAGAGCGAACTGACGAAGTAGAATCGAGCCAAGTGTTGGACTCCGAACCATCGGTGGAGTTGTTCAATGGTTGTGAGAGCAGTTCCGATTGGCGATCTACTTCTAGCTCGCTTAAGAGCAAATTTGCGAAATAGAATCGGGCCAAGTGTTGGACTCCGAACCATCGTTAGAGTTGTTCAACTGTTGAGGGAGCAGTTCCGAATGGCGACCTACTTCTAGCTCGCTTAAGAGCGAACTTGCGAAGTAGAATCGAGGCAAGTGTTCGACTCCGAACCATCGGTGGAGTTGTCCAATGGTTGTAGGAGCAGTTCCGAATGGCGACCTACTTCTAGCCCGCTTAAGAGCGAACTTGAGAAGTAGAATCGAGCCAAGTGTTGGATTCTGAACCATCGATGGAGTTGTTCAACGGTTGTGGGAGCAGTTCCGAATGGCGACCTACTTCTAGCTCGCTTAAGAGCGAACTTGCGAAGTTGAATGGAGCCAAGTGTTGGACTCCGAACCAACGTTAGAGTTGTTCAACGGTTGTGGGAGCAGTTCCGAATGGCGATCTACTTCTAGCTCGCTTAAGAACGAACTTGCGAAATAGAATCGAGCCAAGTGTTGGACTCCGAACCATCATTAGAGTTGTTCAGCAGTTGTGGGAGCAGTTCTGAATGGCGACCTACTTCTAGCTCGCTTAAGAGCGAACTTGCGAAATGGAATCGAGCCAAGTGTTGGACTCCGAACCATCGTCAGAGTTGATCAACGGTTGTGGGAGAAGTTCCGAATGGCGACCTACTTCTAGCTCGCTTAAGAGCGAACTTACGAATTAGAATCGAGCCAAGTGTTTGACTCCGAACCATCGTTGGAGTTGTTCAACGGTTGTGGGAGCAGTTCCGAATGGCGATCTACTTCTAGCCCACTTAAGAGCGAACTTGCGAATTAGAATCGAGCCAAGTGTTGGACTCCGAACCATCGTTAGAGTTGTTCAACGGTTGTGGGAGCAGTTCCGAATGGCGATCTACTTCCAGCTCGCTTAAGAGCGAACTTGCGAAGTAGAATGGAGCCAAGTGTTGGACTCCGAACCATCGGTAGAGTTATTCATCAGTTGTGGGAGCTATTCCGAATGGCGACCTACTTCTAGCTCACTTAAGAGCGAACTTCCGAAGTAGAATCGAGCCAAGTGTTGGACACCGAACCATCGGTAGAGTTGTTCAACGATTGTGGGAGCAGTTCCGAATGGCGACCTACTTCTAGCTCGCTTAAGAGCGAACTTGCGAATTAGAATCGAGCCAAGTGTTGGACTCCGAACCATCGGTAGAGTTGTTCATCAGTTGAGGGAGCAATTTCGAATGGCGACCTACTTCTAGCTCACTTAAGAGCGAACTTGCGAAGTAGAATCGAGCCAAGTGTCGGACTCCGAACCATCGGTAGAGTTGTTGAACGATTGTGGGAGCAGTTCCGAATGGCGACCTACTTCTAGCTCGCTTAAGAGCGAACTTGCAAAGTAGAATCGAACCAAGTGTTGGACTCCGAACCATCGTTAGAGTTGTTCAACGGTTGTGGGAGAAGTTCCTGTTGTGCAATCTAGATACCTAATTAACTAGACACAAATTATAAGAACCTCGCAAGTGCACGAATCGTTCAGAAAAGCGTAGCAATAGCAAGGGTCGATCCCACAGAGATTGTAGACTTGAACTTACTAATCAATAAAAAGAATAAAAATCATAAAGAGTTGTTTTGGAAGTCTAAAAGAAATAAAAAGATTAAAACTAAATTAAGGAATGTTGAATCACAGATATTTATGAAGTAGTTGGGTTTAGATCTCCACCAATAGTCAGTAATGCTAAGTCACCTTCTGAACTTCTTCTTATTACTCATGTTTGTTCACTTCAAGGGCATGGTATCTACTCCTTAAAGTATTGTTTCCCTAGGCCAAGAATTAGGCATGGTATCTACTCTAATTCGTTTCTTTCATTAAGTGTGTAGCATGGTATCTTCTAAGTTGTGCTTAAAGAAAACATAAGATCAGTGGAAACGAACAAACACTCAAGGTTCTAGAAATTGGTATCAGATCTAGATCCCTTAAGTTGATTGAACCAGGAACCCTTAAAGATTCCTTTGTTACAATTACGGGCACGAGATACGGGTCGTCTCAATATGCTCATATAACAGATTCAGATAGATGGTAATGCAAACTTGGATTTCTCAAGCTCTGTACGTCAGTCGACTGGCTCTCACCTCAGTCGACTGCTCTCAGACTTCGAGAACTAGTTTGGTTATCATCAATCTATACCAATATAAACGGATTCAATCAATAAGCAAAATAGAAGAGCTCAGAAGAATATATTACTACATAACTACGGTTTCAATCTTCCCAACTATGAAATTTAGTTCCACATAATAATACTTTTATTAATCAACAAGTTTGAATACATGATCAACATAAAAGAATAGAAGGAGAAGAAATAAACTAATGAAGTCCGGCAATGAGGTCGACTGGCTGTCACATAGTCGACTGCCTTCGAATACTGGATCTCCTATCTCCTTCCTTGATGCCGATAGAATAATGCCCCTGTTGATGACTTGAACGCTCAGAAACAATTGTGATTCAGTCGTTTTGGAACCTGGAAGAGTGCCAACCGAGAGAGAGCTAAATAATGCTTCTTTTCTGATATTTATAGAACACGACTGAGAATTAGGGTTTTGCACTTTTTCAGGAAAATCCTTCTTTGTTTGATCTGATGATTTATTTCTTTCTCTTTTCTTCTTTCCTTCCTTATCTGTTAACCACGTGCTCTTGGAAATCCCCAGTCTCTAGATTTGATTTGCATAAATCTGGATTCAGATAGATTTGAAATTAAATTTGGATGAATCTTCGAATATCTTATCTGTTTACTTCGCCGCGTACCAGTCGACTGCCTTGGATATAAGTCGACTGGTCTCTGAGACATCTGTGGCTTCACGATTTCTCGGTCAAGTCGACTGGTGTTTGGTAAACTTGATTCCCTCTGTCCAGTCGCCTGTAAGCATGATCAGTCGACTGATCTCTTCAGCTTCCTGTGTTTCATCCTTACAATCCTGAATTTGCTTCGTTTTGCTGCTATGGACTGTTTCCTATGGAAAAGAGAAAATAAGAGTTAAATACCACATATAGAGCTTTTAAATGTGCATTTATAATAAGATTATTGCTTCTAAATGTGAATAATAATGTGTTCATCAAATACCCCCAAACTTAGATTTTTGCTTGTCCTCAAGCAAACTAGAATTACGAACAAGGGTATGATTATAATAACAGCCTTAATCACCAAGAGTTCTTACTATGTGGGCATCAACATAGAAAAGTATAAACAATTTCAGATAAAGTAAAATTAAACATACCCACTTTCTCTAGTGCAATTGTTTATTCATAACTCCAAACTCAACCTCACTTGTCATGCAATTAATTATAGTTATAGTATGTAATTACTCAATCTGTGATTATCCCCTTTTTTCTACTACAAACCGAGTAGCAAACTAGAGTTTTTTTTTATTTTATTTTATTTTATTTTTTTTTTTTTTTAAGTCGCTTCTCTAAAGTTGTCACTTGCCTTTTTACGCGAATGCGAAACATTTGTGATGAATCCACCCGGTTACTCAGCGAGTCACAAACTCTAACGTGCTTTGCATACTCATATTTCAAGTTGCCGTTTGACGTAAAGGTAAACATTGGTGATGAATACCCCTAGTTACTAAGCACTCAAAACATTGGAGTAGATTGACTTTATTCAAGTATATATATATATATATATATATATATATATATATATATATATATATATATTTTTATCACTCTATTTACTTAAACTCAATTTAGGACTAGATCTAAAGGGAATAATAACCAGAAAAAGCATCACATTTGTTTATTATGTATAATTGCATGACTCATATAATTTTGTATGGAAGTTATGAAACTCAACAATCCCAAAGTAAATAGGTATCCTTCTTCTTACTTATAAGAAATTGTTTATCCAAAAAAAAAAAATTCAAAAGACTCTAATACCTAGGCATACGTCCAAACTTAGATGGAACATTGTCCTCAATGTTCGAAAGAAAATTTAAGAATAGGCATATGTCACATCTAGTAAGGAGAATCTAAAAATAAAAATAACTCAAAGAAAAATAATAATGAATAACTGAAAGAAAATAAAGGGAAAGTGTAAATACTCCCCTGAAAAATTGGGTTGCCATCCAATAAGCGCTGTGTTTTCTGTCTTCAGCTAGACTTGATGAGGTCATGCCATGTATTGAACAGTTTGAAGATTCACATCTTCCTCTTGCGGTTCAATGCTCATCTCCATGTATGGTTTCACTCTATGCCCGTTCACCTTGAATGTTTGATTCTTTTCTTTGCTATGAATGTAATATCCCGCCCTGTGAAATAATAAATATTTTTATTTTATTTTTATTTTATTATTATTTTATTATTATTTTATTATTATTTTATTATTATATTTTATTTTTCGGAATTGAAATATTTTTGGGTATTACTTAGCTTAAATTATTAATCATCATTTGTATATATATACCAGTCCATATGCATGTACGATATACTGTTTTGGTACTAGAAACTCCTGACCCGATAATAAAAATTATTTTTGCAGAATCAATTTATTTTTATACAGTTTGTGCAGTTTTACAAACAAAAATTATTGGTGCGCTTAATAATCTACACGTGCGCTTATTGTATCGATTTCTTACATTCGTATGAATTATGTAGTATGTGTTGTGGACACAAAGAAAATATCTTTTGTCATGATGGCTAGGTTTTAATTAAGGGTTTAAGCATAGAAATGGGATTAATTAGGACTACATAAGGGATTAAAGGAGACTTCTACTAGAAGGCTCCACCTCCACCTCACCATGCCACCTCACCCCCCCCCCCCCCCCCCCATGGTTGGCCGGCCACACTATTCCCCAAGGGGGATTTTGAAAAATGCCAATGTGCATTTTTCACTCTCCACCCTCTCCTCCCTCCTATAAATAACCCCCCCCTCACCCCTTGCCTCATTTACCATTCTTGAGAGAAAAAGAAAGAGAGAAAAACCCTAGAGTTCTCTTGTAGTTTTGGAGCTTTCAAAGAAAAACAAAGGGGAAGGAGAAGGTTGCTAGGCTAGTTCTTCCTATTGAAAAGAAAAGGTGGGGGTTTCTCTACTTTCTTATGTGTTATTTGTTTAGATTGTTCTCTACTTATGCCTAAATATGTGTATATATGCTTTATGTTGTCTAAAACAACTTGGACTAAACTATGTGCATGTAAGTAGCAATATGGATCAAAAGGACCCTATGAAAAGTATGAATGGTAGAACTTGAGAAAATAACATAAAGATGAGATCTTTAGCTTATTTATGGTTATGTTGTCTCCATGGTTAAATTTCACTAGTTGGACTTAATTTTATGCATAAGGAAAAGTTGGAAGGATGGAACTCACAAAAAGGTTCATAAAAATGGGACCTTGAACTTGTCATGTGGTAGTTGTTATTTTTGGTTACCTTGTTAAACATAAAGTTAACATCTTGGACTAAGTATTATGTGCATATGAGGCTAAGTGAGTAAGAATGGTCACATACCCATTTTGGTGGTTGGAGAACTTAACTTGCTAATCAAAGACAAATCCCATTGTTGTATGTAGTTTCCTACTTTATAAAGATCATGTCTTACTAACTTTTGTTCATCAAAAAGAGTAAGTTTTCTTGATGTAGGAATTGTAGGATTCAAGTTAAATAAGTTTAATTATAACTCATTAAGAATTGATTATTGTTGTATGTAGTTTCCTACTTTATAAAGATCATGTCTTACTAACTTTTGTTCATCAAAAAGAGTAAGTTTTCTTGATGTAGGAATTGTAGGATTCAAGTTAAATAAGTTTAATTATAACTCATTAAGAATTGATTATTGTTGTATGTAGTTTCCTACTTTATAAAGATCATGTCTTACTAACTTTTGTTCATCAAAAAGAGTAAGTTTTCTTGATGTAGGAATTGTAGGATTCAAGTTAAATAAGTTTAATTATAACTCATTAAGAATTGATTATTGTTGTATGTAGTTTCCTACTTTATAAAGATCATGTCTTACTAACTTTTGTTCATCAAAAAGAGTAAGTTTTCTTGATGTAGGAATTGTAGGATTCAAGTTAAATAAGTTTAATTATAACTCATTAAGAATTGATTATTGTTGTATGTAGTTTCCTACTTTATAAAGATCATGTCTTACTAACTTTTGTTCATCAAAAAGAGTAAGTTTTCTTGATGTAGGAATTGTAGGATTCAAGTTAAATAAGTTTAATTATAACTCATTAAGAATTGATTATTGTTGTATATAGTTTCCTACTTTATAAAGATCATGTCTTACTAACTTTTGTTCATCAAAAAGAGTAAGTTTTCTTGATGTAGGAATTGTAGGATTCAAGTTAAATAAGTTTAATTATAACTCATTAAGAATTGATTATTGTTGTATGTAGTTTCCTACTTTATAAAGATCATGTCTTACTAACTTTTGTTCATCAAAAAGAGTAAGTTTTCTTGATGTAGGAATTGTAGGATTCAAGTTAAATAAGTTTAATTATAACTCATTAAGAATTGATTATTGTTGTATGTAGTTTTCTACTTTATAAAGATCATGTCTTACTAACTTTTGTTCATCAAAAGAAATAAGTTTTCTTGATGTAGGAATTGTAGGATTCAAGTTAAATAAGTTTATTTTTAACTCAATAAGAGTTGATTATATTTTCGGAACATGTAATTTGGTAAATTAGTCATTGTAATAAATGGGACATGTAATCCCTAAAGGAAATAGTTTTGTAATAAGTAGTTAACTTATCATGCTTGAGTTAGTAAGTAGGATTACCATGCTTGAGATGTGTTGGATCATGCTTGAGTTGGTGACTATGTCAAAAAGGAACCCATTCATGCTATGTGACATTCTAGTAGCTTATCATGCTTGAGTTAGTAAGTAGGATTACCATGCTTGAGATGTGTTGGATCATGCTTGAGTTGGTGACTATGTCAAAAGGAACCCATTCATGCTATGTGACATTCTAGTAGCTTATCATGCTTGAGTTAGTAAGTAGGATTACCATGCTTGAGATGTGTTGAATCATGCTTGAGTTGGTAACTATGTCAAAAAGGAACCCATTCATGCAATGTGACATTCTAGTAGCTTATCATGCTTGAGTTAGTAAGTAGGATTACCATGCTTGAGATGTGTTGGATCATGCTTGAGTTGGTGACTATGTCAAAAGGAACCCATTCATGCTATGTGACAATCTAGTAGCTTACCATGCTTGAGTTAGTAAGTAGGATTACCATGCTTGAGATGTGTTGAATCATGCTTGAGTTGGTAACTATGTCAAAAAGGAACCCATTCATGCTATGTGACATTCTAGTAGCTTATCATGCTTGAGTTAGTAAGTAGGATTACCATGCTTGAGATGTGTTGGATCATGCTTGAGTTGGTGACTATGTCAAAAGGAACCCATTCATGCTATGTGACAATCTAGTAGCTTACCATGCTTGAGTTAGTAAGTAGGATTACCATGCTTGAGATGTGTTGAATCATGCTTGAGTTGGTAACTATGTCAAAAAGGAACCCATTCATGCTATGTGACATTCTAGTAGCTTATCATGCTTGAGTTAGTAAGTAGGATTACCATGCTTGAGATGTGTTGGATCATGCTTGAGTTGGTGACTATGTCAAAAGGAACCCATTCATGCTATGTGACAATCTAGTAGCTTACCATGCTTGAGTTAGTAAGTAGGATTACCATGCTTGAAATCATGCTTGAGTTGGTGACTATGTCAAAAAAAAAGAGAAAACTACCATGCTAAAGATTTGTTGTAGTTAATGATTCTAAGAGAAGAACCCATGAATATAGTTCGCATGCTAACCTAATTAAACTATTGAAATGAACTCATGCTCCATGGTTGTTCTAGCCAACTCTTAAAAAGAAACCCATGAAACTAGCTCCATGATGGTTCTAGCTAATTTGATAAGAACCCATTCACGTAGGTTCTATGTGATTCTAGCTCAACTTGAGAAAGAACTCATGAATCTAGTGTATGTAGTTCTAGTTCAATTTAGGGCAAAAAGAACCCATGAGTTCTAGTAGTGTGAGGTTCTAATTAAAGTTGGAGCCTATCATGAGAACATTCTTCATCTTCCTTGTATGAGAAATTAACGGATTGAGAAAGTTACTAGTGTGGATAGCTTGGTAAAAGCTCGTCTAGGGTCTTGTAGCTACCCTAGGGGTCATTGATCATCAAGACTCGCATCTTACCGCCTTGGGAACTAGGATGAAATCTCACCTTGGGCACCGACGGATCTTAACTGGTGTGGGTTGATCGCGGGCCGAGGGTGTTGACGAGATCCAAGTTAGGGGTAGTGATGAGTAAGGGAGATCCCGTCGCTAATGTCTTGGATCAACAGGCCATAAGGAGGGACCATGATAAAATCAAGAATTTCTTAGTTAAAGTCTCGTAGGTCGTTTAGGTTAGTGACATTGTTAGGTTAGTAACGCATAAAGATTCTTACCTAACCATTTTGCCAGAAGGAGAGGAGTTGGTAGTAGGGGGGTACCCTACGACCAACTCGTCCTTGGGGCCGACCTTAGGTGGTGTTATTGGGTTGTACCTTCCTGTCAAAGGGATACGTACGGTGCCTTCTCACGAGTTGGGAGCACGGGATGCGTATCGCACACTGTTAATTCCTGAAGTGCCATGATAAGGCGGCGGAGCTAGGGGGATGGACCCCGGAACTTCGTCGGGTCCTTGTCCAGGAGAGAGCGAACAGGCCATAGATCACGGTCTATGAGTTAGGGGCGACACAGGATAGGCTTTGTATGCTATACTGCGCTCGGAGAGACCCCGTGTTCGTCTGGTTTTTGAGTGAGGTCCGGTGTACCGGGTAGTAGTGGCAAACATAGACACCATGAGCGTACTGCATTGGTGGGACTTGACCACGTTTGCAACCTCATCAGTCATGCAGTATCTGTCAGGAACAGGTTGTGTACAATTAGTAATTCATAACGCGGGTTCAAATCCCTATAATTGGAGAAACGGCTTGAGATGGGGCGTATGTAGTATGGGATGCATACTGTTCCGGAGACTTGCTTGCATTAGAATAGGAGCATCCTAGATAAGTTGACATTGCATTAGATTCTAGTCATTGCACTCACGAACACTTAAACTACACCGACATATTTTTACCATGTTTTATATGTTTATTTTTGGAGATTCGCTGCTATATGATCAGCCCTTAAGCGTCAGTGAATACTGACGTCCCCACTTCAATAGGTACCGCAGTGTAGAAGTACAGGTATTGGATCGTAGTCGTGGATACAGGATCACCAACCGTGAGGACTCCAGTAAAGGCATGGCTTACAAATGAAGTGCCTGATATTGTCATCTTTCATTTTTATATACTCTGATGTAATGTGGAATCAATGGAACCACTCGGTCTGTAATATTGTAGTAGTAAAAAGTTTTAAAATTCTCCACAAATCTGTGTATTGTGACTAATTGAATGTAAAGGTCCTGGCTCATGTCTCGAATCCTCCATATAGGAAGTTCGGGGCGTTACAATGAACCTCCAAAGCGCCTTGTGGAAAGACTCTTGTAACAATGTATGGCCCATACCATCTTGACATAAGCTTGCCTGGAAAAAGTCTCAATCTTGAGTTGTATATCAATACCTTCTGCCCTTCATAAAACTCCTTCCTTGCTAATTGTTTGTCATGGTACAACTTTGTCCTTTCCTTGTACAATTTTGCATTCTCATAAGCATCGTGCCTCAATTCTTCAAGCTCATTTAGTTGTAATCTTCTTTTGTCCCCTGCTTGTTTCATATCAAAGTTGAACCTTTTGATGGCCCAATACGCTTTGTGTTCCAACTCAACTAGCAAATGACAGGCTTTTCCAAACACCAAACGGTCTGATGACATGCCAATGGGTGTTTTGTATGCGGTTCTATAGGCCCATAATGCATCGTTCAAGCGCAACGACCAATCCTTCCTCCTTGTGTTGACTGTCTTTTCCAAAATGCTCTTGATTTCTCTGTTGCTAATCTCCACCTGCCCACTAGTTTGAGGATGATATGGGGTGCCCACTCTATGTGTAATACCATACTTCTTCATCAAAGAAGCAAAAGGAAAGTTATTGAAGTGGCTCCCTCCATCACTTATTATTGCTCGTGGTGTACCAAACCTAGTGAAAATATTTTCCTGCAAAAACTTGACAACAACTTTGTGATCATTAGTTCGTGAGGGGACAGCCTCGACCCATTTAGACACATAATCCACACCAACAAGTATATATAAATAACCAAATGAGTTAGGAAATGGACCCATGAAGTCGATTCCCCAAACATCAAAAAGCTCGATCACTTGGATGTTTTGCAGTGGCATTTGATTTCTAGAAGAGATATTGCCTGTTCGTTGGCATTTGTCACAAGTCCTGCAAAAAGAAAAAGCATCTTTGAATACTTTAGGCCAATAAAATCCAAATTGCAGTACCTTAAGTGCTGTTCTTTTCGGTCCAAAATGTCCTCCACATGCATATTGGTGGCAATGTTGTAGAATACTCAATTGCTCTTCTTCTGCCACACATCTCCTTATAATTTGATCAGGGCAAAATTTAAACAAATAAGGATCATCCCAGTAGTAGTGCTTGCACATAGCCACCAGTCTCTTTCTTTCCTGACTTGTCATACCTGGAGGGAAAACATGAGCGGTTAGATAATTTACAATGTCAGCAAACCATGGAAAATTTGAGCAGTGAGGTACCAGTCGACTGCCCCGAGCATAATTTTATTTCAAAGAGATGTTCATCTGGGAAAGTTTCATTAAGTGGGGGCACAATTCTTTCGTCCTCCTGCAGTAGCCTGGACATGTGGTCGGCAACAACATTGTCGCTTCCTTTTTTATCTCTAATCTCAAGATCGAATTCTTGAAGCAACAACACCCATCTGATCAACCTAGGCTTAGCATCCTTTTTAGCAAACAAATATCTCAAGGCAGCATGGTCAGTAAAAACAATAACTTTAGAACCAATTAAATATGATCTAAACTTCTCTATAGCAAAAATAACAGCTAACATTTCTTTTTCAGTAGTGGAATAATTTAGCTGTGCATCGTTTAAAGTTCGAGAAGCATAGTAAATAACATGGGGTTTCTTATTGATTCGTTGACCTAAAACAGCCCCTAAAGCATAATCACTTGCATCACACATAAGCTCGAAAGGATGGCTCCAATCTGGTGCCATGACAATAGGTGCAGAAATGAGAAGATTTTTTAATGTCATAAAAGCATTTGTGCACTCTTCTGTCCATACAAACTCAACATCCTTAGCCAACAAGTCACAAAGGGGTTTGGAGATTTTTGAAAAATCTTTTATAAATCTTCTATAAAACCCTGCATGCCCTAGAAAACTCCTAACACCCTTAACTGTAGTGGGAGGGGGTAGTTTTGATATTATATCGATTTTTGCTTTGTCTACCTCTATTCCCCTTTTGGACACCACATGTCCCAACACAATACCTTGTTGTACCATGAAATGGCACTTTTCCCAATTCAGTACTAAGTTGCATTCTTCACATCTTTTAAGCACAAGCTGCAAATGGTTAAGGCATTCATCAAAACAAGATCCAAAAATACTAAAGTCATCCATAAATACCTCGATGAACCTTTCCACCATGTCTGAAAATATACTCATCATGCATCTTTGAAATGTTGCTGGTGCATTGCACAATCCAAAGGGCATCCTCCTGTATGCAAAAGTACCAAAAGGACATGTAAAAGTGATTTTTTCTTGATCTTCTGGAGCAATAGCAATTTGATTATAGCCACTATAACCATCTAAAAAACAATAATGACTATATCCTGCTAATCTTTCTAACATTTGATCAATAAAAGGAAGAGGGAAGTGATCTTTCCTGGTTTCATTGTTCAGTTTCCTATAATCAATGCATACCCTCCATCCTGTGGTCACTCTAGTAGGGATAAGCTCATTCTCTTCATTTGTCACCACTGTGACTCCACTTTTCTTAGGCACTACATGTATAGGACTTACCCATTTCCTATCTGAGATAGGGTAGATGATGCCAACATCTAGTAGCTTCAAAATCTCTGCTCTTACCACTTCCTTCATGTTTGGGTTAAGCCTTCTCTGTGCCTCCCTGCTTGGTTTTGCATTGTTTTCAAGGAGTATTCGATGCATGCATCTGGATGGACTTATTCCTTTGATATCTGCAATGGTCCATCCTATTGCACTATTGTGTTCTCGTAGTACCCTCAGCAGCTTATCTTCTTCCTATGTACTTAGATTCGCAGCAATTATCACTGGTAGCGTCTGGTTCTCGCCCAAATATGCGTGCTTCAAATGGTCGGGCAGCTGCTTAAGCTCTGGGTCTGTAAGTTTCGGTGCAGTCGACTGGTCCCTGGTAGCAGTCTGGACAGTCGACTGATCGCCTACAGCAGTCGACTTGTCCAGTGCACCAGTCGACTTGTCTGTAGAAACATAAATGTCATCAGTCACCAATTCTTCAAATACTGGTGCAAACTTACCTGAGTGTGACTGTGAAGTGTCAAGGTGATGTATTGTCTCTGCAATCTCCCAGTTATCATACTCCTGTTCATCATTAGATAAAGTTAGAGATTGTGTAATTATGGCTTGTAATGGTTCAACGCTGTGTACCTGAAATGTTTGATCAACAATATCTTGCACCACATCAACATTATAGCATTCATGATCATCATGTGGAAATTTCAGTGTATCAAACATTTTAAATTCAACCTTCTCTCCATTTATTTTCATGCTTATGGTACCCTTTTTGACACAAATTTTTATATCAGCCGTACTCATAAAGGGTCTACCTAGAATGATTGGTAGAGATGATGGCATTGAAGATTCCTCCATGTCTAACACAACAAAATCAGCAGGCAAAATGAAATCGTTTACCTGAACTAGGACATCTTCCAAAATACCTCTAGGTCTTTTGATACTGCGATCTGCCAACTGCAACGTGATGGATGTTGGTTGGAGTTCCCCCAATCCTACCTTTTCATAGACGGTGTATGGGAGCAGATTGATGCTTGCCCCCAAATCTAACAGTGCTTTCTCAAAGAAGTGCTTGCCAATCCTGTAAGGAATGGTAAAACTACCTGGGTTTTTTAATTTAGGAGGTAATTTTCTTAATAAGACGGCGCTCACTTCTTCTGTCAATGCCACATCCTCCCTAACCTGAAATGTTCTTTTGTGAGTACAACATTCTTTCAAAAATTTAGCATAAGAAGGAATTTGTTTAATAGCATCAAGTAGGGGGATATTAATTTCTACCTTTCTGAGAGTTTCAAATATGTCAAATAAATGTTGATCTTTCTTTTGTTTGACTAACCTTTGAGGGAATGGTGGCAAAAATGTTCTTTCTTTTTCACTTACCTTGTTGGACCCCACAATTTTTGATGGTTGTTCTTCTTTTTCTTCGGTGTGTGTTCCAACTTTGTTGTCAATTATCTTACCACTTCTTAATGTTGTGACTGCCTTGAGCTGTTCTTGGCCTCCAGGGTTTGGTATAGTTTGTGATGGAAGTTTCCCTGCCTTTCGCTCGCTTAATTCTTTAGCAATTTGGCCAATTTGTGTTTCCAACTTCTGAATTGCTTGCCCTTGTTGGTTGCTTGTTTGATGTTGTTGTTGGAGCAATTGAAGAACGGTGGATTCAAAATCTAACTTCTTCTATTCTTGAACTGGCCTATCAATCCCACTTCCCATTTGGAAATTCCGTGCATGTCCTTGTGTGAATTGAGTCCCTTGATTATTCTGATTATTGCTCCATGAGAAGTTTGGATGGTTCCTCCACCCTGGGTTGTATGTGTTTGAGAATGGGTTGTTCTTTGGTGGAAACACTCCTCGACCTACATAATTTGCATGCTCCTGATCTGTGAAAGAAGACATGGGACATGTATCAGTGGTGTGATCTACATGAGAACAAATTGCACAAATTTCATTTGTTTGATTTTTAACTCCACCCATCATAGACATTGCATTAACAAGCATATCAATTTTCTTATTCATGTTTACCATTTCCAATTGAATGTTATTGCTACTAGAAATTTCATAAACTCCCTGTTTTTTCGAAGGGCCCCTCCTTGTTGAGAATTGTTGTGAATTCTCGCTGAGTTCTTCAAATAGTTCTATGGCCTCTTCGCCGCTTTTCCTCATCAAGATCCCGTTGCAAGCTGAATCCACAATTGCCTTATTAGTATCATTTAAACCTTCATAAAAAGCTTGTACCTGATCATCTTTAGGCATGTTGTGTGTTGGACACTTGAGAAGTTTGTTCTTGAAATCTTTCCATGCTTCGAAAAATAAGTCTCCATCCTTTTGTTGGAAGAGTTGAATCTCCCTCTTCAGTTGTTTGGTCTTTTGGGCTGGAAAGAATTCTTTCAAGAACTTTGTCGCCAATTGCTCCCATGAGTTTATTGATCCTGGTTCCAAAGAATTATACCATAGTTTAGCGTTAAGTTTTAAGGAAAAAGGAAATAATATTAACCTGATTTACTCAGGGGTAAGCCCTTGGATGCTTTGTGTCCTGCAAAGATCGAAAAAATCTTGTAAATGTAGATTAAGCTCTTCATCAGGTCTGCCACTAAAATGGGGAACCATACTAAGTAACTGAGGAGATAGATGCATGTTCCCTGTGACATTGGGTTGATATGCAATGCAGGAGGGTTGTTCAATGTTCTTAGGCATAAATTTATCCTGCATTGGTACGCGATTGGGTATTTCTTCTGCCATGATTTCTTGTGACTTAGGTCTCTGAGCAGTCGACTGGGTTCGTGCAGCAGTCGACTGGTTAGTCGCAATCAGTCGACCTAACCTGTGCAAAGTGCGTTCTGTTTCTGCGTCAATTGGTAGTAGCTCTGGATGAAGTGATCTCCTTCCGTGCATCCACCAAAATTCTGTAACCTAAAAGAAAAACTTATTAATAAACTAAAAGAAAGAAAATAAAAACTTCCTACTAATCTGTAAGTTTAAATACTAGACAATCCCCGGCAGCGGCGCCAAAAACTTGTTGTGCAATCTAGATACCTAATTAACTAGACACAAATTATAAAAACCTCGCAAGTGCACGAATCGTTTAGAAAAGCGTAGCAATAGCAAGGGTCGATCCCACAGAGATTGTAGACTTGAACTTACTAATCAATAAAAAGAATAAAAATCATAAAGAGTTGTTTTAGAAGTCTAAAAGAAATAAAAAGATTAAAACTAAATTAAGGAATGTTGAATCACAGATGTTTATGAAGTAGTTGGGTTTAGATCTCCACCAATAGTCAGTAATGCTAAGTCACCTTCTGAACTTCTTCTTATTACTCATGTTTGTTCACTTCAAGGGCATGGTATCTACTCCTTAAAGTATTGTTTCCCTAGGCCAAGAATTAGGCATGGTATCTACTCTAATTCGTTTCTTTCACTAAGTGTGTAGCATGGTATCTACTAAGTTGTGCTTAAAGAAAACATAAGATCAGTGGAAACGAACAAACACTCAAGGTTCTAGAAATTGGTATCAGATCTAGATCCCTTAAGTTGATTGAACCAGGAACCCCTAAAGATTCCTTTGTTACAATTACGGGCACGAGATACGGGTCGTCTCAATATGCTCATATAACAGATTCAGATAGATGGTAATGCAAACTTGGATTTCTCAAGCTCTATACGTCAGTCGACTGGCTCTCACCTCAGTCGACTGCTCTCAGACTTCGAGAACTAGTTTGGTTATCATCAATCTATACCAAAATAAACGGATTCAATCAATAAGCAAAATAGAAGAGCTCAGAAGAATATAGTACTACATAACTACGGTTTCAATCTTCCCAACTATGAAATTTAGTTCCACATAATAATAGTTTTATTAATCAACAAGTTTGAATACATGATCAACATAAAAGAATAGAAGGAGAAGAAATAAACTAATGAAGTCCGGCAATGAGGTCGACTGGCTGTCACACAGTCGACTGCCTTCTAATACTGGATCTCCTCTCTCCTTCCTTGATGCTGATAGAATGATGCACTGGTTGATAACTTGATGGTTTTGCAACTCTGTGATTCGGTGGTGGATGATGGGGAGATGACGAGAGCCGAGAGAGAGCCTTGTTGATGCTTCTTTTCTGATATTTATAGAACACAGCTGAGAATTAGGGTTTTGCACTTTTTCAGGAAAAACCTTCTTTGTTTTATTTGATGATTTATTTCTTTCTCTTTTCTTCTTTCCTTCCTTATCTGTTAACCACGTGCTCTTGGAAATCCCCAGTCTCTAGATTTGATTTGCATAAATCTGGATTCAGATAGATTTGAAATTAAATTTGGATGAATATTCGAATATCTTATCTGTTTACTCCGCCGCGTACCAGTCGACTGCCTTGGATATAAGTCGACTGGTCTCTGAGACATCTGTGGCTTCACGATTTCTCGGTCAAGTCGACTGGTGTTTGGTAAACTTGATTCCCTCTGTCCAGTCGCATGTAAGCATGATCAGTCGACTGATCTCTTCAGCTTCCTGTGTTTCATCCTTACAATCCTGAATTTGCTTCGTTTTGCTGCTATAGACTGTTTCCTATGGAAAAGAGAAAATAAGAGTTAAATACCACATATAGAGCATTTAAATGTGTATTTACGTTAAGGTTATTGCTTCTAAATGTGAATAATAATGTGTTCATCAGGAGCGAACTTGCGAATTAGAATCGAGCCAAGTGTTGGACTCCGAACCATCGGTAGAGTTGTTCATCACTTGTGGGAGCAGTTCCGAATGACGACCTACTTCTAGCTCACTTAAGAGCGAACTTGCGAAGTAGAATCGAGCCAAGTGTTGGACTCCGAACCATCGGTAGAGTTGTTCAACGGTTGTGGGAGGAGTTCCGAATGGCGACCTACTTCTAGCTCGCTTAAGAGCGAACTTGCGAAGTAGAATCGAGCCAAGTGTTGGACTCCTAACCATCGGTGGAGTTGTTCAACGGTTGTGGGAGCAGTTCCGAATGGCGACCTACTTCTAGCTCGCTTAAGAGCGAACTTGCGAAGTAGAATCGAGCAAAGTGTTGGACTCTGAACCATCGGTGGAGTTGTTCAACGGTTGTGGGAGCAGTTCCGAATGGCAACCTACATCTAGCTCACTTAAGAGGCAACTTGCGAAGTAGAATCGAGCGAAGTGTTGGACTCCGAACCGTCGTTAGAGTTGTTCAACGGTTGTGGGAGCAGTTCCGAATGGCGATCTACTTCTTGCTCGCTTAAGAGCGAACTTGCGAAATAGAATCGAGCCAAGTGTTGGACTCCGAACCATCGTTAGAGTTGTTCAACGGTTGTGGGAGCAGTTCCGAATGGCGATCTACTTCCAGCTCGCTTAAGAGCGAACATGCGAAATAGAATCGAGCCAAGTGTTGGACTCCAAACCATCGATAGAGTTGTTCAACGGTTTTCGGAGCAGTTCCGAATGGCGACCTACTTCTAGCTCGCTTAAGAGCGAACTTGCCAAGTAGAATCGAGCCAAGTGTTGGACTCCGAACCATCGGTGGAGTTCTTCAACGGTTGTGGGAGCAGTTCCGAATGGCGACCTACTTCTAGCTCGCTTAAGAGCGAACTTGCGAAGTAGAATCGAGCCAAGTGTTGGACTCCGAACCATCGTTAGAATTGTTCAACGGTTGTGAGAGCAGTTCCAAATGGCGACCTACTTCTAGCTCGCTTAAGAGCGAACTTGCGAAATAGAATCGAGCCAAGTGTGGGACTCCAAACCATCGTTAGAGTTGTTCAACGGTTGTGGGAGCAGTTCCGAATGGCAATCTACTTCTAGCTCGCTTAAGCGCGAACTTGCGAAATAGAATAGAGCCAAGTGTTGGACTCACAACCATCGTTAGAGTTGTTCAACAGTTGTGGGAGCAGTTCCGAATGGGGACCTACTTCTAGCTCGCTTAAGAGCGAACTAGCGAAGTAGAATCGAGCAAAGTGTTGGACTCCAAACCATCGGTGGAGTTGTTCAACGGTTGTGGGAGCAGTTCCGAATGGCGACCTACATCTAGCCCGCTTAAGATCGAACTTGCGAAGTAGAATCGAGCCAAGTGTTGGACTCCAAACCATCGGTGGAGTTGTTCAACGGTTGTGGGAGCAGTTCCGAATGGCGACCTATTTCTAGCTCGCTTAAGAGCGAACTTGCGAAGTAGAATCGAGCCAAGTGTTGGACTACGAACCATCGTTAGAGTTGTTCAACGGTTGTGGGAGCAGTTCCCAATGGCGATCTACTTCTAGCTCGCTTAAGAACGAACTTGCGAAGTAGAATCGAGCCAAGTGTTGGACTCCGAACCATCATTAGAGTTGTTCAATAGTTGTGGGAGTATTTCCGAATAGCGACCTACTTCTAGCTTGCTTAAGAGCGAACTTGCGAAGTAGAATCGAGCAAAGTGTTGGACTCCGAACCATCGGTAGAGTTGCTCAACGGTTGTGGGTGCAGTTCCGAATGGCGACATACTTCTAGCTCGCTTAAGAGCGAACTTGCAAAGTAGAATCGAGAAAAGTGTTGGACTCCGAACCATCGGTAGAGTTGTTCATCAGTTGTGGGAGCTATTCCGAATGGCGACCTACATCTAGCTCCCTTAAGAGCGAACTTCCGATGTAGAATCGAGCCAAGTGTTGGACTCCGAACCATCGGTAGAGTTGTTCAACGATTGTGGGAGCAGTTCCGAATGGCGATATACTTCTAGCTCGCTTAAGAGCGAACTAGCAAAGTAGAATCGAGCCAAGTGTTGGACTCCGAACCATCGTTAGAGTTGTTCAAAAGTTGTGGGAGCAGTTCCGAATCGCGACCAACTTCTAGCTCGCTTAAGAGCGAACTTGTGAAGTAGAATCGAGCCAAGTGTTGGACTCCGAACCATCGTTAGAGTTGTTCAACGGTTGTGGGAGAAGTTCCGAATGACGATCTACTTCTAGCTCGCTTAAGAGCGAACTTGCGAATTCGAATCGAGCCAAGTGTTGGACTCCGAACCATTGGTAGAGTTGTTCATCAGTTATGGGAGCAGTTCCGAATGGCGACCTACTTCTAGCTCACTTAAGAGCGAACTTGCGAAGTAGAATCGAGCCAAGTGTTGGACTCCGAACCATCGGTATAGTTGTTCAACGGTTGTGGGAGCAGTTCCGAATGGTGACCTACTTCGACCTTGCTTAAGAGCGAACTTGCGAAGAAGAATCGAGCCAAGTGTTGGACTCCGAACCATCGGGGGAGTTGTTCAACGGTTGTGGGAGCAGTTCCGAATGGCGACCTACTTCTAGCTCGCTTAAGAGCGAACTTGCAAATTAGAATCGAGCCAAGTGTTGGACACCGAACCGTCGATAGAGTTGTTCAACGGTTGTGGGAGCAATTCCGAATGGCGATCTACTTCTAGCTCGCTTAAGAGCGAACTTGCAATGTAGAAGCGAGCCAAGTGTTGGACTCCGAACCGTCGTTAGAGTTGTTCAACGGTTGTGGGAGCAGTACCTTATGGCGATCTACTTCTAGCTCGCTTAAGAGCGAACTTGCGAAATAGAATCGAGCCAAGTGTTGGACTCCGAACCATCATTAGAGTTGTTCAACGGTTGTGGGAGCAGTTCCGAATGGCTACATACTTCTAGCTCGCTTAAGAGCGAACTTGCAAAGTAGAATCGAGCCAAGTGTTGGACTCCGAACCATCGTTAGAGTTGTTCAACGGTTGTGGGAGCAGTTCCGAATGGCGACCTACTTCTAGCTCGCTTAAGAGCGAACTTGTGAAGTAGAATCGAGCCAAGTGTTGGACTCCGAACCATCGTTAGAGTTGTTCAATGGTTGTGGGAGATGTTCCGAATGACGAACTATTTCTAGCTCGCTTAAGAGCGAACTTTCGAATTCGAATCGAGCCAAGTGTTGGACTCCGAACCATCGGTAGAGTTGTTCATCAGTTGTGGGAGCAGTTCGGAATGGCGACCTACTTCTAGCTCACTTAAGAGCGAACTTGCGAAGTAGAATCGAGGCAAGTGTTGGACTCCGAACCATCGGTAGAGTTGTTCAACGGTTGTGGGAGCAGTTCCGAATGGTGACCTACTTCTAGCTCACTTAAGCGCGAACTTGCGAATTAGAATCGAGCCAAGTGTTGGACTCCGAACCATCGTTAGAGTTGTTCAACGGTTGTGGGAGCAGTTCCCAATGGCGATCTACATCTAGCTCGCTTAAGAACGAACTTGCGAAGTAGAATCGAGCCAAGTGTTGGACTCCGAACCATCGTTAGAGTTGTTCAATAGTTGTGGGAGTATTTCCGAATGGCGACCTACTTCTAGCTTGCTTAAGAGCGAACTTGCGAAGTAGAATCGAGCCAAGTGTTGGACAACGAACCATCGTTAGAGTTGTTCAACGGTTGTGGGAGCAGTTCCGAATGGCGACCTACTTCTAGCTCGCTTAAGATCGAACGTGTGAAGTAGAATCGAGCCAAGTGTTGGACTTCGAACCATTGTTAGAGTTGTTCAACGGTTGTGGGAGAAGTTCCGAATGACGATCTACTTCTAGCTCGCTTAAGAGGGAACTTGCGAAGTCGAATCGAGCCAAGTGTTGGACTCCGAACCATCGGTAGAGTTGTTCAACGGTTGAGAGAGCAGTTCCGAATGGCGACCTACTTCTAGCTCACTTAAGAGCGAACTTGCGAAGTAGAATCGAGCCAAGTGTTGGACTCCGAACCATCGGTAGAGTTGTTCAACGGTTGTGGGAGCAGTTCCGAATGGTGACCTACTTCTAGCTCGCTTAAGAGCGAACTTGCGAAGTAGAATCGAGCCAAGTGTTGGACTCCGAACCATCGGGGGAGTTGTTCAACGGTTGTGGGAGCAGTTCCGAATGGCGACCTACTTCTAGCTCGCTTAAGAGTGAACTTGCAAAGTAGAATCGAGCCAAGTGTTGGACTCTGAACCGTCGTTAGAGTTGTTCAACGGTTGTGGGAGCAGTTCCGAATGGCAACCTACTTCTAGCCCGCTTAAGAGCGAACTTCCGAAGTAGAATCGAGCCAAGTGTTGGACTCCGAACCGTCGTTAGAGTTGTTCAACGGTTGTGGGGGATGTTCCGAATGGCGATCTACTTCTAGCTCGCTTAAGAGGGAACTTGCGAATTCGAATCGAGCCAAGTGTTGGACTCCGAACCATCGGTAGAGTTGTTCATCAGTTGTGGGAGCAGTTCCGAATGGCGACCTACTTCTAGCTCACTTAAGAGCGAACTTGCGAAGTAGAATCGAGCCAAGTGTTGGACTCCGAACCATCGGTAGAGTTGTTCAACGGTTGTGGGAGCAGTTCCGAATGGTGACCTACTTCTAGCTCGCTTAAGAGCGAACTTGCGAAGTAGAATCGAGCCAAGTGTTGGACTCCGAACCATCGGGGGAGTTGTTCAACGGTTATGGGAGCAGTTCCGAATGGCGACCTACTTCTAGCTCGCTTAAGAGTGAACTTGCAAAGTAGAATCGAGCCAAGTGTTGGACTCCGAATCGTCGTTAGAGTTGTTCAACGGCTGTGGGAGCAGTTCCGAATGGCAACCTACTTCTAGCCCGCTTAAGAGCGAACTTCCGAAGTAGAATCGAGCCAAGTGTTGGACTCCGAACCGTCGTTAGAGTTGTTCAACGGTTGTGGGGAAAGTTCCGAATGGCGATCTACTTCTAGCTCGCTTAAGAGCGAACTTGCGAATTAGAATCGAGCCAAGTGTTGGACTCCGAACCATCGGTAGAGTTGTTCATCAGTTGTGGGAGCAGTTCTGAATGGCGACCTACTTCAAGCTCACTTAAGAGCGAACTTGCGAAGTAGAATCGAGCCAAGTGTTGGACTCCGAACCATCGGTAGAGTTGTTCAACGGTTGTGGGAGCAGTTCCGAATGGCTAACTACTTCTAGCTCGCTTAAGAGAAAACTTGCGAAGTAGAATCGAGCCAAGTGTTGGACTCCGAACCATCGGTGGAGTTGTTCAACGGTTGTGGGAGAAGTTCCGAATGGCGATCTACTTCTAGCTCGCTTAAGAGCGAACTTGCGAATTAGAATCGAGCCAAGTGTTGGACTCCGAACCATCGGTAGAGTTGTTCATCAGTTGTGGGAGCAGTTCCGAATGGCAACCTACTTCTAGCTCGCTTAAGTGCGAACTTGCGAAGTAGAATCGAGCCAAGTGTTGGACTCCGAACCGTCGTTAGAGTTGTTCAACGGTTGTGGGGGAAGTTCCGAATGGCGATCTACTTCTAGCTCGATTAAGAGCGAACTTGCGAATTCGAATCGAGCCAAGTGTCGGACTCCGAACCACCGTTAGAGTTGTTCAACGGTTGTGGGAGGAGTTCCGAATGGCGATTTACTTCTAACTCGCTTAAGAGCGAACTTGCAAAATAGGATCGAGCCAAGTGTTGGACTCCGAACCATCGGTAGAGTTGTTCAGTGGTTGTGGGAGCAGTTCTGAATGGGGACCTACTTCTAGCTCGCTTAAGAGCGAACTTGCGAAATGGAATCGAGACAAGTGTTGGACTCCGAACCATAGTCAGTGTTGTTCAACGGTTGTGGCAGAAGTTCCGAATGGCAACCTACTTCTAGCTCGCTGAAGAGCGAACTTGTGAAATGGAATCGAGCCAAGTGTTGGACTCCGAACCGTCGTTGGAGTTGTTCAACGATTGTGGGAGCACTTCCGAATGGCGATCTACTTCTAGCCCGCTTAAGAGCGAACTTGCGAATTAGAATCGAGCCAAGTGTTGGACTCCGAACCATCGTTAGAGTTGTTCAACGGTTGTGGGAGCAGTTCCGAATGGCGATCTACTTCCAGCTCGCTTAAGAACGAACTTGCGAAATAGAATCGTGCCAATTGTTGGACTCCGAACCATCGTTAGAGTTGTTCAACGGTTGTGGGAGCAGTTCCGAATGGCGACCAACTTCTATCTCACTTAAGAGCGAACTAGCAAAGTAGAATCGAGCCAAGTGTTGGACTCCGAACCATCGGTGGAGTTGTTCAACTGTTGTGGGAGCAGTTCCGAATGGCGACCTACTTCTAGCTCGCTTAAGAGCGAACTTGCGAAGTGGAATCGAGCCAAGTGTTGGACTCCGAACCATCGGTGGAGTTGTTCAACGGTTGTGGGAGCAGTTCTGAATGGCAACCTACTTCTAGCTCGCTTAAGAGCGAACTTGCAAAGTAGAATCGAGCCAAGTGTTGGACTCCGAACCGTCGTTAGAGTTGTTCAACGGTTGTGGGAGCAGTTTCGAATGGCGATCTACTTCTAGCTCGCTTAAGAGCGAACTTGCGAAATAGAATCGAGCCAAGTGTTGGACTCCGAACCACCGTTAGAGTTGTTCAACAGTTGTGGGAGCAGTTCCGAATGGCGATCTACTTCTAGCTAGCTTAAGAGCGAACTTGCGAAATAGAATCGAGCCAACTGTTGGACTCCGAACCATCGGTAGAGTTGTTCAGCGGTTGTGGGAGCAGTTCCGAATGGCGACCTACTTCTAGCTCGCTTAAGAGAGAACTAGCGAAGTAGAATCGAGCCAAGTGTTGGACTCCGAACCATCGGTGGAGTTGTTCAACTGTAGTGGGAGCAGTTCCGAATGGCGACCTACTTCTAGCTCGCTTAAGAGTGAACTTGCAAAGTAGAATCGAGCCAAGTGTTGGACTCCGAACCGTCGTTAGTGTTGTTCAACGGTTGTGGGAGCAGTTCCGAATGGCAACCTACTTCTAGCTCGCTTAAGAGCGAACTTCCGAAGTAGAATCGAGCCAAGTGTTGGACTCCGAACCGTCGTTAGAGTTGTTCAACGGTTGTGGGGGAAGTTCCGAATGGCGATCTACTTCTAGCTCGCTTAAGAGCGAACTTGCGAATTAGAATCGAGCCAAGTGTTGGACTCCGAACCATCGGTAGAGTTGTTCATCAGTTGTGGGAGCAGTTCTGAATGGCGACCTACTTCAAGCTCACTTAAGAGCGAACTTGCGAAGTAGAATCGAGCCAAGGGTTGGACTCCGAACCATCGGTAGAGTTGTTCAACGGTTGTGGGAGCAGTTCCGAATGGCTACCTACTTCTAGCTCGCTTAAGAGAAAACTTGCGAAGTAGAATCGAGCCAAGTGTTGGACTCCGAACCATCGGTGGAGTTGTTCAACGGTTGTGGGAGAAGTTCCGAATGGCGATCTACTTCTAGCTCGCTTAAGAGCGAACTTGCGAATTAGAATCGAGCCAAGTGTTGGACTCCGAACCATCGGTAGAGTTGTTCATCAGTTGTGGGAGCAGTTCTGAATGGCGACCTACTTCAAGCTCCCTTAAGAGCGAACTTGCGAAGTAGAATCGAGCCAAGGGTTGGACTCCGAACCATCGGTAGAGTTGTTCAACGGTTGTGGGAGCAGTTCCGAATGGCTACCTACTTCTAGCTCGCTTAAGAGAAAACTTGCGAAGTAGAATCGAGCCAAGTGTTGGACTCCGAACCATCGGTGGAGTTGTTCAACGGTTGTGGGAGAAGTTCCGAATGGCGATCTACTTCTAGCTCGCTTAAGAGCGAACTTGCGAATTAGAATCGAGCCAAGTGTTGGACTCCGAACCATCGGTAGAGTTGTTCATCAGTTGTGGGAGCAGTTCTGAATGGCGACCTACTTCAAGCTCCCTTAAGAGCGAACTTGCGAAGTAGAATCGAGCCAAGTGTTGGACACCGAACCATCGGTAGAGTTGTACAACGGTTGTGGGAGCAGTTCCGAATGGCTACCTACTTCTAGCTCGCTTAAGAGCAAACATGCGAAGTAGAATCGAGCCAAGTGTTGGACTCCGAACCATCGGTGGAGTTGTTCAACGGTTGTGGGAGCAGTTCCGAATGGCGACCTACTTCTAGCTCGCTTAAGAGCGAACTTGCGAAGTAGAATCGAGCCAAGTGTTGGACTCCGAACCATCGGTGGAGTTGTTCAACGGTTGTGGGAGCAGTTCCGAATGGCAACCTACTTCTAGCTCGCTTAAGAGCGAACTTCCGAAGTAGAATCGAGCCAAGTGTTGGACTCCGAACCGTCGTTAGAGTTGTTCAACGGTTGTGGGGGAAGTTCCGAATGGCGATCTACTTCTAGCTCGCTTAAGAGCGAACTTGCGAATTAGAATCGAGCCAAGTGTTGGACTCCGAACCATCGGTAGAGTTGTTCATCAGTTGTGGGAGCAGTTCCGAATGGCGACCTACTTCTAGCTCGCTTAAGAGAGAACTAGCGAAGTAGAATCGAGCCAAGTGTTGGACTCCGAACCATCGGTGGAGTTGTTCAACTGTAGTGGGAGCAGTTCCGAATGGCGACCTACTTCTAGCTCTCTTAACAGCGAACTTGCGAAGTAGAATCGAGCCAAGTGTTGGATTCCGAACCATCGGTAGAGTTGTTCGTCAGTTGTGGGAGCTATTCCGAATGGCGACCTACTTCTAGCTCACTTAAGAGCGAACTTGCGAAGTAGAATCGAGCCAAGTGTTGGACTCCGAACCATCGGTAGAGTTGTTCAACGATTGTGGGAGCAGTTCCGAATGGTGACCTACTTCTAGCTCGCTTAAGAGCGAACTTGCGAAGTAGAATCGAGCCAAGTGTTGGACTCCGAACCATCGGGGGAGTTGTTCAACGGTTGTGGGAGCAGTTCCGAATGGCGACCTACTTCTAGCTCGCTTAAGAGCTGTAACGCCCCGATCTCCCCGTTGCTGGGAAACCGTGACACATGCCAAGATCTTTCCTTCAATTAGTCTCGAGACACAGAAAAATTGGAAAATTTAAAAACTTTTCTTCAACACAGAGTTACTATGCAGTAATTACAAATATCAGTTTGTAATACCAAACTGTACTGTCTGCCCCTTTTCTTTTCTTTTTGACTCCAAAATCAATTCTTCCAATTTCTATATCACTTTAAACATAAACTAAAATAGTTATGTTTCAAAGAAAAATTGGGCAGAGTCTCCTTTGTATTTTTTTGCCCAAAACACAGAAAAGCTTACGGAATTTTGCTCTAAATTCCGTAGCTTACATCACAGGCAATAATAATATGGGCTCCCCAGGCCAAAATGAGCATCATCACACAGGCAATATATATATATGCTCTGGGGGCCAAACTCATAACGGTTTAACAAATATCAATTAAAAAGCATAAATCCTTTTGAAAACGTAGTAAGTTTTTAGAAAATAACCTGTAAAACCTACCACGACGCCCGGCACTCCACAACGAAATGGGTATGGGTCGAAACCATATCCTGCTGCCTCACACTATGCTCTTCCTCATCATCCTCATACTTATACATCAAAAATACACTTTAAAGCATAAATCTTTACTATTTACAATTAAAACATAACAACAAATTATAACTGGAGCTCCACTCCACGGAACCTGTACCTACACCTCACCTCTGCACTGCTGAGGACCTGTAACAATAGGGACCTAGGGTAGCCCAGGGACTCCCTAACCCCCAAACACTAAGGGGTTAGCCATTTCTGGTGTGAGTATAATTTATTAAATAAGTAAATAAATTAAACTTACAAGTAAAAATATAACGAACTCACAATTTCCAAGATAAACAAATCTTACTTGACATCTGAATATGTAAACATCATAAATGGGATTTCACATCAAATACTCTCTGAGTCATCACCTGTATGTATATCTATACCCGCTCACAACATACTTATATTTAGTAACCCTTTGAATAACCACCCATAATACAATATTGATTTTGTTTCCTTATCTCATGTATCCCATCATAAACATATGCCTTCATCCTCATACTACCACATTCATTCATGTCCAACCTCACATCTCATTTCACCTTACCATTTACTTGCATTTTATCACAATACACCCCATATCCCAACATAGTTTGGTAATAACACAATCACATCCCAAGCCCATAGCTTGGTTATTAATCTACTCCAACTATCACACTCGCAATTTATCTCGAATGGAAAGGACACGTGTACATATAATTTGTGCCAGTGTATGTTATGACTTAACTCTAATACAAATTACCAATACTATGATACTCTTATTCTAATGCAAGATTACTAATGCGATGATGCTCTTATTCTAATGCCAGAAGTACTAGTGCGATGATGCTCTTATTCTAATGCCAGCAAGTCTCCGAAGCAACATGCATCCCATAAATACATGCGCCCCATCTCAAGCCGTTTCTCCATATATAGGGATTTGAACCCGCGTTATGAATTTCTAATTGTACACAACCTGTTCCTGACAGATACTACATGACTGATGAGGTTGCACACGTGGTCAAGTCCCACCAATGCAGTGGGCTCATGGTGTCTATGTTTGCCACTACCACCCGGTACACCGGACCTCACTCAAAAACCAGACGAACACAGGGTCTTCCGATCGCAGTGTAGCATAAAGCCTATCCTGTGTCACCCATAACTCATAGACCCCAATCTATGGCCTGTTCGCTTCCCTCTGGCCAAGGACCCGACGAAGTTTCGGGGTCCATCCCCCTAGCTTCGCCGCCTTATCATGGCACTTCAGGAATTAACAGCGCGAGATACGCAACCCGTGCTCCCAACTCGTGAGACGGCACCGTACGTATCCCTTTGACGGGAAGGTACAACCCAATATCACCACCTAAGGCCTGCTTCGAGGGACAAGTTGGTCGTAAGGCGCTACCTACAACCAACTCCTCTCTTTTCGGCAAAGGGTCGAAGTAAAATGATCTTTACAAGTCACTACCTTAATGATGTTCCTAACCCTGAACAATCCTAGGAATGACAACATTACACAACATGCTAGGTCTTAAATTAGACTTCGCAAGATAACTCTATTAGGCTGCTCAACCTAAACTCACCAGAATCCCTCAGGATCTGGTTCATGGCCTATCGATCCAAGACCCCGGCAATACGAACGCATTCGCATGCTACTACCTGAACTTGGATTTCGTCACACTCCGGTCCGCAATCAACCAACGGTTAGGATCTGACGGCACCCGCGAAGTAACTCGTCCACAGTCCCTTAGGAGTAAGCTAAACACACGTCTTGATGGTCGATAGCCCTAGGACAATGATATCACCCTAGACGAGCACAACAAACTGCGTATTAGCTAAGAAGCTACATACGAGTAACCAAAAACACATACGAGCTAAACAGCTACGTATGGGACCAACAGCTACATACGGGCCAGTCGAGCCGCGTATGAGACAACAACATGCATACGAGCCAAATAAGCTCCGTATGAGACCAACATCTACATACGGGCCAGTCGAGCTGCGTATGAGACAACAACACATACAACAACCATACAGGTAATCAAACCTAGAAGCAATCAACTGTGCTTACTAGCAAACTTGATCTTCTAAAATTAGAAGTAACAAAAGAATCTACTATAATCAACTTAGCATGGGTTTCTTCTAAAATCAACTCATCATGGCATACCTACTATAATCGACTCAAACATGAGTTTCTTTCTAAAATCGACCCAAACATGATATTCTACTACAACTTAACCATGGGTTTCTTTCTACAACAATTCAAGCATGGATCTAACACAACTCAAGCATGGTAGTCCTACTTACTAACTCAAACATGATAAGTCAACTAGAATGTCACATAGCATGAATGGGTTCCTTTTTTTTTTGACATAGACAACACTCATCTTTATGCTATTTTCTCAAGTTCTACCATTCATACTTTTTATAGGATCCCTTTGATCCATAAATTTTTATATCAATACTTTAGTTTATTCGAACTTCTTTAAAACATCAAAATACGTATATAAACCATACACCCATATTTTGATATCATCATCTAAATATAACTCATCCATTATATAGGTTTTTATATGCTCAAAATAGTTAATTTCACCATATTTTTACAATCACAAAAATATGTAAAATAAATCAATACTCACATATTCTTTAACCCACAAAATATATTAATATACTAACTCACATATATTTTTAAACCACAAAAATATATAAATAATATAACTCACATATTCATCAAACTACAAAAATATATAATAAACCAACTCACATATATCTTTAAACCATAAAATACACAAATATATAAACAAACTAACTCACATAATTCTTAAAATCACAGAAATACATATCATAAAATAGTACTCACATAATTTTTAACACACCAAAAACACATAATAAATTAACTCACAATTTTCTGCGAAGATCCGAAGTGCCATGCCACTTCGCCTCCAAAGTCGCAATATATCCTATCATCAATTTCAAAGCAATTAAACTCAAATAATTCAAACTAATCACAAAAGCTAATAACACTATCCCCAAATATTACACAAGCGTTTACTGAACGCTTGGAATATACACGTGCGATGCACGTGATAATCTAATGCTTACGGTATTTTCATTCCCAATTAATTACTAAAATCACCCCCAAATAATCTAATAGTCCGACTACAATTTCTATTACTATACGAGAATTAATCCATACCCATATAGTTCTCTTTTACAAACCCAAAACCCTATTTTACTAACAACTGACAATCTTTCTAATAACCTACTAATCTTTCACATCTACAATTTCCAATATCTCTAAATCTCTCTACCCTAACATTCCTACTCAATAAAATTTAACCCAACTAAATTTTATACAATAAAATAGTTAGGGTTTATACCTTCCGGAATCCAATCGAAAATCCGACAACACCACCATGTAGAGAATCCCTCCATTAATCTAACCCTCAACTTAATTCGAAATTGACGAAGAAATGGAGGTGGATTTTGAGGTGGGGAAAGAGAATCGTTGATGGGTTCTTTAGGGTTTTTTGGATCGGAATGGAAGGGAAGGAGAAGAAGAAGGAAGATGGAAGGTGAAGGTCGGGGTTCCTTCGATTTGGGCTGGCGTGCGAACGGGAGGAGGAGAGGAGTGGTCGGGGTTCTTTTGGGTTCGGCATCGAACAAGAAGGAGAAGAAGGAGAAGGGAACGGGAGTGGGGGGTCGCTGGTTGGAAGCGAACGGAGAGGGAGAAGGGAGGAGGTCGGCGGGGGGGGTTCTTTTGGCTGGGTGCGAACGGAGAAGAAGGAGAGGGAGAGGAGGCCGATGGCTTCTTTGGGTTTGGGAAGAAGAAACGAACGGGAAGGAGAAGGGAAGAAGAAGGAGAAGGGAAAGAGAGAGAGAAGGGGTTTTCTTTGGTTGGGAGTGAATGGGAGGGGGAAGAAGTAGGGGAAGGAGAAGAAGTGGGGGGAGCCCGGGGGGGTATTATCTGGGTTGGGGTGGAACCGGTCGGGAAGGGAGAAGGAGAAGGAAGAAGAAGGAGAAGGAGAAGGAAGGGGTTTTTTGTGAAAATGTAATAAGTAGATAGATAAATAATGTAAAGGAATTATTACATATAAGCCCCCTAGTTCTCAATACATTCTAAATTAAACCCAACTCTCTACTTTAATATTATAAACAATACAAAAATACATTAAAACTACTTCGTAATAATCCGTATAAAAATAATTTAATTTTGAAAATAATAATAAAATAAAACTAGGCAATAACCGATAATTCTTAATTAAAAATAATTGTTATCAAAAATAACATACTCGCGTGAAATTTTCAATTGCGCCCACATGTCGATGCAAAATAGCCATATGCTATTTTTTCGGGTCGTTACATCACTCCCTCCTTAGCAGCGTTCTGTCACAACGAAATGGGTACGAGTCCAAACCATATCCTGCTGCCTCACACTATACTCTTCATCATCATCCTCATACTTATACATCAAAAATACAATTTAAAGCATGAATCTTTACTATTTACAATTAAGACATAATAATGAATTATAACTGGAACTCCACTCCACGGAACCTGTACCTACACCTCACCTCTGCACTGCTGAGGACCTGTAACAGTAGGGACCTAGGGTAGTCCAGGGACTCCCTAACCCCCAAACACTAAGGGGATAGCCATTTCTGGTGTGAGTATAATTTATTAAATAAGTAAATAAATTAAACTTACAAGTAAAAACATAACGAACTCACAATTTCCAAGATAAACAAATCTTACTTGACATCTGAATATGTAAACATCATAAATGAGATTTTACATCAAATACTCTCCTAGTCATCACCTGTATGCATATCTATACCCGCTCATAACATACTTATATTTAGTAACCATTTGAATAACCACTCATAATACAATATTGATTTTGTTTCCTTATCTCACGTATCACATCATAAACATATGCCTTCATCCTCATACTACCCCATTCATTCATGTCCAACCTAACATCTCATTTCACCTTACCATTTACTTGCATTTTATCACAATACACCCCATATCCCAACATAGTTTGGTAATAACACAATCACATCCCAAGCCCATAGCTTGGTTATTAATTCACTTCACTATCACATTCGCAATTCATCTCGAATGGAAAAGACACGTGTACATATGATTTGTGCCTGTGTACCTTATGACTTACACTCTAATGCAAAACTACCAATACAACGATGCTCTTATTCTAATGCAAGATTACTAATGCGATGATGCTCTTGTTCTAATGCCAGCAAGTCTCCGAAGCAACATGCAGCCCATACTACATGCGCCCATCTCAAGCCGTTTCTCCATATATAGGGATTTGAACCCGTGTTATGAATTTCTAATTGTACACAACCTGTTCCTGACAGATACTACATGACTGATGAGGTTGCACATGTGGTCAAGTCCCACCATTGCAGTAGGCTCATGGTGTCTATGTTTGCCACTACTACCCGGTACACCGGACCTCACTCAAAAACCAGACGAACACAGGGTCTTCCGAGCCCATAACTCATAGACCGCGATCTATGGCCTGTTTGCTTCCCCCTGGCCAAGGACCCGACGAAGTTCCGGGGTCCATCCCCCTAGCTCCACCCGCCTTATCATGGCACTTCAGGAATTAACAGCGCGAGATACGCAACCCGTGCTCCCAATTCGTGAGACGGCACCGTACGTATCCCTTTGACGGGAAGGTACAACCCAATATCACCACCTAAGGCCTGCTTCGAGGGACAAGTTGGTCGTAAGGCGCTACCTACAACCAACTCCTCTCTTTTCGGCAAAGGGTCGAAGTAAAAAGATCTTTATAAGTCACTACCTTAATGATGTTCCTAACCCTGAACAATCCTAGGAATGACAACATTACACAACATGCTAGGTCTTAAATTAGACTTCGCAAGATAACTCTATTAGGCTGCTCAACCTAAACTCACCAGAATCCCTCAGGATCTGGTTCATGGCCTATCGATCCAAGACCCCGGCAATACGAACGCATTCGCATGCTACTACCTGAACTTGGATTTCGTCACACTCCGGTCCGCAATCAACCAACGGTTAAGATCTAACGACACCCGCGAAGTAACTCGTCCACAGTCCCTTAGGAGTAAGCTAAACACACGTCTTGATGGTCGATAGCCCTAGGGCAATGATATCACCCTAGACGAGCACAACAAACTGCGTATTAGCCAAGAAGCTACATACGAGTAACCAAAAATACATACGAGCTAAACAGCTACGTATGGGACCAACAGCTACATACGGGCCAGTCGAGCCGCATATGAGACAACAACATGCATACGAGCCAAATAAGCTCCGTATGAGACCAACATCTACATACGGGCCAGTCGAGCCGCGTATGAGACAACAACACACATACGAGCCAAATAAGTTGCGTATGAGACCCACAGCTACCTACGGGCCAGTCGAGCCACGTACGCGCAAAACCACATACAAACAACCATACAGGTAATCAAACCTAGAAGCAACCAACTGTGCTTACTAGCAAACTTGATCTTCTATAATTAGAAGCAACAGAAGAATCTACTATAATTAACATAAGCATGGTATCCTTCTAAAATCAACTCATTATGGCCTATCTACTATAATCAACTCAAACATGAGCTTCTTTCTAAAATCGACTCAAACATGATATTCTACTACAACTTAACCATGGGTTTCTTTCTACAACAATTCAAGCATGGATTCTTACCATATCACAAGTGTGGGTTCTTTCTCTCCAACAATCCAAATCCATAGGATGGGTTCTTTTTACTCAGTACTACTAACAACTAAAATGGGTTCTTTTGGAGACTCTTAGCTAAAACCACTACTATACTCACTTAAGCATGGTTTCTTTGAACCTTAGAACCACTACTCATCTTAGCATGGGTTCTTCTCTTAGAATCATTGACTACAACAAATCTTTAAGCATGGTAGTTCTCTTTTTGACATAGCACACCAACTCAAGCATGATCTAATACAACTCAAGTTCTACCATTCATACTTTTTATAGGATCCTTTTGATCCATAAATTTATAACAATACTTTAGTTTATTCGAACTTCTTCAAAACATCAAAATACGTATATAAACCATACACCCATATTTTGATATCATCATCTAAATATAACTCATCCATTATATAGGTTTTTGTATACTCAAAATAGTTAATTTCACCATATTTTTACAATCACAAAAATACGTAAAATAAATCGACACTTACTTATTTCTTTAAACCACAAAAATATATAATAAACCAACTCACATATATCTTTAAACCATAAAATACACAAATATATAAACAAACTAACTCACATATATCTTTAACACACCAAAAATACATAATAAATTAACTCACATATTTCTTAAACCACACAAAAATATATAAAAATACTAACTCACCACATTTCACGAAGGTTCGAAGCGTCACCATGCCATCCCGCATCCGAAGTCGCGAATATATCCTATCATCAATTTCAAAGAGATTAAACTCAAATAATTCAAACCAATCATAAAAGCTAATAACATTATCCCAAATATCACACAAGTGTTTACTGAACGCTTGGGATATATACGTGCGATGCACGTAATAAACTAATGCTGACGAGATCCTTCTTACCAAACAATTACTAAAAGCACTCCTAATTGTTCTAATAGCCCAACTATAATTTCCACTGCTATACGAGAATTAATTCACATCCATATAATTCTCTTTTACAAACCCAAAACCCCAATTTATTAATAACTTACAATCTCTCTAATAACCTACTAATCTTTCACATCTACAATTTTCAATATCTCTAAATCTCCCTACTAAAATAATTCTACTCAATAAAAATTAACCCAACTAAATTTTATACAATAAAATAGTTAGGGTTTATACCTTCCGAAATCCAATCGAAAATCCAATGCTACTACGATGTAGAGAATCCTTCTCTCGGTCTACCCCTTACTTTAATTTGGAATTGGTGAAGAAATGGAGGGGATTTGGAGTGGGGAAGGAATTGATCGATGGGTTCGATTTTGGAGTTCGGGATGGAGATCGGAGGGGAAGAAGAAGGAGGAAGACGATGGAAGGGTGGGTTTCTTTTTCGATTGGCTGGCGTGGACGAACGGGAGGAGGGGAGGAGTGGTCGGGGTTCTTTTGGGTTCGGCATCGAACAAGAAGGAGAAGAAGGAGAAGGGAACGGGAGTGGGGGGTCGCTGGTTGGAAGCGAACGGATAGGGAGAAGGGAGGATGTCGGCGGGGGGGGGGGTTCTTTTGGCTGGGTGCGAACGGAGAAGAAGGAGAGGGAGAGGAGGCCGATGGCTTCTTTGGGTTCGGGAAGAAGAAACGAACGGGAAGGAGAAGGGAAGAAGAAGGAGAAGGGAAAGAGAGATGAGGGGTTTTGGTTGGAAGTGAACGGGAGGAGGAATAAGTAGGGGGAAGGAGAAGGAGTGGGGGAGAGCCGGGGGGGGTATTAACTGGGTCGGGGTGGAACCAGACGGGGGAGAAGGGAAGGAGAAGGAGAAGGGAAGGAGAAGGAGAGAAGGGGGTTTTTGGTAAATAGTAATAATTAAATAGATAATGTAAAGGAGTATTGCGTATAAGCCCCCAAATCTCAATACATTTCAAATAAAACCCAACTCTTTACTCTAATAATTCCAAACAATACAAAATACATTAAAACTACTTCGTAATAATCTGTATAAAAATAATTTAATTTGGAAAATAATAATAAAATAAATAGACAATATATTAAAATAATTTTTTATCAGAAAATCCATGATCGCGCGAAATTCTCAATCGCGCACACATTTCGATGCAAAATAGCTATATGCTATTTTTCGGGTCGTTACATTACCCCCTCCTTAGAATCGTTCTGTCCTCAGAACGCTGCTAGTGGAGAGGAAGACAACCACAAACATCAATGGTTCACGAGACATTTTTCCGAATCATCTCCGGTTCCTCGAGTGACATTCTCGAAAATTGGTCTTCTACCAAGTTGAACTATTGTCCTTCAATCTTCTGGACAGACCCACTATGAATTTAATGCTGACACTCCTCTGCTCCTGCTCTGGAGTAGACAATGGCTGCATTACCTTGCTCTATCCTTGTCCACAAGTGTTGTTGATTCACTCCTTGATTTCGACTTCTATTGGTTGGTGACCACTCCCTCCTTAGAAAGGACGAAGTCACACATTGCCGCTTCAGCTCCTGAGCAACTCCTCTTGGTGACCTTGCTGAATTGTTAACACAGTTGCCCTCTGTCTGAGCGATATCTCCTCCTTGGCGTGCTCCTAGTGGCGGCTTAATCATAAGCTGATCTTAGAGAACTCTGCCGCTTCAGTGCTCCAATCTCTGTATTTCCTGCCTAAGCCTTCTGACTTGCTCACTTGGACTCGGTTGCAGCTCCTATCGTGCCAAAACTGAGCTCTAAACTTGAGTAATCACTCTAATACTGGCTTGATTGACCTCATCATCTAGCTTCCTGCGTCCTTCACGGTCTTTGGCTGAGGTCAATTCTTCACTAATCTCGATCTTTTGCATTTCAGTAGCCACTCCGTCCTTAGAACAGGGCATGGCCTATGATCATTACTTCAAACTTCCAGGATTCTCTCCTGTAATTTGCTCGAAGCTGATGCTCCAGATGGTGTATTCAACCAAATCAAATCTAGAGTTGCCTCCCGCACACAACTCAACTCTTGAAAAATAGTTCGGACAAAAGAATATGATGAACCACAATTGAACAAAACAGTTGTATGGATTCCATATATATATAAATCCAACTGGTTACGAAAGTGTTTCATCATACGTTACTTCTTAGTCCAAAATAACTTCCAAAAATACAACTTTTAACTTAGTTGTAGTTCTATATGCACAATACCGGTACTAGTACTCCTGCCTTCTACAGCTCGCTGGTAGTAAGTGCAAACTCTACCCTTGGTGAACAGGCTCTTTTCCTTTGTTATTCATCCTTGGGGTTAATCTGCTGTTCTTTCTTGTGAAGCTGGGGACAATCTGGTCGGATATGACCAATCCTCCCACATTTGTAACATGCACTGGTATCTATCTAGTGTCCTTCCTCGAACACTGGTTCTTGAGATGACCATGCTCACCACATAAAACAACTTCCTGAGCATCCTCATTTCCCGATGTATGTTGGCTGTGCCGCTGTGTGTTGATCCACACTTTGCCCATGCGGCGATGAAATCTCCTGAGGCTCTGCGCTCAAGATCATCGAAATTCTAGCGATATCGGTCCACTCTCTTCCATCAACACCTTCTCAGTTAGGACATCCTTGAACATCATTCATGTTGTTAAAGGATGGTAACACATACACTAGGATTAGTCCGGATATAGAAAAATTATAAAACATAAGTTGAAGGAACCAACAATATGAATTATAACTATCCACAACTCACTAGATCCCGACTCCTAAAGGCATCCAAGTTTAATTTTCCTACTGTGTTGGACTGTAAATTGAAGTCGGCTCTGATACCATCTGTAACTATTTTATGATATGTATTTATGTGATTTTAAGAATTATGTGAGTTAGTTTGTTTATATAGTTGTGTATTTTATGGTTTAAAGATATATGTGAGTTGGTTTATTATATATTTTTGTAGTTTGATGAATATGTGAGTTATATTATTTATATATTTTTGTGGTTTAAAAATATATGTGAGTTAGTATATTAATATATTTTGTGGGTTAAAGAATATGTGAGTATTGATTAAATGCTTTTTAATCAATATAGGTGGTATCAGAGCTGACTTCAATTTACAGTCCGACACAGTAGGAAAATTAAACTTAAATGCCTTTTAAGAGTTGGGTTTTAGTTAGTTGTAGATAGTTATAATTCATATTGTTGGTTCCTTCAACTTATGTTTTATAATTTTTCTATATTCGGACTAATCCTAGTGTATGTGTTACCATCCTTTAACCACATGAATGGTGTTCGAGGAAGGACACTCAGATAGATACCCATACATGTTACAAATGTGGAAGGATTGGTCGTATCCGACCAGATATTCCCTAGCTTCACCGAAGGAATGGCAGATCAACCTCGAAGATGAACAATAGAGGAAAGGAGTCTGTTCACCAAGGGTAGAGTTCGCGCTTACTACCAGAAAATTTTTCCGTCAACACATGCCATCTGTAACGCCCCGATCTCCCCGTTGCTGGGAAACCGTGACACATGCCAAGATCTTTCCTTCAATTAGTCTCGAGACACAGAAAAATTGGAAAATTTAAAAACTTTTCTTCAACACAGAGTTACTATGCAGTAATTACAAATATCAGTTTGTAATACCAAACTGTACTGCCTGCCCCTTTTCTTTTCTTTTTGACTCCAAAATCAATTCTTCCAATTTCTATATCACTTTAAACATAAACTAAAATAGTTATGTTTCAAAGAAAAATTGGGCAGAGTCTCCTTTGTATTTTTTTGCCCAAAACACAGAAAAGCTTACAGAATTTTGCTCTAAATTCCGTAGCTTACATCACAGGCAATAATAATATGGGCTCCCCAGGCCAAAATGAGCATCATCACACAGGCAATATATATATATGCTCTGGGGGCCAAACTCATAACGGTTTAACAAATATCAATTAAAAAGCATAAATCCTTTTGAAAACGTAGTAAGTTTTTAGAAAATAACCTGTAAAACCTACCACGACGCCCGGCACTCCACAACGAAATGGGTACGGGTCGAAACCATATCCTGCTGCCTCACACTATGCTCTTCCTCATCATCCTCATACTTATACATCAAAAATACACTTTAAAGCATAAATCTTTACTATTTACAATTAAAACATAACAACAAATTATAACTGGAGCTCCACTCCACGAAACCTGTACCTACACCTCACCTCTGCACTGCTGAGGACCTGTAACAGTAGGGACCTAGGGTAGCCCAGGGACTCCCTAACCCCCAAACACTAAGGGGTTAGCCATTTCTGGTGTGAGTATAATTTATTAAATAAGTAAATAAATTAAACTTACAAGTAAAAATATAACGAACTCACAATTTCCAAGATAAACAAATCTTACTTGACATCTGAATATGTAAACATCATAAATGGAATTTCACATCAAATACTCTCTGAGTCATCACCTGTATGTATATCTATACCCGCTCACAACATACTTATATTTAGTAACTCTTTGAATAACCACCTATAATACAATATTGATTTTGTTTCCTTATCTCATGTATCCCATCATAAACATATGCCTTCATCCTCATACTACCACATTCATTCATGTCCAACCTCACATCTCATTTCACCTTACCATTTACTTGCATTTTATCACAATACACCCCATATCCCAACATAGTTTGGTAATAACACAATCACATCCCAAGCCCATAGCTTGGTTATTAATCTACTCCAACTATCACACTCGCAATTTATCTCGAATGGAAAGGACACGTGTACATATAATTTGTGCCAGTGTATGTTATGACTTAACTCTAATACAAATTACCAATACTATGATACTCTTATTCTAATGCAAGATTACTAATGCGATGATGCTCTTATTCTAATGCCAGAAGTACTAGTGCGATGATGCTCTTATTCTAATGTCAGCAAGTCTCCGAAGCAACATGCAGCCCATAAATACATGCGCCCCATCTCAAGTCGTTTCTCCATATATAGGGTTTTGAACCCGCGTTATGAATTTCTAATTGTACACAACCTGTTCCTGACAGATACTAAATGACTGATGAGGTTGCACACGTGGTCAAGTTCCACCAATGCAGTGGGCTCATGGTGTCTATGTTTGCCACTACCACCCGGTACACCGGACCTCACTCAAAAACCAGACGAACACAGGGTCTTCCGATCGCAGTGTAACATAAAGCCTATCCTGTGTCACCCATAACTCATAGACCCCAATCTATGGCCTGTTCGCTTCCCTCTGGCCAAGGACCCGACGAAGTTCCGGGGTCCATCCCCCTAGCTTCGCCGCCTTATCATGGCACTTCAGGAATTAACAGCGCGAGATACGCAACCCGTGCTCCCAACTCGTTAGACGGCACCGTACGTATCTCTTTGACGGGAAGGTACAACCCAATATCACCACCTAAGGCCTGCTTCGAGGGACAAGTTGGTCGTAAGGCGCTACCTACAACCAACTCCTCTCTTTTCGGCAAAGGGTCGAAGTAAAATGATCTTTACAAGTCACTACCTTAATGATGTTCCTAACCCTGAACAATCCTAGGAATGACAAAATTACACAACATGCTAGGTCTTAAATTAGACTTCGCAAGATAACTCTATTAGGCTGCTCAACCTAAACTCACCAGAATCCCTCAGGATCTGGTTCATGGCCTATCGATCCAAGACCCCGGCAATACGAACGCATTCGCATGCTACTACCTGAACTTGGATTTCGTCACACTCCGGTCCGCAATCAACCAACGGTTAGGGTCTGACGGCACCCGCGAAGTAACTCGTCCACAGTCCCTTAGGAGTAAGCTAAACACACGTCTTGATGGTCGATAGCCCTAGGACAATGATATCACCCTAGACGAGCACAACAAACTGCGTATTAGCTAAGAAGCTACATACGAGTAACCAAAAACACATACGAGCTAAACAGCTACGTATGGGACCAACAGCTACATACAGGCCAGTCGAGCCGCGTATGAGACAACAACATGCATACGAGCCAAATAAGCTCCGTATGAGACCAACATCTACATACGGGCCAGTCGAGCCGCGTATGAGACAACAACACATACAACAACCATACAGGTAATCAAACCTAGAAGCAATCAACTGTGCTTACTAGCAAACTTGATCTTCTAAAATTAGAAGTAACAAAAGAATCTACTATAATCAACTTAGCATGGGTTTCTTCTAAAATCAACTCATCATGGCATACCTACTATAATCGACTCAAACATGAGTTTCTTTCTAAAATCGACCCAAACATGATATTCTACTACAACTTAACCATGGGTTTCTTTCTACAACAATTCAAGCATGGATCTAACACAACTCAAGCATGGTAGTCCTACTTACTAACTCAAACATGATAAGTCAACTAGAATGTCACATCTTTATTGACATAGACAACACTCATCTTTATGCTATTTTCTTAAGTTCTACCATTCATACTTTTTATAGGATCCCTTTGATCCATAAATTTTTATATCAATACTTTAGTTTATTCGAACTTCTTTAAAACATCAAAATACGTATATAAACCATACACCCATATTTTGATATCATCATCTAAATATAACTCATCCATTATATAGGTTTTTATATGCTCAAAATAGTTAATTTCATCATATTTTTACAATCACAAAAATATGTAAAATAAATCAATACTCACATATTCTTTAACCCACAAAATATATTAATATACTAACTCACATATATTTTTAAACCACAAAAATATATAAATAATATAACTCACATATTCATCAAACTACAAAAATATATAATAAACCAACTCACATATATCTTTAAACCATAAAATACACAAATATATAAACAAACTAACTCACATAATTCTTAAAATCACAGAAATACATATCATAAAATAGTACTCACATAATTTTTAACACACCAAAAACACATAATAAATTAACTCACAATTTTCCGCGAAGATCCGAAGCGCCATGCCACTTCGCCTCCAAAGTCGCAATATATCCTATCATCAATTTCAAAGCAATTAAACTCAAATAATTCAAACTAATCACAAAAGCTAATAACACTATCCCCAAATATTACACAAGCGTTTACTGAACGCTTGGAATATACACGTGCGATGCACGTGATAATCTAATGCTTACGGTATTTTCATTCCCAATTAATTACTAAAATCACCCCCAAATAATCTAATAGTCCGACTACAATTTCTATTACTATACGAGAATTAATCCATACCCATATAGTTCTCTTTTACAAACCAAAAACCCTATTTTACTAACAACTCACAATCTTTCTAATAACCTACTAATCTTTCACATCTACAATTTCCAATATCTCTAAATCTCTCTACCCTAACATTCCTACTCAATAAAATTTAACCCAACTAAATTTTATACAATAAAATAGTTAGGGTTTATACCTTCCGGAATCCAATCGAAAATCCGACAACACCACCATGTAGAGAATCCCTCCATTAATCTAACCCTCAACTTAATTCGAAATTGACGAAGAAATGGAGGTGGATTTTGAGGTGGGGAAAGAGAATCGTTGATGGGTTCTTTGGGGTTTTTTGGATCGGAATGGAAGGGAAGGAGAAGAAGAAGGAAGAGGGAAGGTGAAGGTCGGGGTTCCTTCGATCTGGGCTGGCGTGCGAACGGGAGGAGGAGAGGAGTGGTCGGGGTTCTTTTGGGTTCGGCATCGAACAAGAAGGAGAAGAAGGAGAAGGGAACGGGAGTGGGGGGTCGCTGGTTGGAAGCGAACGGAGAGGGAGAAGGGAGGAGGTCGGCGGGGGGGGGTTCTTTTGGCTGGGTGCGAACGGAGAAGAAGGAGAGGGAGAGGAGGCCGATGGCTTCTTTGGGTTCGGGAAGAAGAAACGAACGGGAAGGAGAAGGGAAGAAGAAGGAGAAGGGAAAGAGAGAGAGAAGGGGTTTTCTTTGGTTGGGAGTGAATGGGAGGGGGAAGAAGTAGGGGAAGGAGAAGAAGTGGGGAGAGCCGGGGGGGGTATTATCTGGGTTGGGGTGGAACCGGTCGGGAAGGGAGAAGGAGAAGAAAGAAGAAGGAGAAGGAGAAGGAAGGGGTTTTTTGTGAAAATGTAATAAGTAGATAGATAAATAATGTAAAGGAATTATTACATATAAGCCCCCTAGTTCTCAATACATTCTAAATAAAACCCAACTCTCTACTTTAATATTATAAACAATACAAAAATACATTAAAACTACTTCGTAATAATCCGTATAAAAATAATTTAATTTTGAAAATAATAATAAAATAAAACTAGGCAATAACCGATAATTCTTAATTAAAAATAATTGTTATCAAAAATAACATACTCGCGTGAAATTTTCAATTGCGCCCACATGTCGATGCAAAATAGCCATATGCTATTTTTTCGGGTCGTTACAAAAGCGAACTTGCGAAGTGGAATCGAGCCAAGTGTTGGACTCCGAACCATCGGTGGAGTTGTTCAACGGTTGTGGGAGCAGTTCTGAATGGCAACCTACTTCTAGCTCGCTTAAGAGCGAACTTGCAAAGTAGAATCGAGCCAAGTGTTGGACTCCGAACCATCGGTGGAGTTGTTCAACGGTTGTTGGAGCAGTTCTGAATGGCAACCTACTTCTAGCTCGCTTAAGAGCGAACTTGCAAAGTAGAATCGAGCCAAGTGTTGGACTCCGAACCGTCGTTAGAGTTGTTCAACGGTTGTGGGAGCAGTTCCGAATGGCGATCTACTTCTAGCTCGCTTAAGAGCGAACTTGCGAAATAAAATCGAGCCAAGTGTTGGACTCCGAACCACCGTTAGAGTTGTTCAACGGTTGTGGGAGCAGTTCCGAATGGCGATCTACTTCTAGCTAGCTTAAGAGCGAACTTGCGAAATAGAATCGAGCCAAGTGTTGGACTCCGAACCATCGGTAGAGTTGTTCAGCGGTTGTGGGAGCAGTTCCGAATGGCGACCTACTTCTAGCTCGCTTAAGAGAGAACTAGCGAAGTAGAATCGAGCCAAGTGTTGGACTCCGAACCATCGGTGGAGTTGTTCAACTATAGTGGGAGCAGTTCCGAATGGTGACCTACTTCTAGCTCTCTTAACAGCGAACTTGCGAAGTAGAATCGAGCCAAGTGTTGGATTCCGAACCATCGGTAGAGTTGTTCATCAGTTGTGGGAGTAGTTCCGAATGGCGACCTACTTCTAGCTCACTTAAGAGCAAACTTGCGAAGTAGAATCGAGCCAAGTGTTGGACTCCGAACCATCGGTAGAGTTGTTCAACGGTTGTGGGAGCAGTTCCGAATGGTGACCTACTTCTAGCTCGCTTAAGAGCGAACTTGCGAAGTAGAATCGAGCCAAGTGTTGGACTCCGAACCATCGGGGGAGTTGTTCAACGGTTGTGGGAGCAGTTCCGAATGGCGACCTACTTCTAGCTCGCTTAAGAGCGAACTTGCGAAGTAGAATTGAGCCAAGTGTTGGACTCCGAACCGTCGTTAGAGTTGTTCAACGGTTGTGGGAGCAGTTCCGAATGGCAACCTACTTCTAGCTCGCTTAAGAGCGAACTTCCGAAGTAGAATCGAGCCAAGTGTTGGACTCCGAACCGTCGTTAGAGTTGTTCAACGGTTGTGGGGGAAGTTCCGAATGGCGATCTACTTCTAGCTCGCTTAAGAGCGAACTTGCGAATTAGAATCGAGCCAAGTGTTGGACTCCGAACCATCGGTAGAGTTGTTCATCAGTTGTGGGAGCAGTTCTGAATGGCGACCTACTTCAAGCTCACTTAAGAGCGAACTTGCGAAGTAGAATCGAGCCAAGTGTTGGACTCCGAACCATCGGTAGAGTTGTTCAACGGTTGTGGGAGCAGTTCCGAATGGCTACCTACTTCTAGCTCGCTTAAGAGCAAACTTGGGAAGTAGAATCGAGCCAAGTGTTGGACTTCAAACCATCGTTAGAGTTGTTCAACGATTGTGGGAGAAGTTCCGAATGGCGATCTACTTCTAGCTCGCTTAAGAGCGAACTTGCGAATTAGAATCGAGCCAAGTATTGGACTCCGAACCATCGGTAGAGTTGTTCATCAGTTGTGGGAGCAGTTCTGAATGGCGACCTACTTCAAGCTCCCTTAAGAGCGAACTTGCGAAGTAGAATCGAGCCAAGTGTTGGACTCCGAACCATCGGTAGAGTTGTTCAACGGTTGTGGGAGCAGTTCCGAATGGCTACCTACTTCTAGCTCGCTTAAGAGAAAACTTGCGAAGTAGAATCGAGCCAAGTGTTGGACTCCGGACCATCGTTGGAGTTGTTCAACGGTTGTGGGAGCAGTTCTGAATGGCGACCTACTTCTAGCTCGCTTAAGAGCGAACTTGCGAAGTAGAATCGAGCCAAGTGTTGGACTCCGAACCATCGGTGGAGTTGTTCAACGGTTGTGGGAGCACTTCCGAATGGCAACCTACTTCTAGCTCGCTTAAGAGCGAACTTCCGAAGTAGAATCGAGCCAAGTGTTGGACTCCGAACCGTCATTAGAGTTGTTCATCGGTTGTGGGGGAAGTTCCGAATGGTGATCTACTTCTAGCTCGCTTAAGAGCGAACTTGCGAATTCGAATCGAGCCAAGTGTCGGACTCCGAACCACCGTTAGTGTTGTTCAACGGTTGTGGGAGCAGTTCCGAATGGCGATTTACTTCTAGCTCGCTTAAGAGCGAACTTGCAAAATAGGATCGAGCCAAGTGTTGGACTCCGAACCATCGGTAGAGTTGTTCAGTGGTTGTGGGAGCAGTTCTGAATGGGGACCAACTTCTAGCTCGCTTAAGAGCGAACTTGCGAAATGGAATCGAGACAAGTGTTGGACTCCGAACCATCGTCAGTGTTGTTCAACGGTTGTGGCAGAAGTTCCGAATGGCAACCTACTTCTAGCTCGCTTAAGAGCGAACTTGCGCAATGGAATCGAGCCAAGTGTTGGACTCCGAACCATCGTTGGAGTTGTTCAACGATTGTGGGAGCACTTCCGAATGGCGATCTACTTCTAGCCCGCTTAAGAGCGAACTTGCGAATTAGAATCGAGCCAAGTGTTGGACTCCGAACCATCGTTAGAGTTGTTCAACGATTGTGGGAGCAGTTCCGAATGGCGATCTACTTCCAGCTCGCTTAAGAACGAACTTGCGAAATAGAATCGAGCCAATTGTTGGACTCCGAACCATCGTTAGAGTTGTTCAACGGTTGTGGGAGCAGTTCCGAATGGCGACCTACATCTATCTCACTTAAGAGCGAACTAGCAAAGTAGAATCGAGCCAAGTGTTGGACTCCGAACCATCGGTGGAGTTGTTCAACTGTTGTGGGAGCAGTTCCGAATGGCGACCTACTTCTAGCTCGCTTAAGAGCGAACTTGCGAAGTGGAATCGAGCCAAGTGTTGGACTCCGAACCATCGGTGGAGTTCTTCAACGGTTGTGGGAGCAGTTCTTAATGGCAACCTCCTTCTAGCTCGCTTAAGAGCGAAGTTGCAAAGTAGAATCGATCCAAGTGTTGGACTCCGAACCGTCGTCAGAGTTGTTCAACGGTTGTGGGAGCAGTTCCGAATGGCGATCTACTTCTAGCTCGCTTAAGAGCGAACTTGCGAAATAGAATCGAGCCAAGTGTTGGACTCCGAACCACCGTTAGAGTTGTTCAACAGTTGTGGGAGCAGTTCCGAATGGCGATCTACTTCCAGCTAGCTTAAGAGCGAACTTGCGAAATAGAATCGAGCCAAGTGTTGGACTCCGAACCATCGGTAGAGTTGTTCAGCAGTTGTGGGAGCAGTTCCGAATGGCGACCTACTTCTAGCTCGCTTAAGAGAGAACTAGCGAAGTAGAATCGAGCCAAGTGTTGGACTCCGAACCATCGGTGGAGTTGTTCAACTATAGTGGGAGCAGTTCCGAATGGGGACCTACTTCTAGCTCTCTTAACAGCGAACTTGCGAAGTAGAATCGAGCCAAGTGTTGGATTCCGAACCATCGGTAGAGTTGTTCATCAGTTGTGGGAGTAGTTCCGAATGGCGACCTACTTCTAGCTCACTTAAGAGCGAACTTGCGAAGTAGAATCGAGCCAAGTGTTGGACTCCGAACCATCGGTAGAGTTTTTCAACGGTTGTGGGAGCAGTTCCGAATGGTGACCTACTTCTAGCTCGCTTAAGAGCGAACTTGCGAAGTAGAATCGAGCCAAGTGTTGGACTCCGAACCATCGGGGGAGTTGTTCAACGGTTGTGGGAGCAGTTCCGAATGGTGACCTACTTCTAGCTCGCTTAAGAGCGAACTTGTGAAGTAGAATCGAGCCAAGTGTTGGACTCCGAACCGTCGTTAGAGTTGTTCAACGGTTGTGGGAGCAGTTCCGAATGGCAACCTACTTCTAGCTCGCTTAAGAGCGAACTTGCGAATTAGAATCGAGCCAAGTGTTGGACTCCGAACCATCGGTAGAGTTGTTCATCAGTTGTGGGAGCAGTTCTGAATGGCGACCTACTTCAAGCTCACTTAAGAGCGAACTTGCGAAGTAGAATCGAGCCAAGTGTTGGACTCCGAACCATCGGTAGAGTTGTTCAACGGTTGTGGGAGCAGTTCCGAATGGCTACCTACTTCTAGCTCGCTTAAGAGCAAACTTGGGAAGTAGAATCGAGCCAAGTGTTGGACTTCAAACCATCGTTAGAGTTGTTCAACGATTGTGGGAGAAGTTCCGAATGGCGATCTACTTCTAGCTCGCTTAAGAGCGAACTTGCGAATTAGAATCGAGCCAAGTGTTGGACTCCGAACCATCGGTAGAGTTGTTCATCAGTTGTGGGAGCAGTTCTGAATGGCGACCTACTTCAAGCTCCCTTAAGAGCGAACTTGCGAAGTAGAATCGAGCCAAGTGTTGGACTTCGAACCATCGGTAGAGTTGTTCAACGGTTGTGGGAGCAGTTCCGAATGGCTACCTACTTTTAGCTCGCTTAAGAGAAAACTTGCGAAGAAGAATCGAGCCAAGTGTTGGACTCCGAACCATCGGTGGTGTTGTTCAACGGTTGTGGGAGCAGTTCTGAATGGCGACCTACTTCTAGCTCGCTTAAGAGCGAACTTGCGAAGTAGAATCGAGCCAAGTGTTGGACTCCGAACCATCGGTGGAGTTGTTCAACGGTTGTGGGAGCACTTCCGAATGGCAACCTACTTCTAGCTCGCTTAAGAGCGAACTTCCGAAGTAGAATCGAGCCAAGTGTTGGACTCCGAACCGTCATTAGAGTTGTTCATCGGTTGTGGGGGAAGTTCCGAATGGTGATCTACTTCTAGCTCGCTTAAGAGCAAACTTGCGAATTCGAATCGAGCCAAGTGTCGGACTCCGAACCACCGTTAGAGTTGTTCATTGGTTGTGGGAGCAGTTCCGAATGGCGATTTACTTCTAGCTCGCTTAAGAGCAAACTTGCAAAATAGGATCGAGCCAAGTGTTGGACTCCGAACCATCGGTAGAGTTGTTCAGTGGTTGTGGGAGCAGTTCTGAATGGGGACCAACTTCTAGCTCGCTTAAGAGCGAACTTGCGAAATGGAATCGAGACAAGTGTTGGACTCCGAACCATCGTCAGTGTTGTTCAACGGTTGTGGCAGAAGTTCCGAATGGCAACCTACTTCTAGCTCGCTTAAGAGCGAACTTGCGAAATGGAATCGAGCCAAGTGTTGGACTCCGAACCATCGTTGGAGTTGTTCAACGATTGTGGGAGCACTTCCGAATGGCGATCTACTTCTAGCCCGCTTAAGAGCGAACTTGCGAATTAGAATCGAGCCAAGTGTTGGACTCCGAACCATCGTTAGAGTTGTTCAACGATTGTGGGAGCAGTTCCGAATGGCGATCTACTTCCAGCTCGCTTAAGAACGAACTTGCGAAATAGAATCGAGCCAATTGTTGGACTCCGAACCATCGTTAGAGTTGTTCAACGGTTGTGGGAGCAGTTCCGAATGGCGACCTACATCTATCTCACTTAAGAGCGAACTAGCAAAGTAGAATCGAGCCAAGTGTTGGACTCCGAACCATCGGTGGAGTTGTTCAACTGTTGTGGGAGCAGTTCCGAATGGCGACCTACTTCTAGCTCGCTTAAGAGCGAACTTGCGAAGTGGAATCGAGCCAAGTGTTGGACTCCGAACCATCGGTGGAGTTCTTCAACGGTTGTGGGAGCAGTTCTTAATGGCAACCTCCTTCTAGCTCGCTTAAGAGCGAAGTTGCAAAGTAGAATCGATCCAAGTGTTGGACTCCGAACCGTCGTCAGAGTTGTTCAACGGTTGTGGGAGCAGTTCCGAATGGCGATCTACTTCTAGCTCGCTTAAGAGCGAACTTGCGAAATAGAATCGAGCCAAGTGTTGGACTCCGAACCACCGTTAGAGTTGTTCAACAGTTGTGGGAGCAGTTCCGAATGGCGATCTACTTCCAGCTAGCTTAAGAGCGAACTTGCGAAATAGAATCGAGCCAAGTGTTGGACTCCGAACCATCGGTAGAGTTGTTCAGCAGTTGTGGGAGCAGTTCCGAATGGCGACCTACTTCTAGCTCGCTTAAGAGAGAACTAGCGAAGTAGAATCGAGCCAAGTGTTGGACTCCGAACCATCGGTGGAGTTGTTCAACTATAGTGGGAGCAGTTCCGAATGGGGACCTACTTCTAGCTCTCTTAACAGCGAACTTGCGAAGTAGAATCGAGCCAAGTGTTGGATTCCGAACCATCGGTAGAGTTGTTCATCAGTTGTGGGAGTAGTTCCGAATGGCGACCTACTTCTAGCTCACTTAAGAGCGAACTTGCGAAGTAGAATCGAGCCAAGTGTTGGACTCCGAACCATCGGTAGAGTTTTTCAACGGTTGTGGGAGCAGTTCCGAATGGTGACCTACTTCTAGCTCGCTTAAGAGCGAACTTGCGAAGTAGAATCGAGCCAAGTGTTGGACTCCGAACCATCGGGGGAGTTGTTCAACGGTTGTGGGAGCAGTTCCGAATGGTGACCTACTTCTAGCTCGCTTAAGAGCGAACTTGTGAAGTAGAATCGAGCCAAGTGTTGGACTCCGAACCGTCGTTAGAGTTGTTCAACGGTTGTGGGAGCAGTTCCGAATGGCAACCTACTTCTAGCTCGCTTAAGAGCGAACTTGCGAATTAGAATCGAGCCAAGTGTTGGACTCCGAACCATCGGTAGAGTTGTTCATCAGTTGTGGGAGCAGTTCTGAATGGCGACCTACTTCAAGCTCACTTAAGAGCGAACTTGCGAAGTAGAATCGAGCCAAGTGTTGGACTCCGAACCATCGGTAGAGTTGTTCAACGGTTGTGGGAGCAGTTCCGAATGGCTACCTACTTCTAGCTCGCTTAAGAGCAAACTTGGGAAGTAGAATCGAGCCAAGTGTTGGACTTCAAACCATCGTTAGAGTTGTTCAACGATTGTGGGAGAAGTTCCGAATGGCGATCTACTTCTAGCTCGCTTAAGAGCGAACTTGCGAATTAGAATCGAGCCAAGTGTTGGACTCCGAACCATCGGTAGAGTTGTTCATCAGTTGTGGGAGCAGTTCTGAATGGCGACCTACTTCAAGCTCCCTTAAGAGCGAACTTGCGAAGTAGAATCGAGCCAAGTGTTGGACTTCGAACCATCGGTAGAGTTGTTCAACGGTTGTGGGAGCAGTTCCGAATGGCTACCTACTTTTAGCTCGCTTAAGCGAAAACTTGCGAAGTAGAATCGAGCCAAGTGTTGGACTCCGAACCATCGGTGGTGTTGTTCAACGGTTGTGGGAGCAGTTCTGAATGGCGACCTACTTCTAGCTCGCTTAAGAGCGAACTTGCGAAGTAGAATCGAGCCAAGTGTTGGACTCCGAACCATCGGTGGAGTTGTTCAACGGTTGTGGGAGCACTTCCGAATGGCAACCTACTTCTAGCTCGCTTAAGAGCGAACTTCCGAAGTAGAATCGAGCCAAGTGTTGGACTCCGAACCGTCATTAGAGTTGTTCATCGGTTGTGGGGGAAGTTCCGAATGGTGATCTACTTCTAGCTCGCTTAAGAGCAAACTTGCGAATTCGAATCGAGCCAAGTGTCGGACTCCGAACCACCGTTAGAGTTGTTCATTGGTTGTGGGAGCAGTTCCGAATGGCGATTTACTTCTAGCTCGCTTAAGAGCAAACTTGCAAAATAGGATCGAGCCAAGTGTTGGACTCCGAACCATCGGTAGAGTTGTTCAGTGGTTGTGGGAGCAGTTCTGAATGGGGACCAACTTCTAGCTCGCTTAAGAGCGAACTTGCGAAATGGAATCGAGACAAGTGTTGGACTCCGAACCATCGTCAGTGTTGTTCAACGGTTGTGGCAGAAGTTCCGAATGGCAACCTACTTCTAGCTCGCTTAAGAGCGAACTTGCGAAATGGAATCGAGCCAAGTGTTGGACTCCGAACCATCGTTGGAGTTGTTCAACGATTGTGGGAGCACTTCCGAATGGCGATCTACTTCTAGCCCGCTTAAGAGCGAACTTGCGAATTAGAATCGAGCCAAGTGTTGGACTCCGAACCATCGTTAGAGTTGTTCAACGGTTGTGGGAGCAGTTCCGAATGGCGATCTACTTCCAGCTCGCTTAAGAACGAACTTGCGAAATAGAATCGAGCCAATTGTTGGACTCCGAACCATCGTTAGAGTTGTTCAACGGTTGTGGGAGCAGTTCCGAATGGCGACCTACATCTATCTCACTTAAGAGCGAACTAGCAAAGTAGAATCGAGCCAAGTGTTGGACTCCGAACCATCGGTGGAGTTGTTCAACTGTTGTGGGAGCAGTTCCGAATGGCGACCTACTTCTAGCTCGCTTAAGAGCGAACTTGCGAAGTGGAATCGAGCCAAGTGTTGGACTCCGAACCGTCGTCAGAGTTGTTCAACGGTTGTGGGAGCAGTTCCGAATGGCGATCTACTTCTAGCTCGCTTAAGAGCGAACTTGCGAAATAGAATCGAGCCAAGTGTTGGACTCCGAACCACCGTTAGAGTTGTTCAACAGTTGTGGGAGCAGTTCCGAATGGCGATCTACTTCCAGCTAGCTTAAGAGCGAACTTGCGAAATAGAATCGAGCCAAGTGTTGGACTCCGAACCATCGGTAGAGTTGTTCAGCGGTTGTGGGAGCAGTTCCGAATGGCGACCTACTTCTAGCTCGCTTAAGAGAGAACTAGCGAAGTAGAATCGAGCCAAGTGTTGGACTCCGAACCATCGGTGGAGTTGTTCAACTATAGTGGGAGCAGTTCCGAATGGTGACCTACTTCTAGCTCTCTTAACAGCGAACTTGCGAAGTAGAATCGAGCCAAGTGTTGGATTCCGAAACATCGGTAGAGTTGTTCATCAGTTGTGGGAGCAGTTCCGAATGGCGACCTACTTCTAGCTCACTTAAGAGCGAACTTGCGAAGTAGAATCGAGCCAAGTGTTGGACTCCGAACCATCGGTAGAGTTGTTCAACGGTTGTGGGAGCAGTTCCGAATGGTGACCTACTTCTAGCTCACTTAAGAGCGAACTTGCGAAGTAAAATCGAGCCAAGTGTTGGACTCCGAACCATCGGGGGAGTTGTTCAACGGTTGTGGGAGCAGTTCCGAATGGCGACCTACTTCTAGCTCGCTTAAGAGCGAACTTGCGAAGTAGAATCGAGCCAAGTGTCGGACTCCGAACCGTCGTTAGAGTTGTTCAACGGTTGTGGGAGCAGTTCCGAATGGCAACCTACTTCTAGCTCGCTTAAGAGCGAACTTCCGAAGTAGAATCGAGCCAAGTGTTGGACTCCGAACCGTCGTTAGAGTTGTTCAACGGTTGTGGGGGAAGTTCCGAATGGCGATCTACTTCTAGCTCGCTTAAGAGCGAACTTGCAAATTAGAATCGAGCCAAGTGTTGGACTCCGAACCATCGGTAGAGTTGTTCATCAGTTGTGGGAGCAGTTCTGAATGGCGACCTACTTCAAGCTCACTTAAGAGCGAACTTGCGAAGTAGAATCGAGCCAAGTGTTGGACTCCGAACCATCGGTAGAGTTGTTCAACGGTTGTGGGAGCAGTTCCGAATGGCTACCTACTTCTAGCTCGCTTAAGAGCAAACTTGGGAAGTAGAATCGAGCCAAGTGTTGGACTCCAAACCATCGTTAGAGTTGTTCAACGGTTGTGGGAGAAGTTCCGAATGGCGATCTACTTATAGCTCGCTTAAGAGCGAACTTGCGAATTAGAATCGAGCCAAGTGTTGGACTCCGAACCATCGGTAGAGTTGTTCATCAGTTGTGGGAGCAGTTCTGAATAGCGACCTACTTCAAGCTCCCTTAAGAGCGAACTTGCGAAGTAGAATCGAGCCAAGTGTTGGACTCCGAACCATCGGTAGAGTTGTTCAACGGTTGTGGGAGCAGTTCCGAATGGCTACCTACTTCTAGCTCGCTTAAGAGAAAACTTGCGAAGTAGAATCGAGCCAAGGGTTGGACTCCGAACCATCGGTGGAGTTCTTCAACGGTTGTGGGAGCAGTTCTGAATGGCGACCTACTTCTAGCTCGCTTAAGAGCGAACTTGCGAAGTAGAATCGAGCCAAGTGTTGGACTCCGAACCATCGGTGGAGTTGTTCAACGGTTGTGGGAGCAGTTCCGAATGGCAACCTACTTCTAGCTCGCTTAAGAGCGAACTTCCGAAGTAGAATCGAGCCAAGAGTTGGACTCCGAACCGTCATTAGAGTTGTTCAACGATTGTGGGGGAAGTTCCGAATGGCGATCTACTTCTAGCTCGCTTAAGAGCGAACTTGCGAATTCGAATCGAGCCAAGTGTCGGACTCCGAACCACCGTTAGAGTTGTTCAACGGTTGTGGGAGCAGTTCCGAATGGCGATTTACTTCTAGCTCGCTTAAGAGCGAACTTGCAAAATAGGATCGAGCCAAGTGTTGGACTCCGAACCATCGGTAGAGTTGTTCAGTGGTTGTGGGAGCAGTTCTGAATGGGGACCAACTTCTAGCTCGCTTAAGAGCGAACTTGCGAAATGGAATCGAGACAAGTGTTGGACTCCGAACCATCGTCAGTGTTGTTCAACGGTTGTGGCAGAAGTTCCGAATGGCAACCTACTTCTAGCTCGCTTAAGAGCGAACTTGCGAATTAGAATCGAGCCAAGTGTTGGACTCTGAACCATCGTTAGTGTTGTTCAACGGTTGTGGGAGCAGTTCCGAATGGCGATCTACTTCCAGCTCGCTTAAGAACGAACTTGCGAAATAGAATCGAGCCAATTGTTGGACTCCGAACCATCGTTAGAGTTGTTCAACGGTTGTAGGAGCAGTTCCGAATGGCGACCTACTTCTATCTCACTTAAGAGCGAACTAGCAAAGTAGAATCGAGCCAAGTGTTGGACTCCGAACCATCGGTGGAGTTGTTCAACTGTTGTGGGAGCAGTTCCGAATGGCGACCTACTTCTAGCTCGCTTAAGAGCGAACTTGCGAGGTGGAATCGAGCCAAGTGTTGGACTCCGAACCATCGGTGGAGTTCTTCAACGGTTGTGGGAGCAGTTCTGAATGGCAACCTCCTTCTAGCTCGCTTAAGAGCGAACTTGCAAAGTAGAATCGAGCCAAGTGTTGGACTCCGAACCGTCGTCAGAGTTGTTCAACGGTTGTGGGAGCAGTTCCGAATGGCGATCTACTTCTAGCTCGCTTAAGAGCGAACTTGCGAAATAGAATCGAGCCAAGTGTTGGACTCCGAACCACCGTTAGAGTTGTTCAACAGTTGTGGGAGCAGGGCGATCTACTTCCAGCTAGCTTAAGAGCGAACTTGCGAAATAGAATCGAGCCAAGTGTTGGACTCCGAACCATCGGTAGAGTTGTTCAGCGGTTGTGGGAGCAGTTCCGAATGGTGACCTACTTCTAGCTCGCTTAAGAGGGAACTAGCGAAGTAGAATCGAGCCAAGTGTTGGACTCCGAACCATCGGTGGAGTTGTTCAACTGTAGTGGGAGCAGTTCCGAATGGTGACCTACTTCTAGCTCTCTTAACAGCGAACTTGCGAAGTAGAATCGAGCCAAGTGTTGGATTCCGAACCATCGGTAGAGTTGTTCCTCAGTTGTGGGAGCTATTCCGAATGGCGACCTACTTCTAGCTCACTTAAGAGCGAACTTGCGAGGTAGAATCGAGCCAAGTGTTGGACTCCGAACCATCGGTAGAGTTGTTCAACGATTGTGGGAGCAGTTCCGAATGGTGACCTACTTCTAGCTCGCTTAAGAGCGAACCTGCGAAGTAGAATCGAGCCAAGTGTTGGACTCCGAACCATCGGGGGAGTTGTTCAACGGTTGTGGGAGCAGTTCCGAATGGCGACCTACTTCTAGCTCGCTTAAGAGAGAACTAGCGAAGTAGAATCGAGCCAAGTGTTGGACTCCGAACCATCGGTGGAGTTGTTCAACTGTAGTGGGAGCAGTTCCGAATGGTGACCTACTTCTAGCTCTCTTAACAGCGAACTTGCGAAGTAGAATCGAGCCAAGTGTTGGATTCCGAACCATCGGTAGAGTTGTTCAACGGTTGTGGGGGAAGTTCCGAATGGCGATCTACTCCTAGCTCGCTTAAGAGCGAACTTGCGAATTAGAATCGAGCCAAGTGTTGGACTCCGAACCATCGGTAGAGTTGTTCATCAATTGTGGGAGCAGTTCTGAATGGCGACCTACTTCAAGCTCACTTAAGAGCGAAATTGCGAAGTAGAATCGAGCCAAGTGTTGGACTCCGAACCATCGGTAGAGTTGTTCAGCGGTTGTGGGAGCAGTTCCGAATGGCGACCTACTTCTAGCTCGCTTAAGAGAGAACTAGCGAAGTAGAATCGAGCCAAGTGTTGGACTCCGAACCATCGGTGGAGTTGTTCAACTATAGTGGGAGCAGTTCTGAATGGTGACCTACTTCTAGCTCTCTTAACAGCGAACTTGCAAAGTAGAATCGAGCCAAGTGTTGGATTCCGAACCATCGGTAGAGTTGTTCATCAGTTGTGGGAGCAGTTCCGAATGGCGACCTACTTCTAGCTTACTTAAGAGCGAACTTGCGAAGTAGAATCGAGCCAAGTGTTGGACTCCGAACCATCGGTAGAGTTGTTCAACGGTTGTGGGAGCAGTTCCGAATGGTGACCTACTTCTAGCTCGCTTAAGAGCGAACTTCCGAAGTAGAATCGAGCCAAGTGTTGGACTCCGAACCATCGGGGGAGTTGTTCAACGGTTGTGGGAGCAGTTCCGAATGGCGACCTACTTCTAGCTCGCTTAAGAGCGAACTTGCGAAGTAGAATCGAGCCAAGTGTTGGACTCCGAACCGTCGTTAGAGTTGTTCAACGGTTGTGGGAGCAGTTCCGAATGGCAACCTACTTCTAGCTCGCTTAAAAGCGAACTTCCGAAGTAGAATCGAGCCAAGTGTTGGACTCCGAACCGTCGTTAGAGTTGTTCAACGGTTGTGGGGGAAGTTCCGAATGGCGATCTACTTCTAGCTCGCTTAAGAGCGAACTTGCGAATTAGAATCGAGCCAAGTGTTGGACTCCAAACCATCGGTAGAGTTGTTCATCAGTTGTGGGAGCAGTTCTGAATGGCGACCTACTTCAAGCTCACTTAAGAGCGAACTTGCGAAGTAGAATCGAGCCAAGTGTTGGACTCCGAACCATCGGTAGAGTTGTTCAACGGTTGTGGGAGCAGTTCCGAATGGCGACCTACTTCTAGCTTACTTAAGAGCGAACTTGCGAAGTAGAATCGAGCCAAGTGTTGGACTCCGAACCATCGGTAGAGTTGTTCAACGGTTGTGGGAGCAGTTCCGAATGGTGACCTACTTCTAGCTCGCTTAAGAGCGAACTTCCGAAGTAGAATCGAGCCAAGTGTTGGACTCCGAACCATCGGGGGAGTTGTTCAACGGTTGTGGGAGCAGTTCCGAATGGCGACCTACTTCTAGCTCGCTTAAGAGCGAACTTGCGAAGTAGAATCGAGCCAAGTGTTGGACTCCGAACCGTCGTTAGAGTTGTTCAACGGTTGTGGGAGCAGTTCCGAATGGCAACCTACTTCTAGCTCGCTTAAAAGCGAACTTCCGAAGTAGAATCGAGCCAAGTGTTGGACTCCGAACCGTCGTTAGAGTTGTTCAACGGTTGTGGGGGAAGTTCCGAATGGCGATCTACTTCTAGCTCGCTTAAGAGCGAACTTGCGAATTAGAATCGAGCCAAGTGTTGGACTCCAAACCATCGGTAGAGTTGTTCATCAGTTGTGGGAGCAGTTCTGAATGGCGACCTACTTCAAGCTCACTTAAGAGCGAACTTGCGAAGTAGAATCGAGCCAAGTGTTGGACTCCGAACCATCGGTAGAGTTGTTCAACGGTTGTGGGAGCAGTTCCGAATGGCTACCTACTTCTAGCTCGCTTAAGAGCAAACTTGGGAAGTAGAATCGAGCCAAGTGTTGGACTCCAAACCATCGTTAGAGTTGTTCAACGGTTGTGGGAGAAGTTCCGAATGGCGATCTACTTCTAGCTCGCTTAAGAGCGAACTTGCAAATTAGAATCGAGCCAAGTGTTGGACTCCGAACCATCGGTAGAGTTGTTCATCAGTTGTGGGAGCAGTTCTGAATGGCGACCTACTTCAAGCTCCCTTATGAGCGAACTTGCAAAGTAGAATCGAGCCAAGTGTTAGACTCCGAACCATCGGTAGAGTTGTTCAACGGTTGTGGGAGCAGTTCCGAATGGCTACCTACTTCTAGCTCGCTTAAGAGAAAACTTGCGAAGTAGAATCGAGCCAAGTGTTGGACTCCGAACCATAGGTGGAGTTGTTCAACGGTTGTGGGAGCAGTTCGGAATGGCGACCTACTTCTAGCTCGCTTAAGAGCGAACTTGCGAAGTAGAATCGAGCCAAGTGTTGGACTCCGAACCATCGGTGGAGTTGTTCAACGGTTGTGGGAGCAGTTCCGAATGGCAACCTACTTCTAGCTCGCTTAAGAGCGAACTTCCGAAGTAGAATCGAGCCAAGTGTTGGACTCCGAACCGTCATTAGAGTTGTTCAACGGTTGTGGGGGAAGTTCCGAATGGCGATCTACTTCTAGCTCGCTTAAGAGCGAACTTGCGAATTCGAATCGAGCCAAGTGTCGGACTCCGAACCACCGTTAGAGTTGTTCAACGGTTGTGGGAGCAGTTCCGAATGGCGATTTACTTCTAGCTCGCTTAAAAGCGAACTTGCAAAATAGGATCGAGCCAAGTGTTGGACTCCGAACCATCGGTAGAGTTGTTCAGTGGTTGTGGGAGCAGTTCTGAATGGGGACCAACTTCTAGCTCGCTTAAGAGCGAACTTGCGAAATGGAATCGAGACAAGTGTTGGACTCCGAACCATCGTCAGTGTTGTTCAACGGTTGTGGCAGAAGTTCCGAATGGCAACCTACTTCTAGCTCGCTTAAGAGCGAACTTGCGAAAGGAAATCGAGCCAAGTGTTGGACTCCGAACCATCGTTGGAGTTGTTCAACGATTGTGGGAGCACTTCCGAATGGCGATCTACTTCTAGCTCGCTTAAGAGCGAACTTGCGAAGTAGAATCGAGCCAAGTGTTGGACTCCGAACCATCGTTAGAGTTGTTCAACGGTTGTGGGAGCAGTTCCGAATGGCGATCTACTTCTAGCTCGCTTAAGAACGAACTTGCGAAATAGAATCGAGCCAATTGTTGGACTCCGAACCATCGTTAGAGTTGTTCAACGGTTGTGGGAGCAGTTCCGAATGGCGACCTACTTCTATCTCACTTAAGAGGAGCAGTTCCGAATGGCGATTTACTTCTAGCTCGCTTAAGAGGCGAACTTGCAAAATAGGATCGAGCCAAGTGTTGGACTCTGAACCATCGTTAGAGTTGTTCAGTGGTTGTGGGAGCAGTTCGGAATAGGGACCTACTTCTAGCTCGCTTAAGAGCGAACTTGCGAATTAGAATCGAGCCAAGTGTTAGACTCCGAACCATCGGTAGAGTTGTTCATCAGTTGTGGGAGCAGTTCCGAATGGCGACCTACTTCTAGCTCACTTAAGAGCGAACTAGCGAACTAGAATCGAGCCAAGTGGTGGACTCCGAACCATCGGTGGAGTTGTTCAACGGTAGTGGGAGCAGTTCCGAATGGTGACCTACTTCTAGCTCTCTTAACAGCGAACTTGCGAAGTAGAATCGAGCCAAGTGTTGGATTCCGAACCATCGGTAGAGTTGTTCCTCAGTTGTGGGAGCTATTCCGAATGGCGACCTACTTCTAGCTCACTTAAGAGCGAACTTGCGAGGTAGAATCGAGCCAAGTGTTGGACTCCGAACCATCGGTAGAGTTGTTCAACGATTGTGGGAGCAGTTCCGAATGGTGACCTACTTCTAGCTCGCTTAAGAGCGAACCTGCGAAGTAGAATCGAGCCAAGTGTTGGACTCCGAACCATCGGGGGAGTTGTTCAACGGTTGTGGGAGCAGTTCCGAATGGCGACCTACTTCTAGCTCGCTTAAGAGAGAACTAGCGAAGTAGAATCGAGCCAAGTGTTGGACTCCGAACCATCGGTGGAGTTGTTCAACTGTAGTGGGAGCAGTTCCGAATGGTGACCTACTTCTAGCTCTCTTAACAGCGAACTTGCGAAGTAGAATCGAGCCAAGTGTTGGATTCCGAACCATCGGTAGAGTTGTTCAACGGTTGTGGGGGAAGTTCCGAATGGCGATCTACTCCTAGCTCGCTTAAGAGCGAACTTGCGAATTAGAATCGAGCCAAGTGTTGGACTCCGAACCATCGGTAGAGTTGTTCATCAATTGTGGGAGCAGTTCTGAATGGCGACCTACTTCAAGCTCACTTAAGAGCGAAATTGCGAAGTAGAATCGAGCCAAGTGTTGGACTCCGAACCATCGGTAGAGTTGTTCAGCGGTTGTGGGAGCAGTTCCGAATGGCGACCTACTTCTAGCTCGCTTAAGAGAGAACTAGCGAAGTAGAATCGAGCCAAGTGTTGGACTCCGAACCATCGGTGGAGTTGTTCAACTATAGTGGGAGCAGTTCTGAATGGTGACCTACTTCTAGCTCTCTTAACAGCGAACTTGCAAAGTAGAATCGAGCCAAGTGTTGGATTCCGAACCATCGGTAGAGTTGTTCATCAGTTGTGGGAGCAGTTCCGAATGGCGACCTACTTCTAGCTTACTTAAGAGCGAACTTGCGAAGTAGAATCGAGCCAAGTGTTGGACTCCGAACCATCGGTAGAGTTGTTCAACGGTTGTGGGAGCAGTTCCGAATGGTGACCTACTTCTAGCTCGCTTAAGAGCGAACTTCCGAAGTAGAATCGAGCCAAGTGTTGGACTCCGAACCATCGGGGGAGTTGTTCAACGGTTGTGGGAGCAGTTCCGAATGGCGACCTACTTCTAGCTCGCTTAAGAGCGAACTTGCAAAGTAGAATCGAGCCAAGTGTTGGACTCCGAACCGTCGTTAGAGTTGTTCAACGGTTGTGGGAGCAGTTCCGAATGGCAACCTACTTCTAGCTCGCTTAAAAGCGAACTTCCGAAGTAGAATCGAGCCAAGTGTTGGACTCCGAACCGTCGTTAGAGTTGTTCAACGGTTGTGGGGGAAGTTCCGAATGGCGATCTACTTCTAGCTCGCTTAAGAGCGAACTTGCGAATTAGAATCGAGCCAAGTGTTGGACTCCAAACCATCGGTAGAGTTGTTCATCAGTTGTGGGAGCAGTTCTGAATGGCGACCTACTTCAAGCTCACTTAAGAGCGAACTTGCGAAGTAGAATCGAGCCAAGTGTTGGACTCCGAACCATCGGTAGAGTTGTTCAACGGTTGTGGGAGCAGTTCCGAATGGCTACCTACTTCTAGCTCGCTTAAGAGCAAACTTGGGAAGTAGAATCGAGCCAAGTGTTGGACTCCAAACCATCGTTAGAGTTGTTCAACGGTTGTGGGAGAAGTTCCGAATGGCGATCTACTTCTAGCTCGCTTAAGAGCGAACTTGCAAATTAGAATCGAGCCAAGTGTTGGACTCCGAACCATCGGTAGAGTTGTTCATCAGTTGTGGGAGCAGTTCTGAATGGCGACCTACTTCAAGCTCCCTTATGAGCGAACTTGCGAGGTAGAATCGAGCCAAGTGTTAGACTCCGAACCATCGGTAGAGTTGTTCAACGGTTGTGGGAGCAGTTCCGAATGGCTACCTACTTCTAGCTCGCTTAAGAGAAAACTTGCGAAGTAGAATCGAGCCAAGTGTTGGACTCCGAACCATAGGTGGAGTTGTTCAACGGTTGTGGGAGCAGTTCGGAATGGCGACCTACTTCTAGCTCGCTTAAGAGCGAACTTGCGAAGTAGAATCGAGCCAAGTGTTGGACTCCGAACCATCGGTGGAGTTGTTCAACGGTTGTGGGAGCAGTTCCGAATGGCAACCTACTTCTAGCTCGCTTAAGAGCGAACTTCCGAAGTAGAATCGAGCCAAGTGTTGGACTCCGAACCGTCATTAGAGTTGTTCAACGGTTGTGGGGGAAGTTCCGAATGGCGATCTACTTCTAGCTCGCTTAAGAGCGAACTTGCGAATTCGAATCGAGCCAAGTGTCGGACTCCGAACCACCGTTAGAGTTGTTCAACGGTTGTGGGAGCAGTTCCGAATGGCGATTTACTTCTAGCTCGCTTAAAAGCGAACTTGCAAAATAGGATCGAGCCAAGTGTTGGACTCCGAACCATCGGTAGAGTTGTTCAGTGGTTGTGGGAGCAGTTCTGAATGGGGACCAACTTCTAGCTCGCTTAAGAGCGAACTTGCGAAATGGAATCGAGACAAGTGTTGGACTCCGAACCATCGTCAGTGTTGTTCAACGGTTGTGGCAGAAGTTCCGAATGGCAACCTACTTCTAGCTCGCTTAAGAGCGAACTTGCGAAAGGAAATCGAGCCAAGTGTTGGACTCCGAACCATCGTTGGAGTTGTTCAACGATTGTGGGAGCACTTCCGAATGGCGATCTACTTCTAGCTCGCTTAAGAGCGAACTTGCGAAGTAGAATCGAGCCAAGTGTTGGACTCCGAACCATCGTTAGAGTTGTTCAACGGTTGTGGGAGCAGTTCCGAATGGCGATCTACTTCTAGCTCGCTTAAGAACGAACTTGCGAAATAGAATCGAGCCAATTGTTGGACTCCGAACCATCGTTAGAGTTGTTCAACGGTTGTGGGAGCAGTTCCGAATGGCGACCTACTTCTATCTCACTTAAGAGGAGCAGTTCCGAATGGCGATTTACTTCTAGCTCGCTTAAGAGGCGAACTTGCAAAATAGGATCGAGCCAAGTGTTGGACTCTGAACCATCGTTAGAGTTGTTCAGTGGTTGTGGGAGCAGTTCGGAATAGGGACCTACTTCTAGCTCGCTTAAGAGCGAACTTGCGAATTAGAATCGAGCCAAGTGTTAGACTCCGAACCATCGGTAGAGTTGTTCATCAGTTGTGGGAGCAGTTCCGAATGGCGACCTACTTCTAGCTCACTTAAGAGCGAACTAGCGAACTAGAATCGAGCCAAGTGGTGGACTCCGAACCATCGGTGGAGTTGTTCAACGGTAGTGGGAGCAGTTCCGAATGGTGACCTACTTCTAGCTCTCTTAACAGCGAACTTGCGAAGTAGAATCGAGCCAAGTGTTGGATTCCGAACCATCGGTAGAGTTGTTCCTCAGTTGTGGGAGCTATTCCGAATGGCGACCTACTTCTAGCTCACTTAAGAGCGAACTTGCGAGGTAGAATCGAGCCAAGTGTTGGACTCCGAACCATCGGTAGAGTTGTTCAACGATTGTGGGAGCAGTTCCGAATGGTGACCTACTTCTAGCTCGCTTAAGAGCGAACCTGCGAAGTAGAATCGAGCCAAGTGTTGGACTCCGAACCATCGGGGGAGTTGTTCAACGGTTGTGGGAGCAGTTCCGAATGGCGACCTACTTCTAGCTCGCTTAAGAGAGAACTAGCGAAGTAGAATCGAGCCAAGTGTTGGACTCCGAACCATCGGTGGAGTTGTTCAACTGTAGTGGGAGCAGTTCCGAATGGTGACCTACTTCTAGCTCTCTTAACAGCGAACTTGCGAAGTAGAATCGAGCCAAGTGTTGGATTCCGAACCATCGGTAGAGTTGTTCAACGGTTGTGGGGGAAGTTCCGAATGGCGATCTACTCCTAGCTCGCTTAAGAGCGAACTTGCGAATTAGAATCGAGCCAAGTGTTGGACTCCGAACCATCGGTAGAGTTGTTCATCAATTGTGGGAGCAGTTCTGAATGGCGACCTACTTCAAGCTCACTTAAGAGCGAAATTGCGAAGTAGAATCGAGCCAAGTGTTGGACTCCGAACCATCGGTAGAGTTGTTCAGCGGTTGTGGGAGCAGTTCCGAATGGCGACCTACTTCTAGCTCGCTTAAGAGAGAACTAGCGAAGTAGAATCGAGCCAAGTGTTGGACTCCGAACCATCGGTGGAGTTGTTCAACTATAGTGGGAGCAGTTCTGAATGGTGACCTACTTCTAGCTCTCTTAACAGCGAACTTGCAAAGTAGAATCGAGCCAAGTGTTGGATTCCGAACCATCGGTAGAGTTGTTCATCAGTTGTGGGAGCAGTTCCGAATGGCGACCTACTTCTAGCTTACTTAAGAGCGAACTTGCGAAGTAGAATCGAGCCAAGTGTTGGACTCCGAACCATCGGTAGAGTTGTTCAACGGTTGTGGGAGCAGTTCCGAATGGTGACCTACTTCTAGCTCGCTTAAGAGCGAACTTCCGAAGTAGAATCGAGCCAAGTGTTGGACTCCGAACCATCGGGGGAGTTGTTCAACGGTTGTGGGAGCAGTTCCGAATGGCGACCTACTTCTAGCTCGCTTAAGAGCGAACTTGCAAAGTAGAATCGAGCCAAGTGTTGGACTCCGAACCGTCGTTAGAGTTGTTCAACGGTTGTGGGAGCAGTTCCGAATGGCAACCTACTTCTAGCTCGCTTAAAAGCGAACTTCCGAAGTAGAATCGAGCCAAGTGTTGGACTCCGAACCGTCGTTAGAGTTGTTCAACGGTTGTGGGGGAAGTTCCGAATGGCGATCTACTTCTAGCTCGCTTAAGAGCGAACTTGCGAATTAGAATCGAGCCAAGTGTTGGACTCCAAACCATCGGTAGAGTTGTTCATCAGTTGTGGGAGCAGTTCTGAATGGCGACCTACTTCAAGCTCACTTAAGAGCGAACTTGCGAAGTAGAATCGAGCCAAGTGTTGGACTCCGAACCATCGGTAGAGTTGTTCAACGGTTGTGGGAGCAGTTCCGAATGGCTACCTACTTCTAGCTCGCTTAAGAGCAAACTTGGGAAGTAGAATCGAGCCAAGTGTTGGACTCCAAACCATCGTTAGAGTTGTTCAACGGTTGTGGGAGAAGTTCCGAATGGCGATCTACTTCTAGCTCGCTTAAGAGCGAACTTGCAAATTAGAATCGAGCCAAGTGTTGGACTCCGAACCATCGGTAGAGTTGTTCATCAGTTGTGGGAGCAGTTCTGAATGGCGACCTACTTCAAGCTCCCTTAAGAGCGAACTTGCGAGGTAGAATCGAGCCAAGTGTTAGACTCCGAACCATCGGTAGAGTTGTTCAACGGTTGTGGGAGCAGTTCCGAATGGCTACCTACTTCTAGCTCGCTTAAGAGAAAACTTGCGAAGTAGAATCGAGCCAAGTGTTGGACTCCGAACCATAGGTGGAGTTGTTCAACGGTTGTGGGAGCAGTTCTGAATGGCGACCTACTTCTAGCTCGCTTAAGAGCGAACTTGCGAAGTAGAATCGAGCCAAGTGTTGGACTCCAAACCATCGTTAGAGTTGTTCAACGGTTGTGGGAGAAGTTCCGAATGGCGATCTACTTCTAGCTCGCTTAAGAGCGAACTTGCAAATTAGAATCGAGCCAAGTGTTGGACTCCGAACCATCGGTAGAGTTGTTCAACGGTTGTGGGAGCAGTTCCGAATGGCGATCTACTTCTAGCTCGCTTAAGAACGAACTTGCGAAATAGAATCGAGCCAATTGTTGGACTCCGAACCATCGTTAGAGTTGTTCAACGGTTGTGGGAGCAGTTCCGAATGGCGACCTACTTCTATCTCACTTAAGAGGAGCAGTTCCGAATGGCGATTTACTTCTAGCTCGCTTAAGAGGCGAACTTGCAAAATAGGATCGAGCCAAGTGTTGGACTCTGAACCATCGTTAGAGTTGTTCAGTGGTTGTGGGAGCAGTTCGGAATAGGGACCTACTTCTAGCTCGCTTAAGAGCGAACTTGCGAATTAGAATCGAGCCAAGTGTTAGACTCCGAACCATCGGTAGAGTTGTTCATCAGTTGTGGGAGCAGTTCCGAATGGCGACCTACTTCTAGCTCACTTAAGAGCGAACTAGCGAACTAGAATCGAGCCAAGTGTTGGACTCCGAACCATCGGTGGAGTTGTTCAACTGTAGTGGGAGCAGTTCCGAATGGTGACCTACTTCTAGCTCTCTTAACAGCGAACTTGCGAAGTAGAATCGAGCCAAGTGTTGGATTCCGAACCATCGGTAGAGTTGTTCCTCAGTTGTGGGAGCTATTCCGAATGGCGACCTACTTCTAGCTCACTTAAGAGCGAACTTGCGAGGTAGAATCGAGCCAAGTGTTGGACTCCGAACCATCGGTAGAGTTGTTCAACGATTGTGGGAGCAGTTCCGAATGGTGACCTACTTCTAGCTCGCTTAAGAGCGAACCTGCGAAGTAGAATCGAGCCAAGTGTTGGACTCCGAACCATCGGGGGAGTTGTTCAACGGTTGTGGGAGCAGTTCCGAATGGCGACCTACTTCTAGCTCGCTTAAGAGAGAACTAGCGAAGTAGAATCGAGCCAAGTGTTGGACTCCGAACCATCGGTGGAGTTGTTCAACTGTAGTGGGAGCAGTTCCGAATGGTGACCTACTTCTAGCTCTCTTAACAGCGAACTTGCGAAGTAGAATCGAGCCAAGTGTTGGATTCCGAACCATCGGTAGAGTTGTTCAACGGTTGTGGGGGAAGTTCCGAATGGCGATCTACTCCTAGCTCGCTTAAGAGCGAACTTGCGAATTAGAATCGAGCCAAGTGTTGGACTCCGAACCATCGGTAGAGTTGTTCATCAATTGTGGGAGCAGTTCTGAATGGCGACCTACTTCAAGCTCACTTAAGAGCGAAATTGCGAAGTAGAATCGAGCCAAGTGTTGGACTCCGAACCATCGGTAGAGTTGTTCAGCGGTTGTGGGAGCAGTTCCGAATGGCGACCTACTTCTAGCTCGCTTAAGAGAGAACTAGCGAAGTAGAATCGAGCCAAGTGTTGGACTCCGAACCATCGGTGGAGTTGTTCAACTATAGTGGGAGCAGTTCTGAATGGTGACCTACTTCTAGCTCTCTTAACAGCGAACTTGCAAAGTAGAATCGAGCCAAGTGTTGGATTCCGAACCATCGGTAGAGTTGTTCATCAGTTGTGGGAGCAGTTCCGAATGGCGACCTACTTCTAGCTTACTTAAGAGCGAACTTGCGAAGTAGAATCGAGCCAAGTGTTGGACTCCGAACCATCGGTAGAGTTGTTCAACGGTTGTGGGAGCAGTTCCGAATGGTGACCTACTTCTAGCTCGCTTAAGAGCGAACTTCCGAAGTAGAATCGAGCCAAGTGTTGGACTCCGAACCATCGGGGGAGTTGTTCAACGGTTGTGGGAGCAGTTCCGAATGGCGACCTACTTCTAGCTCGCTTAAGAGCGAACTTGCGAAGTAGAATCGAGCCAAGTGTTGGACTCCGAACCGTCGTTAGAGTTGTTCAACGGTTGTGGGAGCAGTTCCGAATGGCAACCTACTTCTAGCTCGCTTAAAAGCGAACTTCCGAAGTAGAATCGAGCCAAGTGTTGGACTCCGAACCGTCGTTAGAGTTGTTCAACGGTTGTGGGGGAAGTTCCGAATGGCGATCTACTTCTAGCTCGCTTAAGAGCGAACTTGCGAATTAGAATCGAGCCAAGTGTTGGACTCCAAACCATCGGTAGAGTTGTTCATCAGTTGTGGGAGCAGTTCTGAATGGCGATCTACTTCTAGCTCACTTAAGAGCGAACTTGCGAAGTAGAATCGAGCCAAGTGTTGGACTCCGAACCATCGGTAGAGTTGTTCAACGGTTGTGGGAGCAGTTCCGAATGGCTACCTACTTCTAGCTCGCTTAAGAGCAAACTTGGGAAGTAGAATCGAGCCAAGTGTTGGACTCCAAACCATCGTTAGAGTTGTTCAACGGTTGTGGGAGAAGTTCCGAATGGCGATCTACTTCTAGCTCGCTTAAGAGCGAACTTGCAAATTAGAATCGAGCCAAGTGTTGGACTCCGAACCATCGGTAGAGTTGTTCATCAGGTGTGGGAGCAGTTCTGAATGGCGACCTACTTCTAGCTCGCTTAAGAGCGAACTTGCGAAGTAGAATCGAGCCAAGTGTTGGACTCCAAACCATCGTTAGAGTTGTTCAACGGTTGTGGGAGAAGTTCCGAATGGCGATCTACTTCTAGCTCGCTTAAGAGCGAACTTGCAAATTAGAATCGAGCCAAGTGTTGGACTCCGAACCATCGGTAGAGTTGTTCAACGGTTGTGGGAGCAGTTCCGAATGGCGATCTACTTCTAGCTCGCTTAAGAACGAACTTGCGAAATAGAATCGAGCCAATTGTTGGACTCCGAACCATCGTTAGAGTTGTTCAACGGTTGTGGGAGCAGTTCCGAATGGCGACCTACTTCTATCTCACTTAAGAGGAGCAGTTCCGAATGGCGATTTACTTCTAGCTCGCTTAAGAGGCGAACTTGCAAAATAGGATCGAGCCAAGTGTTGGACTCTGAACCATCGTTAGAGTTGTTCAGTGGTTGTGGGAGCAGTTCGGAATAGGGACCTACTTCTAGCTCGCTTAAGAGCGAACTTGCGAATTAGAATCGAGCCAAGTGTTAGACTCCGAACCATCGGTAGAGTTGTTCATCAGTTGTGGGAGCAGTTCCGAATGGCGACCTACTTCTAGCTCACTTAAGAGCGAACTAGCGAACTAGAATCGAGCCAAGTGTTGGACTCCGAACCGTCGTTAGAGTTGTTCAACTGTAGTGGGAGCAGTTCCGAATGGTGACCTACTTCTAGCTCTCTTAACAGCGAACTTGCGAAGTAGAATCGAGCCAAGTGTTGGATTCCGAACCATCGGTAGAGTTGTTCCTCAGTTGTGGGAGCTATTCCGAATGGCGACCTACTTCTAGCTCACTTAAGAGCGAACTTGCGAGGTAGAATCGAGCCAAGTGTTGGACTCCGAACCATCGGTAGAGTTGTTCAACGATTGTGGGAGCAGTTCCGAATGGTGACCTACTTCTAGCTCGCTTAAGAGCGAACCTGCGAAGTAGAATCGAGCCAAGTGTTGGACTCCGAACCATCGGGGGAGTTGTTCAACGGTTGTGGGAGCAGTTCCGAATGGCGACCTACTTCTAGCTCGCTTAAGAGAGAACTAGCGAAGTAGAATCGAGCCAAGTGTTGGACTCCGAACCATCGGTGGAGTTGTTCAACTGTAGTGGGAGCAGTTCCGAATGGTGACCTACTTCTAGCTCTCTTAACAGCGAACTTGCGAAGTAGAATCGAGCCAAGTGTTGGATTCCGAACCATCGGTAGAGTTGTTCAACGGTTGTGGGGGAAGTTCCGAATGGCGATCTACTCCTAGCTCGCTTAAGAGCGAACTTGCGAATTAGAATCGAGCCAAGTGTTGGACTCCGAACCATCGGTAGAGTTGTTCATCAATTGTGGGAGCAGTTCTGAATGGCGACCTACTTCAAGCTCACTTAAGAGCGAAATTGCGAAGTAGAATCGAGCCAAGTGTTGGACTCCGAACCATCGGTAGAGTTGTTCAGCGGTTGTGGGAGCAGTTCCGAATGGCGACCTACTTCTAGCTCGCTTAAGAGAGAACTAGCGAAGTAGAATCGAGCCAAGTGTTGGACTCCGAACCATCGGTGGAGTTGTTCAACTATAGTGGGAGCAGTTCTGAATGGTGACCTACTTCTAGCTCTCTTAACAGCGAACTTGCAAAGTAGAATCGAGCCAAGTGTTGGATTCCGAACCATCGGTAGAGTTGTTCATCAGTTGTGGGAGCAGTTCCGAATGGCGACCTACTTCTAGCTTACTTAAGAGCGAACTTGCGAAGTAGAATCGAGCCAAGTATTGGACTCCGAACCATCGGTAGAGTTGTTCAACGGTTGTGGGAGCAGTTCCGAATGGTGACCTACTTCTAGCTCGCTTAAGAGCGAACTTCCGAAGTAGAATCGAGCCAAGTGTTGGACTCCGAACCATCGGGGGAGTTGTTCAACGGTTGTGGGAGCAGTTCCGAATGGCGACCTACTTCTAGCTCGCTTAAGAGCGAACTTGCGAAGTAGAATCGAGCCAAGTGTTGGACTCCGAACCGTCGTTAGAGTTGTTCAACGGTTGTGGGAGCAGTTCCGAATGGCAACCTACTTCTAGCTCGCTTAAAAGCGAACTTCCGAAGTAGAATCGAGCCAAGTGTTGGACTCCGAACCGTCGTTAGAGTTGTTCAACGGTTGTGGGGGAAGTTCCGAATGGCGATCTACTTCTAGCTCGCTTAAGAGCGAACTTGCGAATTAGAATCGAGCCAAGTGTTGGACTCCAAACCATCGGTAGAGTTGTTCATCAGTTGTGGGAGCAGTTCTGAATGGCGACCTACTTCAAGCTCACTTAAGAGCGAACTTGCGAAGTAGAATCGAGCCAAGTGTTGGACTCCGAACCATCGGTAGAGTTGTTCAACGGTTGTGGGAGCAGTTCCGAATGGCTACCTACTTCTAGCTCGCTTAAGAGCAAACTTGGGAAGTAGAATCGAGCCAAGTGTTGGACTCCAAACCATCGTTAGAGTTGTTCAACGGTTGTGGGAGAAGTTCCGAATGGCGATCTACTTCTAGCTCGCTTAAGAGCGAACTTGCAAATTAGAATCGAGCCAAGTGTTGGACTCCGAACCATCGGTAGAGTTGTTCATCAGTTGTGGGAGCAGTTCTGAATGGCGACCTACTTCAAGCTCCCTTAAGAGCGAACTTGCGAAGTAGAATCGAGCCAAGTGTTAGACTCCGAACCATCGGTAGAGTTGTTCAACGGTTGTGGGAGCAGTTCCGAATGGCTACCTACTTCTAGCTCGCTTAAGAGAAAACTTGCGAAGTAGAATCGAGCCAAGTGTTGGACTCCGAACCATAGGTGGAGTTGTTCAACGGTTGTGGGAGCAGTTCTGAATGGCGACCTACTTCTAGCTCGCTTAAGAGCGAACTTGCGAAGTAGAATCGAGCCAAGTGTTGGACTCCGAACCATCGGTGGAGTTGTTCAACGGTTGTGGGAGCAGTTCCGAATGGCAACCTACTTCTAGCTCGCTTAAGAGCGAACTTCCGAAGTAGAATCGAGCCAAGTGTTGGACTCCGAACCGTCATTAGAGTTGTTCAACGGTTGTGGGGGAAGTTCCGAATGGCGATCTACTTCTAGCTCGCTTAAGAGCGAACTTGCGAATTCGAATCGAGCCAAGTGTCGGACTCCGAACCACCGTTAGAGTTGTTCAACGGTTGTGGGAGCAGTTCCGAATGGCGATTTACTTCTAGCTCGCTTAAAAGCGAACTTGCAAAATAGGATCGAGCCAAGTGTTGGACTCCGAACCATCGGTAGAGTTGTTCAGTGGTTGTGGGAGCAGTTCTGAATGGGGACCAACTTCTAGCTCGCTTAAGAGCGAACTTGCGAAATGGAATCGAGACAAGTGTTGGACTCCGAACCATCGTCAGTGTTGTTCAACGGTTGTGGCAGAAGTTCCGAATGGCAACCTACTTCTAGCTCGCTTAAGAGCGAACTTGCGAAAGGAAATCGAGCCAAGTGTTGGACTCCGAACCATCGTTGGAGTTGTTCAACGATTGTGGGAGCACTTCCGAATGGCGATCTACTTCTAGCTCGCTTAAGAGCGAACTTGCGAAGTAGAATCGAGCCAAGTGTTGGACTCCGAACCATCGTTAGAGTTGTTCAACGGTTGTGGGAGCAGTTCCGAATGGCGATCTACTTCTAGCTCGCTTAAGAACGAACTTGCGAAATAGAATCGAGCCAATTGTTGGACTCCGAACCATCGTTAGAGTTGTTCAACGGTTGTGGGAGCAGTTCCGAATGGCGACCTACTTCTATCTCACTTAAGAGGAGCAGTTCCGAATGGCGATTTACTTCTAGCTCGCTTAAGAGGCGAACTTGCAAAATAGGATCGAGCCAAGTGTTGGACTCTGAACCATCGTTAGAGTTGTTCAGTGGTTGTGGGAGCAGTTCGGAATAGGGACCTACTTCTAGCTCGCTTAAGAGCGAACTTGCGAATTAGAATCGAGCCAAGTGTTAGACTCCGAACCATCGGTAGAGTTGTTCATCAGTTGTGGGAGCAGTTCCGAATGGCGACCTACTTCTAGCTCACTTAAGAGCGAACTAGCGAACTAGAATCGAGCCAAGTGGTGGACTCCGAACCATCGGTGGAGTTGTTCAACGGTTGTGGGAGCAGTTCCGAATGGGTACCTACTTCTAGCTCACTTAAGAGCGAACTTGCGAAGTAGAATCGAGCCAATTGTTGGACTCCGAACCATCGGTGGAGTTGTTCAACAGTTGTGGGAGCAGTTCCGAATGGCGACCTACTTCTAGCTCGCTTAAGAGCGAACTTGCGAAGTAGAATCGAGCCAAGTGTTGGACTCCGAACCATCGGTGGAGTTGTTTCACGGTTGTGGGAGAAGTTTCGAATGGCAACCTACTTCTAGCTCGCTTAAGAGCGAACTTGCGAAGTAGAATCGAGCCAAGTGTTGGACTCCGAACCGTCGTTAGAGTTGTTCAACTATTGTGGGAGCAGTTCCGAATGGCGATCTACTTCTAGCTCGCTTAAGAGCGAACTTGCGAAATAGAATCGAGCCAAGTGTTGGACTCCGAACCACCGTTAGAGTTGTTCAACGGTTGTGGGAGCAGTTCCGAATGGCGATTTACCTCTAGCTCGCTTAAGACCGAATTTGCAAAATAGGATCGAGCCAAGTGTTGGACTCCGAACCATCGGTAGAGTTGTTTAGCGGTTGTGGGAGCAGTTCTGACTGGCGACCTACTTCTAGCTCGCTTAAGAGCGAACTTGCGAAATGGAATCGAGACAAGTGTTGGACTCCGAACCATCGTCAGAGTTGTTCAACGGTTGTGGGAGAAGTTCCGAATGGCGACCTACTTCTAGCTCGCTTAAGAGCAAACTTGCGAAATGGAATCGAGCCAAGTGTTGGACTCCGAACCATCGTTGTAGTTGTTCAACGGTTGTGGGAGCAGTTCCGAATGGTGATCTACTTCTAGCCCGCTTAAGAGCGAACTTGCTAATTAGAATCGAGCTAAGTGTTGGACTCCGAACCATTGTTAGAGTTGTTCAACAGTTGTGGGAGCAGTTCCGAATGGCGATCTCATTCCAGCTCGCTTAAGAACGAACTTGCGAAATAGAATCGAGCCAATTGTTGGACTCCGAACCATCGTTAGAGTTGTTCAACGGTTATGGGAGCAGTTCCGAATGGCAACCTACTTCTATCTCACTTAAGAGCAAACTAGCAAAGTAGAATCGAGCCAAGTGTTGGACTCCGAACCATCGGTGGAGTTGTTCAACTGTTGTGGGAGCAGTTCCGAATGGCGACCTACTTCTAGCTCGCTTAAGAGCGAACTTGCGAAATAGAATCGAGCCAAGTGTTGGACTCCGAACCATCGTTAGAGTTGTTCAACGGTTGTGGGAGCAGTTCCGAATGGCGATCTACTTCTAGCTCGCTTAAGAGCGAACTTGCGAAATAGAATCGAGCCAAGTGTTGGACTCCGAACCATCGTTAGAGTTTTTCAGCGGTTGTGGGAGCAGTTCCGAATGGCGACCTACTTCTAGCTCGCTTAAGAGCGAACTTGCGAAATGGAATCGAGCCAAGTGTTGGACACCGAACCATCGTCAGAGTTGTTCAACGGTTGTGGGAGAAGTTCCGAATGGCGACCTACTTCTAGCTCGCTTAAGAGCGAACTTGCGAATTAGAATCGAGCCAAGTGTTGGACTCCGAACCATCGTTGGAGTTGTTCAACGGTTGTGGGAGCAGTTCCGAATGGCGATCTACTTCTAGCCCGCTTAAAAGCGAACTTGCGAATTAGAATCGAGCTAAGTGTTGGACTCCGAACCATCGTTAGAGTTGTTCAACGGTTGTGGGAGCAGTTCCGAATGGCGATCTACTTCCAGCTCGCTTAAGAGCGAACTTGCGAAATAGAATCGAGCCAAGTGTTGGACTCCGAACCATCGTTAGAGTTGTTCAACGGTTGTGGGAGCAGTTCCGAATGGCGACCTACTTCTAGCTTGCTTAAGAGAGAACTAGCGAAGTAGAATCGAGCCAAGTGTTGGACTCCGAACCATCGGTGGAGTTGTTCAACTGTAGTGGGAGCAGTTCCGAATGGCGACCTACTTCTAGCGCTCTTAACAGCGAACTTGCGAAGTAGAATCGAGCCAAGTGTTGGATTCCGAACCATCGGTAGAGTTGTTCATCAGTTGTGGGAGCTATTCCGAATGGCGACCTACTTCTAGCTCACTTAAGAGCGAACTTGCGAAGTAGAATCGAGCCAAGTGTTGGACTCCGAACCATCGGTAGAGTTGTTCAACGATTGTGGGAGCAGTTCCGAATGGCGACCTACTTTTAGCTCGCTTAAGAGCGAACTTGCAAAGTAGAATCGAGCCAAGTGTTGGACTCCGAACCATCGTTAGAGTTGTTCAACGGTTGTGGGTGTAATATCCCGGACGGATATTAACTCGTAGAAATTACTATTTTATTATTATTTTATTATTGTTTTATTATTATTCCAAAGTCGGACAATTTTGGCGATTTTCGCCGGGTTGCCCACAAACAGTGCCTACGCACGTCTATCGGTCGGTGCGCATCCAAAGCGCATCAAATTGATAACACAACTCTCCGAAGTAATAATAAAATTTATTTCACTATTATTTTCTAAATTAAATTATTTTTGGGAATTTTATGAGGATTTTATAAGAAAATTTTTGTATACACATACATGTACACATACACATAATTGTATGGTACTTAGTATATTATACCTAGTATATAGTATGTACTTTAGGACAATATACTTATGCTTGTCATGGCTACTGAATTAGAGAATTAGGGTTTGATTAGAAGGTTTAAGGTGGGTTGTATGCATAAGATTAGAACTAAACCCTTCTAGAACCCTTATCCTTCCACCTCACTAACCTACACCATGCCCTCCCCCCCCTAGAAGCATGGCCGGCTCCCCCTTTTGGGGTGATTTTGTGCCATTGGGTGCACTTACCACTCCCATCTCCTTCTATAAATGTAACGCCCCGAATCCCCAATACACTGAATTCGAGATGTTCTACAGGATCTTTTCACTTTCTTAGTACACTTTTACAGGGAAATTAAAACTTTTCATCATACATCAGAGATTACATCATAATTACATCTTTCTTTTGCACAGCGGAAGTAAAATACAACAATTTAATACAAGTACAACAGCTTGATAAAATCTTTAAGCATCCAAATCCTCTTTAATCTTTAGCATGACATTTACCTGCATGTTAGACTGTGGGTATGTCAGTTTATTCAACCGACGATCATTATACACGGCCGTCCTCGCTTTGCCGAAAATAGTATAACTTAACATTTCATATTTAGCAAACACAAACTTGTCACATTCAAACTAAAGGGACTACCCTAGTGATGTCGTGTTGTGATTGTGCACTTAGTCCTTAATGCAGTTAATTATGTTATATGACACTAATGCGCACTTGTTCGGATTCTATGCATCCCATACTACATAGGTCCGAGGGCAAGCCCTTATTCGTTCTTCACCTTGATAGGGTTCAATCCCCCGTTATGCCTTAACTACTACTGTAACTACGGTAGTGTCTTAGATGTCCTATGATCTATGAGCCCATGTCCAGGCAGCCTGGAGGGGAATCCCACGCACTGTCACGACGCATCGTGCAGGAAACCTATGGACAATTCAGCCTCCGCCATGGAACAATGGCACCACCCATAGCCACTCGAACATCCCACGAGCGTCGCCACTGGGACGATAATTCCGGAGTAGCGCCCACGCACTGTCTTGACGCATCAAGCAGGCAACCTGTGAATCGCTCTCACACCGCTATCCGTTGGCCCTCATACTCATGTTTTTCTTCTACTTTCATCACATCTCCACTATGTACTAGTCCTTAATTTTATTTAAAAATCATGAACAAAATAATCACTAGAGTTAGCCTCTCCATCATCCGGACTTATTCATTCATTTCAACATGACCAACCTTGGTCTAATTTCAATTCAATTCTTGTTTCTCAATGCCGGGGAGACTTAGCTACTCTATTTCAAATTTCATTTCCCAATCTTTAAGTCATAACCACTTCCATGTCACAATTTCATATTCTTTCTTATTCATGATTACTCTTTGTTCACAAGTCCATAGTGAATACTTATAACTCATAAAAATTCATATTCATGGCCAACAATTTCATCAACATGATTTCTAAATTCCATAATCATACAATGGACTCATGCACTTTATAATTAAACACTCATACTTCACATTTTACACAATATCCTCAAGTGAAAAATTAATAACATCATGTCACACCACAAAATTCTTTGTGTCAATTACTTCTTAATAAACCCATTTCATTATATCTTTATAAACTGAAAATTTCCATAAGCATGTGTCTTAGGACCATAGCTTTAATTATACTATTTGTTCATAAACTACATTATATTTTCTTCAAATAATACCCAACTCAATCCCATAAAATTCCTTGTATTTTTATGAAAATTACCATATTTTTCTCACATTTTTTGGACATCCCAAACTCACAAAAAAAAATGTTTTTATAAAGTGCTAAGGGAAAGATTCGAACCCAGCACGGTAGAGAAGAAGGCCAGAGCACCTGCCAATAGGCCAATCGTGTGCTAGCGCTTAGAAGAGGGTGAAATAGGTATATGTGCTTTCGGTTCGCATTCATATATACTTATATACACAGTTAAGAAAAAGATGGTGAGGCCGGGTTTCGAACCGCACCGCTCAGGGAAACCGAGCGCAGTCACAGACCGCCTGAGCCACTGGCTCAGGTTGTCACAATACTGGGTTTAAGTCCATTAGTTTCATATTCGCACTGTTTTAGAAAACAACTCGATGTTCAAATCAATTAGGTTCAAATTGCCTTTATACAACTACAGAAAATTTCCAGATTAATTCATCTTTATTTAATCTTCATACAGCAAGTATAAAATAAATTTTGTACTAAAAACATAATTTTCTCCACCCAAATAATAATTCGTTTATTAAAACTATCATATCTTTTATTTTCGACATTGGAAAAAGAAATCAATTGATCTTCTAATCTCTCTTATTCCCAAAATTTTTCCATGATAATTTACTGTTTATTAATCTATATTCACACCACATGCAACTTTGGATTTTCCCATACTCATATTAGCAAAAGAATTCATGTAACACATGAATAGGTGAAACTCAACAATTACTAATTTTTGGGTATTTCTATTTTGATGACAACAAGCAATTCATTGGTTCATCTATGCCACTTCTACACATAAATTTAACATACTCATAACTCAAGCATTCAATATACTCTTCTATTCAAATTTCATAGTGTCAATATCTTAATCAATTGTCATGTTTCAACCATACAAGTTACTAGCAATTAATGAAGATTTGCACACATCATACTAACCATATTGCATCATTATTCAATTAAACTAACAATCATAAAAAGTGCTTCATATAGTTTAATTTCATGCTAGAATTTCACATACACAATTAATCACACCATTCCAATCCATTCATATATTAACTTTTTAATTAGAGTGGACTCTTATTAGTATTTTCCATGTATAGTGTTGACAATATAACTAGCATGAATCCTAAATTAGAAATATGAAATATTTTACCCACCTTAATGGAGAGAAACACAAAAAGCAACAAGTCCTAGTAGATGAGAACACCTCCTCCTAGCCAAAAGAGTGCACCACTCCAAGCTTCCAAGCCTAGCCGAATGCTTCCCCAAGCCCTTGACCGAATGCTCCAAGCAACCAAAAGAACCACACACTCTCTTATCTTTTATAACTCACACAATTATAATACTATAGCTTTAGAAATTATACTTTGCATATGAAAAATTAGTCATGAGAGGGGGGTATTTATACTAAAAAATGGGGGGAATGGAGGGCTAAGATCATCTTGGTGGTTGTAAAATGAAAGGCTTAGATCAAAGTAGGAGTTAGGAAAACTACCCACCTCCTTGAAACTACCCCCATGTTTTCCACACCAAAAATTCAATTTCCCTCCAAAAAGATTGCTACCGGCCTCACAAAAGAAGTGTGCAATGCACGTGTACGTGTAGTGCACGTGCATGCAACTAGGCCAAATTTGTACATTCTAAAATTGTATAAAAAATAATTTTGTTTAAAAAAGGTCTTCTACATGACAAGTTTAATTAAAATAAATTAATTCATGGGCTTTCTTTTTGGGCCAAAATAATTTTATAAAAATAATTAAAATAAAAAATGCTTTTGGGCTTTTTAAGAAAAGGCTTTTTAATTAAATCAAAGAAGGCTTTTAAAGAAAGGCTTTTGTACTAAAATAATTTGGGAAAAATATATTAAATAATTATACACATTATGATATAATAATTCAAACAAAATATTGCACGTGCACAACACGTGCAAAATAAATAATTTCTCATTAATTGAAAAATCAGGGTATTACAGCACTCCCTCCTTAGAATAGTTCTGTCCCCGGAACTACAATCAAGAGCGAGAGAACAAACAAAATACAACACACTCAACAAGAAACAAAGATACAAAAATACAATCAAGCAAAAAGCTCAGGATAGTCCTTCAACATCCTCTCCTCAGATTCCCAAGTAGCCTCTTCAACCAAGTGGTTTCTCCAGACTACCTTGACCATCGGTATCGTCTTATTCCTCAAGATTTTCTCCCTACGGTCAACAATCTCAACAGGAGACTCGATGTAATTCAGGTCTAACTGCAAACCTTCCGGCACTTCAGGCAAATGATGACTCGGGTCCGGAATATAACCTCTCAGCATAGACACATGAAAGACATTGTGCACCTGAGACAACTCTTCCGGTAACTCAAGCCGGTAAGTAGTTTTCCCGATCCTTTTCAATATCTTATACGGGCCTATAAACCTCGGGGCCAACTTCCCGCCTTTGCCAAAACGAACCACACCTTTGCTGGGTGATACCTTCAGAAAGACGAAGTCACCAACCTCAAACTCAAGGTCCCTTCTCCGGTTGTCTGCATAGCTTTTCTGCCTGCTCTGAGCTTCCACCAACCTTTTCCTGATCAGATCAATCTTCTCAGAAGTCAGTTGTACAAGCTCAGGACCAAACAACTGACACTCCCCTACTTCATACCAACACACAGGAGTCCTGCACTTCCTGCCATACAGAGCTTCGTACGGCGCCATCCCAATACTGGCCTGAAAACTGTTGTTGTAGGCAAACTCCACCAAAGGTAAATGCCTTTCCCAACTGCCTCCAAAGTCTAGTATACAACACCGCAGCATATCCTCAAGAATACGATTGACTCTCTCGGTCTGCCCATCGGTCTGCGGATGAAAAGCAGTGCTGAAATCCGTCTTGGTACCCAAAGCTGCCTGAAGACTCCTCCAGAAATGCGAAGTAAACCGCGCATCTCGATCAGACACAATAGTCGAAGGAACGCCATGAAGTCGGACAATCTCACCAACATACATCTCAGCCAACTTGTCCATCGAAGCAGTGAGTTTCATCGCCAAAAAGTGAGCGGACTTGGTAAGTCGATCGACTATAACCCAAATTGCATCATTGCCTTTAGGACTCTTAGGCAATCCCGTAATGAAATCCATACTGATGTTATCCCACTTCCATTCCGGAATAGGTAACGGCTGTAATAGACCTCCGGGTCTCTGATTTTCGGCTTTAACTTGCTGACAAACCTCACACTTTGCGACAAATTCAGCCACATCCCGCTTCAAACCTGACCACCAGAAATACTGCTTGATGTCTTTGTACATCTTAGTACTCCCAGGATGTACCGACAAAAGAGTAGCATGCGCCTCCTGAAGAATACTCTCTTTCAGGTCCGCCTAATTTGGAACGCACAGCCTGTCTCCGAACCACAGCACTCCATCCCTGGTTTGAAATCCGGGCAACCTGCCAGCACCAACCTGCTCCTTCATCTCCAGAATATCAGCATCAACCTCCTGACTTGCAATGATCCTTGCATTCAGAGTAGGCTGAAGCCTCAACTGAGCCAAAGATGCTCCCAATCCTTGCAAGACAACCTCAATCCCAGCTCGGTCCAGCTCCTCAATCAGATGCCTCTGAGTCGTAATCAAACAGGCCAAACTGCTCTTGCGGCTAAGTGCATCAGGAACAACATTAGCCTTTCCAGGATGATACTTGATCTCAGGTCGCATATCCTCGAGCACTTCCAACCATCTCCGCTGTCTCAAATTGAGATCCCTCTGCTGATATATATACTTCAAGCTCTTGTGATCCGTGTACATATTCAACTTCTCACCGTACACGTAGTGCCTCCATTGCTTCAAAGCAAAAATAATCGCAGCCAACTCTAGATTATGAGTCGGGTAATTCTTCTCATGTGGTCGTAGTTGCCTAGACCCATAAGCGATTACTCTTCCTTCTTGCATTAAGACACAACCAAGCCCCCGATGTGAAGCATCGCTATAAACGTCATACTCAACACCAGCTCTAGGCAAAGCCAAGATAGGTGCAGTAGTCAGCCTATCTTTCAACTCCTGAAAACTCACCTCACATTGCTCGGTCCACTTGAAGCTCACATTCTTCTTGGTCAGCCCTGTAAGCGGTACAGCTATCTGAGCATAACCTTGAATGAATCTCCGATAGTATCCAGTCATCCCAAGGAAATTTCTGACTTCCTTCACTGTAGTAGGCCTGGCCCAATCTCTCACTGCCTCTATCTTCTGAGGGTCAGTTGCCACTCCCTCCTTAGAAAGGACGTGACCTAGGAATGCCACTTCAGATTTCCAGAAATCACACTTGGATAACTTGGCATACAACTGTTGCTCTTCCAACTTCTGCAACACCGCTGCCAGATGCTCAGTGTGCTCCTCCTCAGACTTGGAGTACACCAGAATATCGTCGATAAACACCACGACGAAAGAATCAATAAACGGCCTCAGAACTCTGTTCATCAAGTCCATGAAGATTGCAGGTGCATTCGTCACTCCGAATGGCATAACTAAGAATTCGTAATGCCCATGCCGAGTTCTAAATGCAGTCTTATGCACATCTTCAGCTTTCACTCGAACTTGGTGGTAACCTGATCGAAGATCAATTTTGGAGAATACAGCTGCTCCTTGTAGACGATCGAACAAGTCATCAATTCGAGGAATCGGATACTTATTCTGAACAGTGACCTTATTCAGCTCTCGGTAATCGATGCACATCCTCATCGATCCATCCTTCTTCTTTACCAAAAGCACTGGTGCTCCCCAAGGTGACGCACTAGGTTGAATAAAGCCTTTTCCCAACAGTTCCTCAATCTGCCGTTTCACTTCATCCTGTTCCACTGGAGCCATCCTATAAGGTGTCTTAGAAATGGGTGCACTTCCCGGTTGAACAGTGATGCTGAACTCTACATCACGATGCGGAGGCAACCCAGGAAAATCTTCCAAGAACACTGTCGGATAGTCCCGAACCACAGGAATCCCTTGCACTTCCACAGGAGTCTCTTCCTTGCGGATAGTAGCCACAAACTTAGAACATTTCTGCTTCCCTTGGAACACGACTTCAGGTCCACCTGGAGCCTTCACTGTCACCGTCTTGGCCTTACACTCGATGCTTGCACTGTACACCGACATCCAATCAATGCCAATGATAACATCGACTCCCAAGATAGTCAGTTCGATCAGATCAATGCCAAAGATTCTATCCCCAATCACAATCTCGCAATCAGCATAATACCGATCAGTGGTTAAAGTTTCCCCTGACGGAGTAGCTACTGATAAGATCTTGCCTGGGAAAGTCTTCGGTTCAACTCCCAACACTTTAGCAAACTTTGGAGACACAAAAGTATGAGAGGATCCAGTATCAAACAATACGACAGCTTTCATTCCATATTCCGATGCAAAAGGTCCATCAAATTCGAAGTATATAACAAGAATTTAAACCAACTTCCATTTCATTGAATTCCAAAAGTTTATACATTCGAATTTAAAAACATTTTTTGACATCAGAACGGAAAGAAACAGAAGCTACAACACTCTAACTCCTACGGGTCCTCTTCGCTGCTCGAAGTTCTTCCCGCAGTTCATCAACCTCATCCTTCAGCACATCAGTTAGGTTCCCAAATCCGATGGCTAAGAACAGAATAGTCAGCCTTCCGCTTCTCCAGCTGAGCCTCCAACAATCCAACTCTCTCCTTCAGGGTTTCCACTTGTCTCTGAAGAGAAGTCACAAGACCACTTGGAACTGGTACTTCCTCTTCGTCGGAAGAAGAATCATCAGATGAATCCGGAGGTGGGGTGATCTCTCGGGATTCAGGGTACTCCTCATCATCAGAATCAGCTTGTCCAGGGTAGTACTCGTCCTCGGAATCTGCCTGTCCAGGATGGTACTCTTCCTCAATGATGTGCCAGTCGTCGCCTCCAGCAGGGTCGAAGTGATCAGCCATCTTAGAGATAGAGAGGAGAAGGCATAAATCTTAGAGCAACACAAATGTAAGTCACTTACATTTAAATCTCTAGATTCAAACACACACTCTAATGTCCACTTCTAGGGTGTCGTTCCCTATAAATTTGTACAAGTGTGAAAGTGTAGAAAGCGTGGCTCTGATACCACTCTGTAACGCCCCGAATCCCAAATACACTGAATTCGAGATGTTCTACAGGATCTTTTCACTTTCTTAGTACACTTTTACAGGGAAATTAAAACTTTTCATCATACATCAGAGATTACATCATAATTACATCTTTCTTTTACACAGCGGAAGTAAAATACAACAATTTAATACAAGTACAACAGCTTGATAAAATCTTTAAGCATCCAAATCCTCTTTAATCTTTAGCATGACATTTACCTGCATGTTAGACTGTGGGTACGTCAGTTTATTCAACCGACGATCATTATACACGGCCGTCCTCGCTTTGCCGAAAATAGTATAACTTAACATTTCATATTTAGCAAACACAAACTTGTCACATTCAAACTAAAGGGACTACCCTAGTGATGTCGTGTTGTGATTGTGCACTTAGTCCTTAATGCAGTTAATTATGTTATATGACACTAATGCGTACTTGTTCGGATTCTATGCATCCCATACTACATAGGTCCGAGGGCAAGCCCTTATTCGTTCTTCACCTTGATAGGGTTCAATCCCCCGTTATGCCTTAACTACTACTGTAACTACGGTAGTGTCTTAGATGTCCTATGATCTATGAGCCCATGTCCAGGCAGCCTGGAGGGGAATCCCACGCACTGTCACGACGCATCGAGCAGGCAACCTATGGACAATTCAGCCTCCGCCATGGAACAATGGCACCACCCATAGCCACTCGAACATCCCACGAGCGTCGCCACCGGGACGATAATTCCGGAGTAGCGCCCACGCACTGTCTTGACGCATCAAGCAGGCAACCTGTGAATCGCTCTCACACCGCTATCCGTTGGCCCTCATACTCATGTTTTTCTTCTACTTTCATCACATCTCCACTATGTACTAGTCCTTAATTTTATTTAAAAATCATGAACAAAATAATCACTAGAGTTAGCCTCTCCATCATCCGGACTTATTCATTCATTTCAACATGACCAACCTTGGTCTAATTTCAATTCAATTCTTGTTTCTCAATGCCGGGGAGACTTAGCTACTCTATTTCAAATTTCATTTCACAATCTTTAAGTCATAACCACTTCCATGTCACAATTTCATATTCTTTCTTATTCATGATTACTCTTTGTTCACAAGTCCATAGTGAATACTTATAACTCATAAAAATTCATATTCATGGCCAACAATTTCATCAACATGATTTCTAAATTCCATAATCATACAATGGACTCATGCACTTTATAATTAAACACTCATACTTCACATTTTACACAATATCCTCAAGTGAAAAATTAATAACATCATGTCACACCACAAAATTCTTTGTGTCAATTACTTCTTAATAAACCCATTTCATTATATCTTTATAAACTGAAAATTTCCATAAGCATGTGTCTTAGGACCATAGCTTTAATTATACTATTTGTTCATAAACTACATTATATTTTCTTCAAATAATACCCAACTCAATCCCATAAAATTCCTTGTATTTTTATGAAAATTACCATATTTTTCTCACATTTTTTGGACATCCCAAACTCACAAAAAAAAATGTTTTTATAAAGTGCTAAGGGAAAGATTCGAACCCAGCACGGTAGAGAAGAAAGCCAGAGCACCCGCCAATAGGCCAATCGTGTGCTAGCGCTTAGAAGAGGGTGAAATAGGTATATGTGCTTTCGGTTCGCATTCATATATACTTATATACACAGTTAAGAAAAAGATGGTGAGGCCGGGTTTCGAACCGCACCGCTCAGGGAAACCGAGCGCAGTCACAGACCGCCTGAGCCACTGGCTCAAGTTGTCACAATACTGGGTTTAAGTCCATTAGTTTCATATTCGCACTGTTTTAGAAAACAACTCGATGTTCAAATCAATTAGGTTCAAATTGCCTTTATACAACTACAGAAAATTTCCAGATTAATTCATCTTTATTTAATCTTCATACAGCAAGTATAAAATAAATTTTGTACTAAAAACATAATTTTCTCCACCCAAATAATAATTCGTTTATTAAAACTATCATATCTTTTATTTTCGACATTGGAAAAAGAAATCAATTGATCTTCTAATCTCTCTTATTCCCAAAATTTTTCCATGATAATTTACTGTTTATTAATCTATATTCACACCACATGCAACTTTGGATTTTCCCATACTCATATTAGCAAAAGAATTCATGTAACACATGAATAGGTGAAACTCAACAATTACTAATTTTTGGGTATTTCTATTTTGATGACAACAAGCAATTCATTAGTTCATCTATGCCACTTCTACACATAAATTTAACATACTCATAACTCAAGCATTCAATATACTCTTCTATTCAAATTTCATAGTGTCAATATCTTAATCAATTGTCATGTTTCAACCATACAAGTTACTAGCAATTAATGAAGATTTGCACACATCATACTAACCATATTGCATCATTATTCAATTAAACTAACAATCATAAAAAGTGCTTCATATAGTTTAATTTCATGCTAGAATTTCACATACACAATTAATCACACCATTCCAATCCATTCATATATTAACTTTTTAATTAGAGTGGACTCTTATTAGTATTTTCCATGTATAGTGTTGACAATATAACTAGCATGAATCCTAAATTAGAAATATGAAATATTTTACCCACCTTAATGGAGAGAAACACAAAAAGCAACAAGTCCTAGTAGATGAGAACACCTCCTCCTAGCCAAAAGAGTGCACCACTCCAAGCTTCCAAGCCTAGCCGAATGCTTCCCCAAGCCGAATGCTTCCCCAAGCCCTTGACCGAATGCTCCAAGCAACCAAAAGAACCACACACTCTCTTATCTTTTATAACTCACACAATTATAATACTATAGCTTTAGAAATTATACTTTGCATATGAAAAATTAGTCATGAGAGGGGGGTATTTATACTAAAAAATGGGGGGAATGGAGGGCTAAGATCATCTTGGTGGTTGTAAAATGAAAGGCTTAGATCAAAGTAGGAGTTAGGAAAACTACCCACCTCCTTGAAACTACCCCCATGTTCTCCACACCAAAAATTCAATTTCCCTCCAAAAAGATTGCTACCGGCCTCACAAAAGAAGTGTGCAATGCACGTGTACGTGTAGTGCACGTGCATGCAACTAGGCCAAATTTGTACATTCTAAAATTGTATAAAAAATAATTTTGTTTAAAAAGGGTCTTCTACATGACAAGTTTAATTAAAATAAATTAATTCATGGGCTTTCTTTTTGGGCCAAAATAATTTTATAAAAATAATTAAAATAAAAAATGCTTTTGGGCTTTTTAAGAAAAGGCTTTTTAATTAAATCAAAGAAGGCTTTTAAAGAAAGGCTTTTGTACTAAAATAATTTGGGAAAAATATATTAAATAATTATACACATTATGATATAATAATTCAAACAAAATATTGCACGTGCACAACACGTGCAAAATAAATAATTTCTCATTAATTGAAAAATCAGGGTATTACAATAAATCCCCCCTCATTCTCTTCCTTCTCTCATTTTAGAAAAACAAAAGAAAGAAAGAAAGAAGGAAAGGAAAAGAAAGAGAGAACAAATAACTTGAGAGTTTTGTTTTGTAGGTTAATAGAAGAAGTTCTAACAAGCTTAGGGGAAGGAGAAGGTAGCTAGCAAGTTCTTCCACCAAAGTTAGATAAGGTGGGGGTTTCTTCACTTCTTTGATTCTTTGTTTGTTTGTTTGTTGTTTGTTTTGTTGTTTGTTTTGATTGGTTGACTTCTTCTTCTCACCTTCTTGTTTTGTTTCCTTTGTTTTTTTTTATGGGTGTGTTATTGTGAATGTTGAATGAAAAAGAAAGAAAGTAGTGGCTACTAAAATACATAAAGATCACACCTTTAATTTTGTAATTGTTGTTTTGTATGTTATTGGACTAAGAACACACATATCGCATAATGTTGGACATACAACCCTTATTGGTTGTAGGACTTAAAACATAAGCATATGAGCATTCATTTTACAACCATTGTGGGTTGTAGGACTTTTTATGGAACTTGGACAAATAAAAGCTTATGTTCTAATAAAAAAAAAAGGATACTTTCTTTGTTAAACACTAGTTATAGCTAATTAAAAAGATCTTTCTTTTTATTTTAATCACTAGTTGTAGCTAATTAAAAAGATCTTTTCTTTTTATTTTGATCACTAGTTGTAGCTAATTAAAAAGATCTTTCTTTTATTGTAATCACTAGTTGTAGTTAATTAAAAAGATCTTCTCTTTTTATTTTTATTTTGATAACTAGTTATAGCTAATTAAAAAGATCTTTTCTTTTATTTTAATCACTAGTTGTAGTTAATTAAAAAGATCTTTTCTTTCACTAGTTGTAAAGAAAAATAAAATAAAAATAATCTTTCTTTTATCACTAGTAATAGTAAAGAACTAAGTAGTAGTAAGCTAAAATAATAAGTAGTAGTATGTAATAAAATAATAAGTAGTAGTATGTAATAAAATAAAGTAGTAGTAGTATGTATGTTGATTAATAAGGTAGTAGTAATAGTAGTAAGTTGTATGTTGTGATTTTTTTATGAGAATGAAGTAGTAATAATAGTAGTAAGTTGTATGTTGTGATTTTTTTATGAGAATGAAGTAATAGTAATAGTAGTAAGTTGTATGTTGTGATTTTTATGAGAATGAAGTAGTAGTAACAATAGTAAGTTGTATGTTGTGATAGTAGTAAGTTGTATGTTGTAGTAGTAGTAGTAGGTAATTATGTTTTGATTAAAATAGGAGTAGTAGTAGTAGTGAAATATTGTAGGATTGCTTCTAAAAAAATATTTAGAAGCCATATCTATGCTTCAAGTGTTGTAGGATTTCTTCTAAAAATATTTAGAAGTCATCATTATGCTTCAAGTGTTGTAGGATTTCTTCTAAAAATATTTAGAAGCCATATCTATGCTTCAAGTGTTGTAGGATTTCTTCTAAAAATGTTAGGAGCCATATTCATGCTTAGTTAGTTGTAGGACTTTTGCCTACCATGATTCTATGCTTAATTAGTTGTAGGATGCTTTATAAAATTATCCCATCATGCTTTATGTTTAGGATGTTGTAGGACTTTTGCTAAAAATATCCTACCATGATTCTATGCTTAATTAGTTGTAGGATGCTTTATAAAATTATCCCATCATGCTTTATGTTTAGGATGTTGTAGGACTTTTGCTAAAAATATCCTACCATGATTCTATGCTTAATTAGTTGTAGGATGCTTTATAAAATTATCCCATCATGCTTTATGTTTAGAATGTTGTAGGACTTTTTCTAAAAATATCCTACTATGTTTTCATGCTTAGTTAATTGTAGGATTGCTTATTTAATTACCTATCATGCTTAGAATGTTGTAGGATTCTTTTCCTATCATGCTTGGTAATGTTGTAGGATTCTATTCCTATCATGTTTTAGGCTTAAAATGTTGTGGGAGGTGTTCTAAAAATATCCTATCATGCTTTTAGACTCAAAATGTTGTAGGATGTTTTCTAAAGAAGTTCTATCATGCTTATGTTTGGAAAATTGTAGGATTATTTCTAAAACATATCCCATCATGCTCTATGTTTAATAAGGTTGTAGGATTTCTTCTCAAAATATCCTACCATGCTTCATGCTTAGTTAGTTGTAGGATTGATTCTAAAGATATACCATGCTTAATGATGCGGGAATGATGTAGGACAAATTCTAGAGTTTCCTACCATGCTTAGATTCACTCATATATGCTTAACAATGTTGTAGGATGCAATCTAGAGTTTCCTATCATGGTTAGTAATTTATTTTGTGCTTAGAATTTGTAGGACTCATTCCTAAAGTTTCCTATCATGTTTAATAATTCATTATGATTCAAATGTTGTAGGATTCATCCTAGGAATTTCTACCATGTTTAGTAGTTATTTATGCTTAATGAAGATTCATGCTAGATAAGTGGTAGAAGAGTTGTATACCATGCTAGTAAATTGTAGGTAAGAAATATACCATGCTAGTTTTTAATTATAGGCAAGATCTATGCCATGCTAGCTCAATTGTAAGTAAGTTGTAGGTCATAATAGTTAGATTGTGAGTAAGTTGTATACCATGCTAAGTTATATGGACACTCATGTTTACATGGTACCCATGCTTAGATGAGTGTTGTTCATGTTATGTTAGTAGATGATCATGACTTATGCTAAGTAAGTGGGTATCATGCTAATTATTAATCATGTTAAGTTAAGGATACCCATACTATGATGTTCATGCTTAGAGTAAAGAAACTACCCATGGCTAGTTGTAGTGATTTATGTTGGGTTCTATACCATGCTAGAGTAATACTTGCTTAGAATGTTATAGGAGTAGTGTTAGGACTACCTACTGTACCTTGGAGTATTGCTTAGTTGGGTGGTGGTGGTTGGTTATGATAAGTAGTAGGCTTCCATGCTCAATTTGTAACCTACGATTGACTATAGAGAATTTTATGTTTAAGGTCGTTAGTGATTTTCATGCTTGAGCTCAATGTAAGCATAAGCATTAATCACATTCATACATAGGAATATCATGGTGATTGTGTTATATGATTGATTGTCGTAGGAAGCTGCTTGCAATTGTGTGCCGTACTTAAGGCATTATAGGTCGAAGTAGTGAAGGTGGGAAGACCACTTGTAATAACTAGTTGATAAAGGCCGTTTGTCGCCTTCGGTTCTTCCTTAGTACAATACCGATCATAGACTACTAGTAGATTCTTCTGTTGCTTCTAATAATAGAAGATTAAGTTTGCTAGTAAGCACGTTTGGTTGCTTTTAAGATTGATTACCTGTATGGTTGTTTGCACATGGTTGTGCTCGTACGTGGCTCGACTGGCCCGTACGTAGCCGTGGGTCTCATACGTAGCTTAGTTGGCTCGTATGTAGGTTGTTGTCTCGTACGCGGCTCGACTGGCCCGTGCGTAGCTGCCGGTCTCATACGCGGCTTATTTGGCTGGTATGTACGTGGTTATCTCCTACGAGGCCCGCCTGGCTCGTAGGTAGTTATTGTTTCATACGTAGCTTAGTTGGCTCGTATGTGGTTATTACTCGTGTATAGCTTGTTAGCTAGTACACAATTAGTTGTGCTCGTCTAGGGTGATGTTACCACCCTAAGGGCTATCGACCATCAAGACATATGTTCTTACCCTAAGGAACTGTGGAGGAGTCACTCCTTGTGTACCGTCGAATCTTAACCAGGGTAGGTTAGTCGATGACCGGAGTATAGACGGAATCCAAGTCTAGGGAAGCGGCGCGAATGTTTATTCGCACGGCCAAAGTCTTGGATCGATGAGCCACGAACCGGGTCCTGAGGGATTCTGGTAAGTCTAGGTTGAGCAGCCTAGTAGAGTTGTCTTGCGAAGCCTAATTTGAGGCCCAGCATGTTGTGTTTATAATATCGTCATCCCTAGGATTGTTCGAGTCAGGGACATCACTAGGATAGTGACTTACAAGGATCAGTTTATTTAAACACTTTTGCCAGGAGAGAGGAGTCAGTGGTAGGGGGCCCCTTACACTAACTCGTCCCTTGAGGCAGATCATAGGTGGTGTACTGGATTGTACCTTCCCATCAAAGGGATACGTACGGTACCGTCTCACAAGTTGAGGACACGGGTTGCGTATCTCGCACTGTTAATTCCTGAGGTACCGTGGCTGGGGGTGCCGCAGGATGCATTGTGCAGTCCTGTGCTTGCTAGACCCCAGAGGGTGCCACAGGGTAGGCTTCGTGCTACCCTGCGCTTGCGAAACCCTATAGTTTGATTTTGTTGTGACGCCCGATACATTGGGTTCGTCTATTTGAGAGAGGTCCGGTTGGCCGGGTCGCAGTGGCGAACATAGACACCACTGGCGATATGCAACAGTGGCACATGACCACATCTGCAACCTCATTAGCCACGTATAATTGTCGGGAACAGGTTGAGTACAATTAGAATGTGTCGCGCGGGTTCAATCCCTATATATGGAGAAACAGCTTGAGATGGAGTCGCATGTAGTATGGGCTGCATGTTGCTTTCGGAAACTTGCTGACATTAGAATAGGAAGCGTCCTAGTTCTATTTAAATATCGCATTAGAGTATGGTCATAGCACTCACGTACACTTAAACTACACCATTGCTATATTTTGTATATTGTTTGGAAGATTCGCTGCTATATGATCAGCCTTTAAGCGTCAGTGAATACTGACGTCCCCACTTCCATAGGTACTGGATCGCCGAAGTACAAAGGCGATATTCAGGAGGACTCAAGGCGAGGAAAGCAAGGAGTCAGTATTAAGTTTAGTTCCGCTGCAAAATATGTATTGATTCTGTATTAGTTAAGAAGTACTCTGATGTAAGATGTGAAGGTTGTAATACTTAGAAATGTAAAGGCAATATTGTAACTCCATTGTAAAGTATTACAGTTGTACAGTATTCAGACTTGTAACACTTTGTGTATTAAATAAAAAGTTTTAAATTCTCCTGTTTTCTTGTGTATTGTGACTAATTGAAGAAAAGGTCTTGACTCGTGTCACAGTTTTCCAGTATCGGAAATCGGGGCGCTACAGAGTGGTATCAGAGCTAGCTTCAATTTACAGTCCAACACAGTGGGAAAATTTAAACTTAGATGCCTGTAGGAGATTGGGTTTTAGCTAGTTGTAGATAATTATAACTCATATTGTTGTTCTTTCAACTTATGTTTTATAATATTTCTATATCGATGCTAATTTCTGTATCCACTCCTTGCAGGATGACGGACAGCTCAGTTCCCACGGGGAGTGGGTGGGGACAGGGAGAGGTGATCGAGATAGACTCGGATACCGAGCCTGTCATGGAGGAGGCACAGCCACCGGTAGAGGCCAGACTGGCCCACGGAGCCCCGCAGCTGCCACAGCAGGGGGCTTTTGCTTTTGGAGGTCAGGCCCCGGTACCGCCACCTCCCCAGCTTACTCCTGTTGAGGAGGCCTTTCAGCAGGTCTTCGAGGATATCTCCGTACTGACTTGGTCGCACATCCACCTAGAGACCAAGATGGACTCCTCCGAGTTCGTCAACTACCACCACGCAAGGGAGGTGGAAAGACTGAGGAGTGCCAACGCCAGGGCGCAACGCCGTATGGTGATCCGGGACCGTGCCTACAGGGCACAGTTCGAGCGCCTGGAGCGCCGGTGCGCGGACCTTCAGGTCCAGGTTGCACAGTTGCTGGCACTGATCACCGGGCAGGACCCGCCTGAAGGAGCCAGCAGTACCGACTAGGCAGTCGGGTACCTAGAAGCTGTTTTGTTATTTTGTGATTTTTGGCCCCTACAATTGTGGTGTATAGGTAGGGAGGATGTCACTTAGAAAAAAAAACGTGACACTTTGTAAACAGGTAGGTCTAGGAAGACTGTGTTGTTATTTTGACTCCTACTCTTGTAAAGTATAGGTAAGAAGGTTAGTGATGTTGATATTTGCAAGTGTACAAAATCGCACAAGTAATATAGATAGATGAGTAGAGTGTCGAACCCACAGGGACTAGATATTTTACTGAGTACCGATATCGCTAGATGAATCACTATTTGGAAGATCGAATTTTATATGATAAAACAACTAAATTAACTTAATCTAATTTAAACTAACTAAATTGGTGAAGAGGGAGAGGGCTGTGAAACTTTGAAGCTCTTGTAATTTGTTAAGGGTAAAATTTTGTTCTAGGGCTCTTGGTTCACCTCGTTTATCACACACACAGATTATAAATCCTTATAAATAAAAATATTATCTTTCCCAATTGTCGACCAAAATCCTAAAGATATTAACCACTCTATCAACGTAGTCTAAAAATTATTCTCAATTAATCATTCGTCTATCCACCAAATTATTAATTGAAAAATTAGATTTCTTAACGGTCACGTCCTCCAATATACGGTCTTAAATTTTTATTAATCACAAATTACCTATTCGGTCTCTTTATGATTTGAAAATTCATACAAATGTCTATCCACCATGTTGTATGTATAAATAATAAAAATTTAAAACACAATCAGGAAAAATATAGTAAGAGCAAGGAATTAAAATCTGTGTTCAAAACTTGGTTACATCTCACCCTCTAGAACATTCAAATTTAGTTCAAGTTCGAATTGCAATTAATAAAATGTTCAGATTGCATCTACAAATATTTGAAGAAGAAGAAGTACACAAAAATTTTAATAAAAACTATGTATGCAACCCCTTCTAAAGAATACCGAACCAGAACTTTGAAAAGTTCGTCACGTCAAATCGCTGGCAGCTTTTCGTCGTTCTCCGCGCCAGGTGCTGAAGTCGGAGACTGCAGTAGTCGTCGCCACGTCAGCAACTGCACGCCACCTCAGCAACGGGTCCCGCCTGCGTTGAAGCCTGACTGGCTGTCACCCAGTCGCACGTCAGTGTGGGTCCCGCCTGGTCAGCAACTGCACGCCACGAAGTGGTTCCTGCTGTGCTTTTGTGTCTCTTTCGTCCCTTGGAAGATGTGCAAACAGAGAGAGACTTGAGATCTCTCTCTCTGTTACTCTGATGTTGAATTCTTTTTTTTATTTTTTTTATTTTTTCTTTTAGTAGCAGCCGTCACCTCTTACTTTCTTCTCTCTTCTTTGCTTTGTATATATAGAGAACGGGAAGGAGTTAGGGTTTGCACTTTTTGCAGAATAGTCCTTCTTCCAGTGTTTATTTCCTTCCTTATTTAATCTGGAATTTATTTCTTTCTCTTTTCCCCTTTATTTCCTTTTCTGCCAACCACGTGCTTCTGCGTACACAAAATAATACCAGAAATTAGGATTTTTAAATAAAATAAAATTAATTAGTTTAAAATGAATTAAACTAACTATAAATTATATTAGCGTATAAAAATCCTTTTAAAATTATTTGTCGCAATTTTAACTCAACAAAACAATTAAAAATTTATAAATCAATTATTTTACTTTGTTCGTTGATTTTTTCACCAATTCTTTACTTTTTGCATCAAAAATATTATTTCTTCAAAAATAATTAATTAAATGAAATCATATAGAAATAAGATGAATTAAAGACAATATCAGCGAAAACAAGCCATTTTAATAGGTAAATGAGTACAAATATTTGTATATAAATCCGACACATCAGTTAGTACTTAGGAAGAAATGACATTTTGTAAACCAGGGGTTGATGTACATATAAATGTAACCCATTTGATGGATGATCAATGGAAAATTTCGGTTCATCTCTTGTTCTCCGACTATACTGTTTCATGTTTGTCGATTCATTCTCCTAACTTAAGGTAGTTCTGAGGACAGAACTATTCTAAGGAGGGAGTAATGTAATATCCCGGACGGATATTAACTCATAGAAATTACTATTTTATTATTATTTTATTATTATTCCAAAGTCGGACTATTTTGGCGATTTTCGCCGGGTTGCCCACAAACAGTGCCTACGCACGTCTATCGGTCGGTGCGCATCCAAAGCGCATCAAATTGAAAACGCAACTCTCCGAAGTAATAATAAAATTTATTTCACTATTATTTTCTAAATTAAATTATTTTTGGGAATTTTATAAGGATTTTATAATAAAATTTTTGTATACACATACATGTACACATACACATAATTGTATGGTACTTAGTATATTATACCTAGTATATAGTATGTACTTTAGGACAATATACTTATGCTTGTCATGGCTACTTAATTAGAGAATTAGGGTTTGATTAGAAGGTTTATGTAACGCCCCGATCTCCCCGTTGCTGGGAAACCGTGACACATGCCAAGATCTTTCCTTCAATTAGTCTCGAGACACAGAAAATTTTGGAAAATTTAAAAACTTTTCTTCAACACAGAGTTACTATGCAGTAATTACAATTATCAGTTTATAATACCAAACTGTACTGCCTGCCCCTTTTCTTTTCTTTTTGACTCCAAAATCAATTCTTCCAATTTCTATATCACTTTAAACATAAACTAAAATAGTTATGTTTCAAAGAAAATTTGGGCAGAATCTCCCTTGTATTTTTTGCCCAAAACACAGAAAAGCTTACGGAATTTTGCTCTAAATTCCGTAGCTTACATCACAGACAATAATAATATGGGCTCCCCAGGCCAAAATGAGCATCATCACACAGGCAATATATATATATATGCTCTGGGGGCCAAACTCATAACGGTTTAACAAATATCAATTAAAAAGCATAAATCCTTTTGAAAACGTAGTAAGTTTTTGGAAAATAACCTGTAAAAACCTACCACGACGCCCGGCACTCCACAACGAAATGGGTACGGGTCCAAACCATATCCTGCTGCCTCACACTATACTCATCATCATCATCCTCATACTTATACATCAAAAATACAATTTAAAGCATAAATCTTTACTATTTACAATTAAAACATAACAATGAATTATAACTGGAACTCCACTCCACGGAACCTGTACCTACACCTCACCTCTGCACTGCTGAGGACCTGTAACAGTAGGGACCTAGGGTAGTCCAGGGACTCCCTAACCCCCAAACACTAAGGGGTTAGCCATTTCTGGTGTGAGTATAATTTATTAAATAAGTAAATAAATTAAACTTACAAGTAAAACATAACGAACTCACAATTTCCAAGATAAACAAATCTTACTTGACATCTGAATATGTAAACATCATAATTAAGATTTTACATCAAATACTCTCTGAGTCATCACCTGTATGTATATCTATACCCGCTCATAACCTACTTATATTTAGTAACCATTTGAATAACCACTCATAATACAATATTGATTTTGTTTCCTTATATCACGTATCCCATCATCAATATATGTCTTCAATCTCATACTACCACATTCATTCATGTCCAACCTAACATCTCATTTCACCTCACCAATTACTTGCATTTTATCACAATACACCCCATATCCCAACATAGTTTTGGCAATAACATATCACACGCCAAGCCGATAGCTTGGGTAATAATCACGCACATCCCAAGCCCAACTTGGGTAATATCACTTCACATCCCAAGCCCATAGCTCGGTTGTTAATTTACTTCACTATCACACTCGCAATTCATCTCGAATGGAAAAGACACGTGTATCTATAATTTTGTGCCTGTGTACCTTATGACTTAAACTCTAATGCAAAATTACCAATACAATGATGCTCTTATTCTAATGCAAGCAAGTCTCCGGAACAGTATGCATCCCATACTACATACGCCCTATCTCAAGCCGTCTCTCCAAATATAGGGATTTGAACCCGCGTTATGAATTTCTAATTGTACACAACCTGTTCCTGACAGATACTACATGACTGATGAGGTTGCAAATGTGGTCATGTCCCACCAATGCAGTACGCTCATGGTGTCTATGTTTGCCACTACTACCCGGTACACCGGACCTCACTCAAAAACCAGACGAACACGGGGTCTCTCCGAGCGCAGTATAGCATACAAAGCCTATCCTGTGTCGCCCCTAACTCATAGACCGTGATCTATGGCCTGTTGACCCGACGAAGTTCCGGGGTCCATTCCCCTAGCTCCGCCGCCTTATCATGGCACTTCAGGAATTAACAGTGCGAGATACGCAACCCGTGCTCCCAATTCGTGAGACGGCACCGTACGTATCCCTTTGACGAGAAGGTACAACCCAATATCACCACCTAAGGCCTACTTCGAGGGACAAGTTGGTCGTAAGGCGCTACCTACAACAAACTCCTCTCTTTTCGGCAAAGGGTCGAAATAAAATGATCTTTACAAGTCACTACCTTAATGATGTTCCTAACCCTGAACAATCCTAGGAATGACAACATTACACAACATGCTAGGTCTTAAATTAGACTTCGCAAGATAACTCTATTAGGCTGCTCAACCTAAACTCACCAGAATCCCTCAGGATCTGGTTCATGGCCTATCGATCCAAGACCCCGGCAATACGAACGCATTCGCATGCTACTACCTGAACTTGGATTTCGTCACACTCCGGTCCGCAATCAACCAATGGTTAGGATCTGACGGCACCCGCGAAGTAACTCGTCCACAGTCCCTTAGGAGTAAGCTAAACACACGTCTTGATGGTCGATAGCCCTAGGACAATGATATCACCCTAGACGAGCACAACAAACTGCGTATTAGCTAAGAAGCTACATACGAGTAACCAAAAACGCATACGAGCTAAACAGCTACGTATGGGACCAACAGCTACATACGGGCCAGTCGAGCCACGTATGAGATAACAACATGCATACGAGCCAAATAAGCTCCGTATGAGACCAACATCTACATACGGGCCAGTCGAGCCGCGTATGAGACAACAACACATACAACAACCATACAGGTAATCAAACCTAGAAGCAATCAACTGTGCTTACTAGCAAACTTGATCTTCTAAAATTAGAAGTAATAAAAGAATCTACTATAATCAACTTAGCATGGGTTTCTTCTAAAATCAACTCATCATGGCATACCTACTATAATCGACTCAAACATGAGTTTCTTTCTAAAATCGACCCAAACATGATATTCTACTACAACTTAACCATGGATTTCTTTCTACAACAATTCAAGCATGGATCTAATACAACTCAAGCATGGTAGTCCTACTTACTAACTCAAACATGATAAGTCAACTAGAATGTCACATAGCATGAATGGGTTCCTTTTTTTTTGACATAGACAACACTCATCTTTATGCTATTCTCTCAAGTTCTACCATTCATACTTTTTATAGGATCCCTTTGATCCATAAATTTTTATATCAATACTTTAGTTTATTCGAACTTCTTCAAAACATCAAAATACGTATATAAACCATACACCCATATTTTGATATCATCATCTAAATATAACTCATCCATTATATAGGTTTTTATATGCTCAAAATAGTTAATTTCACCAACTTTTTACAATCACAAAAATACGTAAATAAATCGATACTTACTTATTTCTTTAAACCACAAAATACATAAATGAATTAACACTCACATATTCTTAACCACAAAATATGTAATTAAAATAACTCACACATATCTTTAAACCACGAAAATATATATATATATATATGATATAACTCACCACATATTTCTTAAATCACAAAATACCTAGATAAATTAACTCACATATTCATCAACCCACAAAATATATAAATATACTAACTCACACATATCTTTAAATCATAAAATACACAAATATATAAACAAACTAACTCACATAATACATATGATAAATCATACTCACATAATTTTTAACACACCAAAAACACATAATAAATTAACTCACCATTTTCCGCGAAGATCCGAAGCGCCATGCCACTTCGCCTCCAAAGTCGCAACATATCCTATCACCAAATTTCAAGCAATTAAAACTCAATCATTCAAACCAATCATAAAAGCTAAATAACACTATCCCCAAATATCACACAAGCGTTTACTGAACGCTTGGAATATACACGTGCGATGCACGTGATAATCTAATGCTTACGGTATTTTCATTCTCAATTAATTACTAGAATCTCCCCCAAAATAATCTAACCGTCCAACTACAATTTCTATCACCATACGAGAATCAATCCATACCCATATAGTTCTCTTTTTCAAATCCAAAATCCCAATTTACTAATAACTTACAATTTCTCTAACAATCCACTAAATTCTCATAACTACAATTTCCAACATCTCTAAATCTCTCTACAATAACATTCCTACTCAATAAAAATTAACCCAACTAAGTTTTATATAATAAAATAGTTAGGATTTTACCTTCCCGAAATCCAATCGAAAATTCGACGCTACCATCATGTAGAGAATCCCTCCATTAGTCTACCCCTAATTTTAATTTGGAATCCATGGAGAATCGGAGGAGTTTTGAGGTGGGGAAAACCCGATCGATGGGTTCTTTGGATTTCTTTTGGGTTCGGAATGGAAGGGGAAGGGAAGAAGAAGGAGAAGATGGAGGTGGTGGGTTTCTTTCTCTTCGACGGCGTGAACGGGAAAAGAAGATGGAAGGAGGAGGTCGGGTTCTCCCTGGGGTCGGGATCGAACAGGAAGGGAAGAAGGAGGAAGAGGGAAACGGGGGTCGGGGCTTCGTTTCCTTCGATCTGGGATGGTGTGCGAATGGGAGGAGGAGGGGAGAAGAAGCCGGGCCTTGGGGTTCTCCTCCTTCGGTTTGGGAAGCAACAGAAGAAGGAAGAAGAAGAAGGAGGAAGGAGAAGGGAGATGGGGGGGGGGGTTTGGTTGGAAGTGAACGGAAGGGGGAAGAAGTAGGGGAAGGAGAAGAAGGGGGGACCGGGGGAGGGGTTTTCTGGGTTGGGGTAGAACCAGACGGGAAGAGAAGAGAAGGAAGAAGAAGGAGAAGGAGAAAGAAGGGGGGGTTTTTTGTAAAAATGTGAGTAAATAATAGTAGATAGGTAAATATCTAAGGGAATGTTTCGTATAAGCCCCCTAGCCTTCATACATTTCAAATAAAGCCCAACTCTCTACTCTAATAATTCCAAACAATACAAAACACATTAAAACTACTTTGTAATAATCCGTATAAAAATAATTTAATTTTGAAAATAATAATAAAATAAAACTAGGCAATAACCGATAATTCTTAATTAAAAGTAATTGTTATCAAAAATAACATACTCGCGTGAAATTTTCAATTGCGCCCACATGTCGATGCAAAATAGCCATATGCTATTTTTCGGGTCGTTACAGTTTAAGGAGGGTTGTATGCATAAGATTAGAACTAAACCCTTCTAGAACCCTTATCCTTCCACCTCACTAACCTACACCATGCCCTCCCCCCCCCTAGAAGCATGGCCGGCTCCCCCTTTTGGGGTTATTTTGTGCCATTGGGTGCACTTACCACTCCCATCTCCTTTTATAAATCCCCCCTCATTCTCTTCCTTCTCTTATTTTAGAAAAACAAAAGAAAGAAAGAAAGAAGGAAAGGAAAAGAAAGAGAGAACAAATAACTTGAGAGTTTTGTTTTGTAGGTTAATAGAAGAAGTTCTAACAAGCTTAGGGGAAGGAGAAGGTAGCTAGCAAGTTCTTCCACCAAAGTTAGATAAGGTGGGGGTTTCTTCACTTCTTTGATTCTTTGTTTGTTTGTTTGTTGTTTGTTTGGTTGTTTGTTTTGATTGGTTGACTTCTTCTTCTCACCTTCTTGTTTTGTTTCCTTTGTTTTTTTTTATGGGTGTGTTATTGTGAATGTTGAATGAAAAAGAAAGAAAGTAGTGGCTACTAAAATACATAAAGATCACACCTTTAATTTTGTAATTGTTGTTTTGTATGTTATTGGACTAAGAACACACATATCGCATAATGTTGGACATACAACCCTTATTGGTTGTAGGACTTAAAACATAAGCATATGAGCATTCATTTTACAACCATTGTGGGTTGTAGGACTCTTTATGGAACTTGGACAAATAAAAGCTTATGTTCTAATAAAAAAAAGAAAGATACTTTCTTTGTTAAACACTAGTTATAGCTAATTAAAAAGATCTTTCTTTTTATTTTAATCACTAGTTGTAGCTAATTAAAAAGATCTTTTCTTTTTATTTTGATCACTAGTTGTAGCTAATTAAAAAGATCTTTCTTTTATTGTAATCACTAGTTGTAGTTAATTAAAAAGATCTTCTCTTTTTATTTTTATTTTGATAACTAGTTATAGCTAATTAAAAAGATCTTTTCTTTTATTTTAATCACTAGTTGTAGTTAATTAAAAAGATCTTTTCTTTCACTAGTTGTAAAGAAAAATAAAATAAAAATAATCTTTCTTTTATCACTAGTAATAATAAAGAACTAAGTAGTAGTAAGCTAAAATAATAAGTAGTAGTATGTAATAAAATAATAAGTAGTAGTATGTAATAAAATAAAGTAGTAGTAGTATATATGTTGATTAATAAGGTAGTAGTAATAGTAGTAAGTTGTATGTTGTGATTTTTTTATGAGAATGAAGTAGTAATAATAGTAGTAAGTTGTATGTTGTGATTTTTTTATGAGAATGAAGTAATAGTAATTGTAATATCCCGGACGGATATTACCGTATATAAATTATTATTTTATTATTATTTTATTATTATTTTGTTTTAATTCCAAAATTAGAACATTTTGGTGATTTTTACCCGGTTTGCTCCTAGACATTATCTGTATCCAGATATCGGTCAGTATATATCCGTATTGTATCAAATTGACACCGTGATCTTCCGAACTAATAATAAAATTTATTTTATTATTATTTCCGGGATTTAACTATTTTTATACGGATTATGCGTAGATTTTCCGGTATACAGACACCTAGACGCACATACGTGTAGTATGTCGATTAGTACATCATACGAATTGTGTGTTGTGTATTTTTGGACAACACTTATTTTTGCTATGACAAAACCTAGTAGGGATGGTTAGGGTTTGATTAGGAGGTTAAAGCTAGGGTTACAAAGACATAAGGGATTAGGAAATTTCTTCTAGAACAAACCTCACCCACATCATACCTCCACCACACCACACCATGCTTCCACCACATCCCACCTCCCCCTAATAGAAACCGGCCATAATATAGGGAAGGTCTCTTTTGCAAATGTGTGCATGACCATTTGCACTTTCCACCCATTCTTCCTCCTATAAATACCCCTTCATTCTCCTCCTTCTCTCATTTTAGGAAACAAAAAGAAAGAAAGAAAGGAAAGAAAAAGAAAGAGAGAACAAAAAAAAATAACTTGAGAGTTTTGTTTTGTAGGTTGATTAGAAGCTTTCTAAAAAGCTAGGGGAAGGAGAAGGTTAACTAGCTAGTTCTTCCATCAAAGAAAGAAACAAGGTGGGGGTTTCTTCATGTTCTTTCTTTGTTTGTTGTTTGTTTGTTTGTTGTTTGTTGTTTTGACTTCTTCTTCTTACCCTCTTGTTTTGTTTTGTTTGAGTTTTGTTGGGTGTATTGTTGTGTGAGAATGTAGTAAGAAGTAAAAGTAAAGTAATAAAGTAGTAGTAGTAACTACTAAACATACAAAGATCAAAACTTTATTATGGTTTGTATGTTATTGGACTAAGAACTCACATATTGCATAATGTTAGACATACAACCATTGTTGGTTGTAGGACAATACACATAAGCATATGAACATTCATTTTACAACCATTGTGGGTTGTAGGACTCTTTATGGAACTTGGACTAAAAATAAAAGCTTATGTTCTATTAAAAAGATCTTTCTTTTTATTTTGATCACTAGTTGTAGCTAATTAAAAAGATCTTTCTTTTTATTTTAATCACTAGTTGTAGCTAATTAAAAAGATCTTTCTTTTTATTTTGATCACTAGTTGTAGCTAATTAAAAAGATCTTTCTTTTATTTTAATCACTAGTTGTAGCTAATTAAGAAGATCTTTATCTTTATTTTAATCACTAGTTGTAGCTAATTAAAAAGATCTTTCTTTCTACTTTAATCACTAGTTGTAGTTAATTAAAAAAAAAGAGCTTCTCTTTTATGTTTGATCACTAATTGTAGCTACATACAAAAAAAAAGGGGATCTTTTCTTTTTACTAGTTGCAAAGTAGAATAAAATAAATGATCTCTTTTTATCACTAGTAATAACAAAGATTAGTAAGCAACTAAGTAGTAGTAAGCTAAAATAATAAGTAGTAGTATGTAATAAAATGAAGTAGTAGTAGCATGTATGTTGATTAATAAGGTAGTAGTAATAGTAGTAAGTTGTATGTTGTGATTTTTTTTTTATGAGAATGGAGTAGTAGTAGTAGATAATTATGTTTTGATTAAAATAGGAGTAGTAGTAGTTGTAAAATGTTGTAGGATTGCTTCTAAAAATATTTAGAAGCCATTTTTATACTACTAATGTTGTAGGATTACTTCTAAAAATATTTAGAAGCCATTTTTATACTACTAATGTTGTAGGATTACTTCTAAAAATAATTAGAAGCCATATTCATGCTAATAAGGTTGTAGGATTGCTTCTAAAAATAATTAGAAGCCATATCCATGCTAATAATGTTGTAGGATTGCTTCTAAAAATAATTAGAAGCCATATCCATGCTAATAATGTTGTAGGATTGCATCTAGAAATAATTAGAAGCCATATTCATGCTAATAATGTTGTAGGATTGCTTCTAAAAATAATTAGAAGCCATATCCATGCTAATAATGTTGTAGGATTGCTTCTAAAAATAATTAGAAGCCATATTCATGCTAATAAGGTTGTAGGATTGCTTCTAAAAATAATTAGAAGCCATATCCATGCTAATAATGTTGTAGGATTGCTTCTAAAAATAATTAGAAGCCATATCCATGCTAATAATGTTGTAGGATTGCTTCTAGAAATAATTAGAAGCCATATTCATGCTAATAATGTTGTAGGATTGCTTCTAAAAATAATTAGAAGCCATATCCATGCTAATAATGTTGTAGGATTGCTTCTAAAAATAATTAGAAGCCATATTAATGCTAATAAGGTTGTAGGATTGCTTCTAAAAATAATTAGAAGCCATATCCATGCTAATAATGTTGTAGGATTGCTTCTAAAAATAATTAGAAGCCATATCCATGCTAATAATGTTGTAGGATTGCTTCTAAAAATGATTAGAAGCCATATTCATGCTACTTATGTTGTAGGATCATTTCTAAAAATATTTTAGAAGCCTTAGTCATGCTTCACATGTTGTAGGATCACTTCTAAAAATGTTTAGAAGCCATTCTTATACTACTAATGTTGTAGGATCTTGTCTAAAAATGTTTAGAAGCCATATTCATGCTTAATTAGTTGTAGGATTGTTTATAAAAAAATAGCCTATCATGCTTCTATACTTAAAATGTTGTAAGATGTTTTCTAAAGAATTTCTATCATGCTTTATGTTTAGAAAGTTGTAGGATTTTTTCTAAGAATATCCTATCATGTTTAGAATGTTGTAGGATGTATTCTAAAAATATCCTATCATGTTTCATGCTTAGTTAATGGTAGGATTTATTCTAAAAATATCTAGCATGCTTAATGATGTTAGAATGATGTAGGACAAATTCTAAGAGTTTCCTACCATGCTTGGATTAGTTAATTATGCTTAGAATGTTGTAGGAATCAATCTAAGAGTATCCTACCATGCTTGGATTAATTAATTATGCTTAGAATGTTGTAGGAATCAATCTAAGAGTTTCCTACCATGCTTGGATTAATTAATTATGCCTAGGACGTTGTAGGATCAATGATAAAGTTACTTACCATGTTAGCTTAATTATAGGTATGTGATATACCATGATAGTTTAATTATGGACCTATGCCATGCTAGCTTGATCACAAGTAAGTTGTATGCCATGCTAGCTTAATTGTAAGTAAGTTGTATGTCATGCTAGTCTAGATGGTGAGCAAGTTGTATACCATGCTAAAGTTCAAATACTTACTTAGAATGATTGTAGGAGTAGTGGTAGAACTACCTACTATGCCTTGGAATGTTGCTTGTTTATACTAATTGGGTTGCGGTGATTAGTCATGATAAGTAGTAAGCTTTCATGATCAATTTGTAACCTACACTTGACTATAGTGGGCTTCATGTCTAGGTCGTAGTGTTTTCATGCGTGAGCTCGATGTAAGCATAAGCATTAATCACGTTCATACATAGGAATATCATGGTGGCCGTGTTATATGATTAGATGGATCGTAGGAAGATGCTTGCAATTGTGTGCCGTACTTAAGGCGCTATAGGTTGAAGTAATGAGGGTTGGGAAGACCACTAGTGATAGTTGGTCCGATAAAGGCCGTTAGGTCGCCTTCGGATTCTTCCTTAGTGGGATACCGACCATAGAATATTAGTAGATTCTTTTGTTGCTTCTAATAATAGGAGATCGAGTTGCTAGTAAGCACGCTTGGTTGCTTCTAGGATTGATTACCTGTATGGTTGTTTGCACACGGTTGTGCTCGTACGTGGCTCGACTGGCCCGTACGTAGCTGTGGGTCTCATACTCGGCTTATTTGGCTGGTATGTACGTTGTTGTCTCCTACGAGGCCCGCCTGGCTCGTGGGTAATTATCGTTCCATACGTAGCATATTAGCTCGTATGTGGTTGTTACTCGTGTATAGCTGTTAGCTAGTACACAGTTCGTTGTGGGCTATCGACCATCAAGACATAGCGGCATGCGTGTATATTCGCACGGCCAAAGTCTGGGATCGATGAGCCACAAACCGGATCCTGAGGGATTCTGGTAAGTCTAGGTTGAGCAGCCTAGTAGAGTTGTCTTGCGAAGCCTAATTTAAGGCCTAGCATGTTGTGTTTATAATATCGTCGTCCCTAGGATCGTCGAGTCAGGGACATCATTAGGGTAGTGACTTATAAAGGTCATTTTGCTCAGACCCTTGCCAAAGAGAGAGGAGTTGGTTGTAGGGGCACCTTACGACCAACTTGTCCCTTGAGGGAGGCCTTAGGAGGTGACATTGGGTTGTACCTTCCAGTCAAAGGGATACGTACGGTGGCGTCTCACAAGTTGGTAGCACGGGTTGCGTATCTCGCTCTGTTAATTCCTGAAATACCGTGGCTGGGGTGCCACAGGATGCATGGTGCAATCCTGCGCTTGCTAGACCCCAGAGAGTGCCACAGGGTAGGCTTCGCGCTGCCCTGTGCTTGCGAAACTCTATGGTTTAATTTTGGAATGATGCCCGATATACTGGGATCGAGTGAGGTCCGGCATGCCGGGTAGTAGTGGAAAACGGAGACACCATAAGCAGACTGCATAGGGGGACTTGACCCCTTCTGCAACCTCACAGAGTCATGGAGTATTGTCAGGAACAGGTCGTGTACAATTAGAGTTCTTAACGTGGGTTCAATCCCTATATATGGAGAAACGGCTTGAGATGCAGTCGCATGTAGTATGGGCTGCATGTTGCTTTCGGAGACTTGCTGACATTAGAATAGGAAGCGTCCTTGTTCTACCTTCCCGTCAAAGGGATACGTACGGTGCCATCTCACAAGTTGAGGACACGGGTTGCGTATCTCGCGCTGTTAATTCCTGAAGTACCATGGCTGGGGTGCCACAGGATGCATTGTGCAGTCCTGTGCTTGCTAGACCCCAGAGGGTGCCACAGGGTAGGCTCTGTGCTACCCTGCGCTTGCAAAACCCTATGATTGGATTTTGGATTAAGGCCCGATACACCGGGCAATAGTGGCAAACATGGACACCACTATATGACTGCAGTGGCAGAACTAGACCGCACCTGCAACCTTGTTGAGTGAGGTCCGGCATGCCGGGTAGTAGTGGAAAACAGAGACACCATAAGCAGACTGCATAGGGGGACTTGACCCCTTCTGCAACCTCACAGAGTCATGGAGCATTGTCAGGAACGGTTTGTGTATAATTAGTTCTATTTAAATATCGCGTTAGGGTCTAGTCATAGCACTCACGAACACTTAAACTACACCAACACCATTGCTATATTTTGTATATTGTTTAGAAGATTCACTGTTATATGATCAGCCTTTAAGCGTCAGTGAATACTGACGTCCCCACTTCCATAGGTACTGGATCGCCGAAGTACAAAGGTGAGATTCAAGAGGACTCAAGGCAAGGAAAGCAAGGAGTCAGTATTAAGTTTAGTTCCGCAGCAAAATATGTATTGATTCTGTATTAGTTAAGAAGTACTCTGATGTAAGATGTAAAGGTTGTAATACTTTGAAATGTAAAGGCAATATTGTAACTCCATTGTAAAGTATTATAGTTGTACAGTATTCAGACTTGTAACACATTGTGTATTGAATAAAAAGTTTTAAATTCTCCTGTTTTTTCTGTGTATTGTGACTAATTGAAGAAAAGGTTTTGGCTCGTGTCACGGTTTCCCGGTATTCGGAAATTGGGGCGCTACAGTGGGAGCAGTTCCGAATGGCGACCTACTTCTAGCTCGCATAAGAGCGAACTTGTGAAGAAGAATCGAGCCAAGTGTTGGACTCCGAACCATCGTTAGAGTTGTTCAACGGTTGTGGGAGAAGTTCCGAATGGCGATCTACTTCTAGCTCGCTTAAGAGCGAACTTGCGAATTAGAATCGAGCCAAGTGTTGGACTCCGAACCATCGGTAGAGTTGTTCATCAGTTGTGGGAGCAGTTCTGAATGGCGACCTACTTCAAGCTCACTTAAGAGCGAACTTGCGAAGTAGAATCGAGCCAAGTGTTGGACTCCGAACCATCGGTAGAGTTGTTCAACGGTTGTGGGAGCAGTTCCGAATGGCTACCTACCTCTAGCTCGCTTAAGAGCGAACTTGCGAAGTAGAATCGAGCCAAGTGTTGGACTCCGAACCATCGGTGGAGTTGTTCAACGGTTGTGGGAGCAGTTCCGAATGGTGACCTACTTCTAGCTCGCTTAAGAGCGAACTTGCGAAGTAGAATCGAGCCAAGTGTTGGACTCCGAACCATCGGTGGAGTTGTTCAACGGTTGTGGGAGCAGTTCCGAATGGCAACCTACTTCTAGCTCGCTTAAGAGCGAACTTCCGAAGTAGAGTCAAGCCAAGTGTTGGACTCCGAACTGTCGTTAGAGTTGTTCAACGGTTGTGGGAGAAGTTCCGAATGGCGATCTACTTCTAGCTCGCTTAAGAGCGAACTTGCGAATTCGAATCGAGCCAAGTGTTGGACTCCGAACCACCGTTAGAGTTGTTCAACGGTTGTGGGAGCAGTTCCGAATGGCGATTTACTTCTAGCTCGCTTAAGAGCGAACTTGCGAAATAGGATCGAGCCAAGTGTTGGACTCCGAACCATCGGTAGAGTTGTTCAGCGGTTGTGGGAGCAGTTCTGAATGGGGACCTACTTCTAGCTCGCTTAAGAGCGAACTTGCGAAATGGAATCGAGACAAGTGTTGGACTCCGAACCATCATCAGAGTTGTTCAACGGTTGTGGCAGAAGTTCCGAATGGCAACCTACTTCTAGCTCGCTTAAGTGCAAACTTGCGAAATGGAATTGAGCCAAGTGTTGGACTCCGAACCATCGTTGGAGTTGTTCAACGATTGTGGGAGCAGTTCCGAATGGCGATCTACTTCTAGCCCGCTTAAGAGCGAACATGCGAATTAGAATCGAGCCAAGTGTTGGACTCCGAACCATCGTTAGAGTTGGTCAACGGTTGTGGGAGCAGTTCCGAATGGCGATCTACTTCCAGCTCGCTTAAGAACGAACTTGCGAAATAGAATCGAGCCAATTGTTCGACTCCGAACCATCGTTAGAGTTGTTCAACGGTTGTGGGAGCAGTTCCGAATGGCGACCTACTTCTATCTCACTTAAGAGCGAACTAGCAGAGTAGAATCGAGCCAAGTGTTGGACTCCGAACCATCGGTGGAGTTGTTGAACTGTTGTGGGAGCAGTTCCGAATGGCGACCTACTTCCAGCTCGCTTAAGAGCGAACTTGCGAAATAGAATCGAGCCAAGTGTTGGACTCCGAACCATCGGTAGAGTTGTTCAACGGTTGTGGGAGCAGTTCCGAATGGCGACCTACTTCTAGCTCGCTTAAGAGCGAACTAGCGAAGTAGAATCGAGCCAAGTGTTGGAGTCCGAACCATCGGTGGAGTTCTTCCACTGTAGTGGGAGCAGTTCCGAATGGCGACCTACTTCTAGCTCTCTTAACAGCGAACTTGCGAAGTAGAATCGAGCCAAGTGTTGGATTCCGAACCATCGGTAGAGTTGTTCATCAGTTGTGGGAGCTATTCCGAATGGCGACCTACTTCTAGCTCACTTAAGAGCGAACTTGCGAAGTAGAATCGAGCCAAGTGTTGGACTCCGAATCATCGGTGGAGTTGTTCAACGGTTGTGGGAGCAGTTCTGAATGGCAACCTACTTCTAGCTCGCTTAAGAGCGAACTTGCGAAGTAGAATCGAGCCAAGTGTTGGACTCCGAACCGTCGTTAGAGTTGTTCAACGGTTGTGGGAGCAGTTCCGAATGGCGATCTACTTCTAGCTCGCTTAAGAGCAAACTTGCGAAATAGAATCGAGCCAAGTGTTGGACTCCGAACCACCATTACAGTTGTTCAACGGTTGTGGGAGCAGTTCCGAATGGCGATCTACTTCCAGCTCGCTTAAGAGCGAACTTGCGAAATAGAATCGAGCCAAGTGTTGGACTTCGAACCATCGGTAGAGTTGTTCAACGGTTGTGGGAGCAGTTCCGAATGGCGACCTACTTCTAGCTCGCTTAAGAGCGAACTAGCGAAGTAGAATCGAGCCAAGTGTTGGACTCCGAACCATCGGTGGAGTTGTTCAACTGTAGTAGGAGCAGTTCCGAATGGTGACCTACTTCTAGCTCTCTTAACAACGAACTTGCGAAGTAGAATCGGGCCAAGTGTTGGATTCCGAACCATCGGTAGAGTTGTTCATCAGTTGTGGGAGCTATTCCGAATGGCGACCTACTTCTAGCTCACTTAAGAGTGAACTAGCGAAGTAGAATTGAGCAAAGTGTTGGACTCCGAACCATCGGTAGAGTTGTTCAACGATTGTGGGAGCAGTTCCGAATGGCGACCTACTTCTAACTCGCTTAAGAGCGAACTTGCGAAGTAGAATCGAGCCAAGTGTTGGACTCCGAACCATCGGTGGAGTTGTTCAACGGTTGTGGGAGCAGTTCCTAATGGTGACCTACTTCTAGCTCGCTTAAGAGCGAACTTACGAAGTAGAATCGAGCCAAGTGTTGGACTCTGAACCCTCGGTGGAGTTGTTCAACGGTTTTGGGAGCAGTTCCGAATGGCAACCTACTTCTAGCACGCTTAAGAGCAAACTTGCAAAGTAGAATCGAGCCAAGTGTTGGACTCCGAACCGTCGTTAGAGTTGTTCAACTGTTGTGGGAGCAGTTCCGAATGGCGACCTACTTCTTGCTCGCATAAGAGCGAACTTGCGAAGTAGAATCGAGCCAAGTGTTCGACTCTGAACCATCATTAGAGTTGTTCTACGGTTGTGGGAGAAGTTTCGAATGGGGATCTACTTCTAGCTCGCTTAAGAGCGAACTTGCGAATTAGAATGGAGCAAAGTGTTGGACTCCGAACCATCGGTAGAGTTGTTCAACGATTGTGGGAGCAGTTCAGAATAGCGACCTACTTCTAGCTCACTTAAGAGCGAACTTGCGAAGTAGAATCGAGCCAAGTGTTGGACTCCGAACCGTCGTTAGAGTTGTTCAACTATTGTGGGAGCAGTTCCGAATGGCGATCTACTTCTAGCTCGCTTAAGAGCGAACTTGCGAAGTAGAATCGAGCCAAGTGTTGGACTCCGAACCATCGGTGGAGTTGTTCAACGGTTGTGGGAGCAGTTCCGAATGGCGACCTACTTCTAGCTCGCTTAAGAGCGAACTTGCGAAGTAGAATCGAGCCAAGTGTTGGACTCCGAACCATCGGTGGAGTTGTTCAACGGTTGTGGGAGCAGTTCCGAATGGCGACCTACTTCTAACTCGCTTAAGAGCGAACTTGCGAAGTGGAATCGAGCCAAGTGTTGGACTCCGAACCATCGGTGGAGTTGTTCAACGGTTGTGGGAGCAGTTCCGAATGGCAACCTACTTCTAGCTCGCTTAAGAGCGAACTTGCGAAGTAGAATCGAGCCAAGTGTTGGACTCCGAACCGTCGTTAGAGTTGTTCAACGGTTGTGGGAGCAGTTCCGAATGGCGATCTACTTCTAGCTCGCTTAAGAGCAAACTTGCGAAATAGAATCGAGCCAAGTGTTGGACTCCGAACCACCGTTACAGTTGTTCAACGGTTGTGGGAGCAGTTCCGAATGGCGATCTACTTCCAGCTCGCTTAAGAGCGAACTTGCGAAATAGAATCGAGCCAAGTGTTGGACTTCGAACCATCGGTAGAGTTGTTCAACGGTTGTGGGAGCAGTTCCGAATGGCGACCTACTTCTAGCTCGCTTAAGAGCGAACTAGCGAAGTAGAATCGAGCCAAGTGTTGGACTCCGAACCATCGGTGGAGTTGTTCAACTGTAGTAGGAGCAGTTCCGAATGGTGACCTACTTCTAGCTCTCTTAACAACGAACTTGCGAAGTAGAATCGGGCCAAGTGTTGGATTCCGAACCATCGGTAGAGTTGTTCATCAGTTGTGAGAGCTATTCCGAATGGCGACCTACTTCTAGCTCACTTAAGAGTGAACTAGCGAAGTAGAATTGAGCAAAGTGTTGGACTCCGAACCATCGGTAGAGTTGTTCAACGATTGTGGGAGCAGTTCCGAATGGCGACCTACTTCTAACTCGCTTAAGAGCGAACTTGCGAAGTAGAATCGAGCCAAGTGTTAGACTCCGAACCATCGGTGGAGTTGTTCAACGGTTGTGGGAGCAGTTCCTAATGGTGACCTACTTCTAGCTCGCTTAAGAGCGAACTTACGAAGTAGAATCGAGCCAAGTGTTGGACTCTGAACCCTCGGTGGAGTTGTTCAACGGTTTTGGGAGCAGTTCCGAATGGCAACCTACTTCTAGCACGCTTAAGAGCAAACTTGCAAAGTAGAATCGAGCCAAGTGTTGGACTCCGAACCGTCGTTAGAGTTGTTCAACTGTTGTGGGAGCAGTTCCGAATGGCGACCTACTTCTTGCTCGCATAAGAGCGAACTTGCGAAGTAGAATCGAGCCAAGTGTTCGACTCTGAACCATCGTTAGAGTTGTTCTACGGTTGTGGGAGAAGTTTCGAATGGCGATCTACTTCTAGCTCGCTTAAGAGCGAACTTGCGAATTAGAATGGAGCCAAGTGTTGGACTCCGAACCATCGGTAGAGTTGTTCAACGATTGTGGGAGCAGTTCAGAATGGCGACCTACTTCTAGCTCACTTAAGAGCGAACTTGCGAAGTAGAATCGAGCCAAGTGTTGGACTCCGAACCGTCGTTAGAGTTGTTCAACTATTGTGGGAGCAGTTCCGAATGGCGATCTACTTCTAGCTCGCTTAAGAGCGAACTTGCGAAGTAGAATCGAGCCAAGTGTCGGACTCCGAACCATCGGTGGAGTTGTTCAACGGTTGTGGGAGCAGTTCCGAATGGCGACCTACTTCTAGCTCGCTTAAGAGCGAACTTGCGAAGTAGAATCGAGCCAAGTGTTGGACTCCGAACCATCGGTGGAGTTGTTCAACGGTTGTGGGAGCAGTTCCGAATGGCGACCTACTTCTAACTCGCTTAAGAGCGAACTTGCGAAGTGGAATCGAGCCAAGTGTTGGACTCCGAACCATCGGTGGAGTTGTTCAACGGTTGTGGGAGCAGTTCCGAATGGCAACCTACTTCTAGCTCGCTTAAGAGCGAACTTGCGAAGTAGAATCGAGCCAAGTGTTGGACTCCGAACCGTCGTTAGAGTTGTTCAACTATTGTGGGAGCAGTTCCGAATGGCGATCTACTTCTAGCTCGCTTAAGAGCGAACTTGCGAAATAGGATCGAGCCAAGTGTTGGACTCCGAACCATCGGTAGAGTTGTTCAGCGGTTGTGGGAGCAGTTCTGAATGGCGACCTACTTCTAGCTCGCTTAAGAGCGAACTTGTGAAATGGAATCGAGCCCAGTGTTGGACTCCGAACCATCGTTAGAGTTGTTCAACGGTTGTGGGAGCAGTTCCGAATGGCGATCTACTTCCAGCTCGCTTAAGAACGAACTTGCGAAATAGAATCAAGCCAATTGTTGGACTCCGAACCATCGTTAGTGTTGTTCTACGGTTGTGGGAGCAGTTCCGAATGGCTACCTACTTCTAGCTCGCTTAAGAGCGAACTTGCGAAGTAGAATCAAGCCAAGTGTTGGACTCCAAACCATCGGTGGAGTTGTTCAACGGTTGTGGGAGAAGTTCCGAATGGCGACCTACTTCTAGCTCGCTTAAGAGCGAACTTGCGAAATGGAATCGAGCCCAGTGTTGGACTCCGAACCATCGTTAGAGTTGTTCAACGGTTGTGGGAGCAGTTCCGAATGGCGATCTACTTCCAGCTCGCTTAAGAACGAACTTGCGAAATAGAATCAAGCCAATTGTTGGACTCCGAACCATCGTTAGTGTTGTTCTACGGTTGTGGGAGCAGTTCCGAATGGCTACCTACTTCTAGCTCGCTTAAGAGCGAACTTGCGAAGTAGAATCGAGCCAAGTGTTGGACTCCAAACCATCGGTGGAGTTGTTCAACGGTTGTGGGAGCAGTTCCGAATGGCAACCTACTTCTAGCTCGCTTAAGAGCGAACTTGCGAAGTAGAATCGAGCCAAGTGTTGGACTCCGAACCATCGGTGGAGTTGTTCAACGGTTGTGAGAGCAGTTCCGAATGGCATCCTACTTCTAGCTCGCTTAAGAGCGAACTTGCAAAGTAGAATCGAGCCAAGTGTTGGACTCCGAACCGTCGTTAGAGTTGTTCAACGGTTGTGGGAGCAGTTCCGAATGGCAACCTATTTCTAGCTCGCTTAAGAGCGAACTTGCGAAGTAGAATCGAGCCAAGTGTTGGACTCCGAACCGCCGTTAGAGTTGTTCAACTATTGTGGGAGCAGTTCCGAATGGCGATCTACTTCTAGCTCGCTTAAGAGCGAACTTGCAAAATAGAATCGAGCCAAGTGTTGGACTCCGAACCACCGTTAGAGTTGTTCAACAGTTGTGGGATCAGTTCCGAATGGCGATTTTCTTCTAGCTCGCTTAAGAACGAACTTGCAAAATGGAATCGAGACAAGTGTTGGACTCCGAACCATCGTCAGAGTTGTTCAACGGTTGTGGGAGAAGTTCCGAATGGCGACCTACTTCTAGCTCGCTTAAGAGCGAACTTGCGAAATGGAATCGAGCCAAGTGTTGGACTCCGAACCATCGTTGTAGTTGTTCAACGGTTGTGGGAGCAGTTCCGAATGGCGATCTACTTCTAGCCCGCTTAAGAGCGAACTTGCGAATTAGAATCGAGCCAAGTGTTGGACTCCGAACCATCGTTAGAGTTGTTCAACGGTTGTGGGAGCAGTTCCGAATGGCGATCTACTTCCAGCTCGCTTAAGAACGAACTTGCGAAATAGAATCATGCCAATTGTTGGACTCCGAACCATCGTTAGAGTTGTTCAACGGTTGTGGGAGCAGTTCCGAATGGCGACTTACTTCTATCTCACTTAAGAGCGAACTAGCAAAGTAGAATAGAGCCAAGTGTTGGACTCCGAACCATTGGTGGAGTTGTTCAACTGTTGTGGGAGCAGTTTCGAATGGCGACCGACTTCTAGCTCGCTTAAGAGCGAACTTGCAAAGTAGAATCGAGCCAAGTGTTAGACTCCGAACCATCGGTGGAGTTGTTCAACGGTTGTGGGAGCAGTTCTGAATGGCAACCTACTTCTAGCTCGCTTAAGAGCGAACTTGCGAAGTCGAATCGAGCCAAGTGTTGGACTCCGAACCGTCGTTAGAGTTGTTCAACGGTTGTGGGAGCAGTTCCGAATGGCGATCTACTTCTAGCTCGCTTAAGAGCAAACTTGCGAAATAGAATCGAGCCAAGTGTTGGACTCCGAACCATCGTTAGAGTTGTTCAGCGGTTGTGGGAGCAGTTCCGAATGGCGACTTACCTCTAGCTCGCTTAAGAGCGAACTTGCGAAATGGAATCGAGCCAAGTGTTGGACTCCGAACCATCGTCAGAGTTGTTCAACGGTTGTGGGAGAAGTTCTGAATGGCGACCTACTTCTAGCTCGCTTAAGAGCGAATTTGCGAATTAGAATCGAGCCAAGTGTTGGACTCCGAACCATCGTTGGAGTTGTTCAACGGTTGTGGGTGCAGTTCCGAATGGCGATCTACTTCTAGCCCGCTTAAGAGCAAACTTGCAAATTAGAATCGAGCCAAGTGTTGGACTCCGAACCATCGGTGGAGTTGTTCAACGGTTGTGGGAGCAGTTCCGAATGGCAACCTACTTCTAGCACGCTTTAGAGCGATCTTGCGAAGTAGAATCGAGCCAAGTGTTGGACTCCGAACCGTCGTTAGAGTTGTTCAACAATTGTCGGAGCAGTTCCGAATGGCGATCTACTTCTAGCTCGCTTAAGAGCGAACTTGCGAAATAGAATCGAGCCAAGTATTGGACTCCGAACCACCGTTAGAGTTGTTCAACGGTTGTGGGAGCAGTTCCGAATAGCGATTTACTTCTAGCTCGCTTAAGAGCGAACTTGCGAAATAGGATCGAGCCAAGTGTTGGACTCCGAACCATCGGTAGAGTTGTTCAGCGGTTGTGGGAGCAGTTCTGAATGGCGACCTACTTCTAGCTCGCTTAAGAGCGAACTTGCGAACTGGAATCGAGACAAGTGTTGGACTCCGAACCATCGTCAGAGTTGTTCAACGGTTGTGGGAGAAGTTCCGAATGGCGACCTACTTCTAGCTCGCTTAAGAGATAACTTGCGAAATGGAATCGAGCCAAGTGTTGGACTCCGAACTATCGTTGCAGTTGTTCAACGGTTGTAGGAGCAGTTCCGAATGGCGATCTACTTCTAGCCCGCTTAAGAGCGAACTTGCGAATTAGAATCGAGCCAAGTGTTGGACTCCGAACCATCGTTAGAGTTGGTCAATGGTTGTGGGAGCAGTTCCGAATGGCGATCTACTTCCAGCTCGCTTATGAACGAACTTGCGAAATAGAATCAAGCCAATTGTTGGACTCCGAACCATCGTTAGAGTTGTTCAACGGTTGTGGGAGCAGTTCCGAATGGCTACCTACTTCTAGCTTGCTTAAGAGCTAACTTGCGAAGTAGAATCGAGCCAAGTGTTGGACTCCGAACCATCGGTAGAGTTGTTCAACGGTTGTGGGAGCAGTTCCGAATGGCTACCTACTTCTAGCTCGCTTAAGAGCGAACTTGCGAAGTAGAATCGAGCCAAGTGTTGGACTCCGAACCATCGGTGGAGTTGTTCAACGGTTGTGGGAGCAGTTCCGAATGGCAACCTACTTCTAGCTCGCTTAAGAGCGAACTTGCAAAGTAGAATCGAGCCAAGTGTTGGACTCCGAACCGTCGTAAGAGTTGTTCAACTATTGTGGGAGCAGTTCTGAATGGCGATCTACTTCTAGCTCGCTTAAGAGCGAACTTGCGAAATAGAATCGATCCAAGTGTTGGATTCCGAACCACCGTTAGAGTTGTTCAACGGTTGTGGGAGCAGTTCCGAATGGCGATTTACTTCTAGCTCGCTTAAGAGCGAACTTGCGAAATAGGATCGAGCCAAGTGTTGGACTCTGAACCATCGGTAGAGTTGTTCAGCGGTTGTGGGAGCAGTTCTGAATGGCGACCTACTTCTAGCTCGCTTAAGAGCGAACTTGCGAAATGGAATCGAGACAAGTGTTGGACTCCGAACCATCGTCAGAGTTGTTCAACGGTTGTGGGAGAAGTTCCGAATGGCGACCTACTTCTAGCTCGCTTAAGAGCGAACTTGCGAAATGGAATCGAGCCAAGTGTTGGACTCCGAACCGTCGTTGCAGTTGTTCAACGGTTGTGGGAGCAGTTCCGAATGGCGATCTACTTCTAGCTCGCTTGCGAGCGAACTTGCGAATTAGAACCGAGCCAAGTGTTGGACTCCGAACCATCGTTAGAGTTGGTTAACGGTTGTGGGAGCAGTTCCGAATGGCGATCTACTTCCAGCTCGCTTAAGAACGGACTTGCGAAATAGAATCAAGCCAATTGTTGGACTCCGAACCATCGTTAGAGATGTTCAACGGTTGTGGGAGCAGTTCCGAATGGCGACCTACTTCTATCTCACTTAAGAGCGAACTAGCAAAGTAGAATAGAGCCAAGTGTTGGACTCCGAACCATCGGTGGAGTTGTTCAACTGTTGTGGGAGCAGTTCCGAATGGCGACCTACTTCTAGCTCGCCTAAGAGCGAACTTGCGAAGTAGAATCGAGCCAAGTGTTAGACTCCGAACCATCGGTGGAGTTGTTCAACGGTTGTGGGAGCAGTTCTGAATGGCAACCTACTTCTAGCTCGCTTAAGAGCGAACTTGTGAAGTAGATCGAGCTAAGTGTTGGACTCCGAACCGTCGTTAGAGTTGTTCAACGGTTGTGGAAGCAGTTCCAAATGGCGATCTACTTCTAGCTCGCTTAAGAGCGAACTTGCGAAATAGAATCGAGCCAAGTGTTGGACTCCGAACCATCGTTAGAGTTGTTCAGCGGTAGTGGGAGCAGTTCCGAATGGCGACCTACATCTAGCTCGCTTAAGAGCGAACTTGTGAAATGGAATCGAGCCAAGTGTTGGACTCCGAACCATCGTCAGAGTTGTTCAACGGTTGTGGGAGAAGTTCCGAATGGCGACCTACTTCTAGCTCGCTTAAGAGCGAACTTGCGAATTAGAATCGAGCCAAGTGTTGGACTCCGAACCTTCGTTGGAGTTGTTCAAAGGTTGTGGGAGCAGTTCCGATTGGCGATCTACTTCTAGCCCTCTTAAGAGTAAACTTGCGAAATAGAATCGAGCCAAGTGTTGGACTCCGAACCATCGTTAGAGTTGTTCAACAGTTGTGGGAGCAGTTCCGAATGGCGATCTACTTCCAGCTCGCTTAAGAGCTTACTTGCGAAATAGAATCGAGCCAAGTGTTGGACTCCGAACCATCGTTAGAGTTGTTCAACGGTTGTTGGAGCAGTTCCGAATGGCGACCTACTTCTAGCTCGCTTAAGAGAGAACTAGCGAAGTAGAATCGAGCCAAGTGTTGGACTCCAAACCATCGGTGGAGTTGTTCAACTGTAGTGGGAGCAGTTCCGAATGGCGACCTACTTCTTGCTCTCTTAACAGTGAACTTGCGAAGTAGAATCGAGCCAAGTGTTGGATTCCAAACCATTGGTAGAGTTGTTCATCAGTTGTGGGAGCTATTCCGAATGGCGACCTACTTCTAGCTCACTTAAGAGCGAACTTGCGAAGTAGAATCGAGCCAAGTGTTGGACTCCGAACCATCGGTAGAGTTGTTCATCAGTTGTGGGAGCAGTTCCGAATGGCGATCTACTTCTAGCTCGCTTAAGAGCAAACTTGCGAAATAGAATCGAGCCAAGTGTTGGACTCCAAACCATCGTTAGAGTTGTTCAGCGGTTGTGGGAGCAGTTCCGAATGGCGACCTACTTCTAGCTCGCTTAAGAGCGAACTTGCGAAATGGAATCGAGCCAAGTGTTGGACTCCGAACCATCGTCAGAGTTGTTCAACGGTTGTGGGAGAAGTTCTGAATGGCGACCTACTTCTAGCTCGCTTAAGAGCGAATTTGCGAATTAGAATCGAGCCAAGTGTTGGACTCCGAACCATCGTTGGAGTTGTTCAACGGTTGTGGGTGCAGTTCCGAATGGCGATCTACTTCTAGCCCGCTTAAGAGCAAACTTGCAAATTAGAATCGAGCCAAGTGTTGGACTCCGAACCATCGGTGGAGTTGTTCAACGGTTGTGGGAGCAGTTCCGAATGGCAACCTACTTCTAGCACGCTTAAGAGCGAACTTGCGAAGTAGAATCGAGCCAAGTGTTGGACTCCGAACCGTCGTTAGAGTTGTTCAACTATTGTCGGAGCAGTTCCGAATGGCGATCTACTTCTAGCTCGCTTAAGAGCGAACTTGCGAAATAGAATCGAGCCAAGTATTGGACTCCGAACCACCGTTAGAGTTGTTCAACGGTTGTGGGAGCAGTTCCGAATAGCGATTTACTTCTAGCTCGCTTAAGAGCGAACTTGCGAAATAGGATCGAGCCAAGTGTTGGACTCCGAACCATCGGTAGAGTTGTTCAGCGGTTGTGGGAGCAGTTCTGAATGGCGACCTACTTCTAGCTCGCTTAAGAGCGAACTTGCGAACTGGAATCGAGACAAGTGTTGGACTCCGAACCATCGTCAGAGTTGTTCAACGGTTGTGGGAGAAGTTCCGAATGGTGACCTACTTCTAGCTCGCTTAAGAGAGAACTTGCGAAATGGAATCGAGCCAAGTGTTGGACTCCGAACTATCGTTGCAGTTGTTCAACGGTTGTAGGAGCAGTTCCGAATGGCGATCTACTTCTAGCCCGCTTAAGAGCGAACTTGCGAATTAGAATCGAGCCAAGTGTTGGACTCTGAACCATCGTTAGAGTTGGTCAATGGTTGTGGGAGCAGTTCCGAATGGCGATCTACTTCCAGCTCGCTTAAGAACGAACTTGCGAAATAGAATCAAGCCAATTGTTGGACTCCGAACCATCGTTAGAGTTGTTCAACGGTTGTGGGAGCAGTTCCGAATGGCTACCTACTTCTAGCTTGCTTAAGAGCTAACTTGCGAAGTACAATCGAGCCAAGTGTTGGACTCCGAACCATCGGTAGAGTTGTTCAACGGTTGTGGGAGCAGTTCCGAATGGCTACCTACTTCTAGCTCGCTTAAGAACGAACTTGCGAAGTAGAATCGAGCCAAGTGTTGGACTCCGAACCATCGGTGGAGTTGTTCAACGGTTGTGGGAGCAGTTCCGAATGGCAACCTACTTCTAGCTCGCTTAAGAGCGAACTTGCAAAGTAGAATCGAGCCAAGTGTTGGACTCCGAACCGTCGTAAGAGTTGTTCAACTATTGTGGGAGCAGTTCTGAATGGCGATCTACTTCTAGCTCGCTTAAGAGCGAACTTGCAAAATAGAATCGATCCAAGTGTTGGACTCCGAACCACCGTTAGAGTTGTTCAACGGTTGTGGGAGCAGTTCCGAATGGCGATTTACTTCTAGCTCGCTTAAGAGCGAACTTGCGAAATAGGATCGAGCCAAGTGTTGGACTCTGAACCATCGGTAGAGTTGTTCAGCGGTTGTGGGAGCAGTTCTGAATGGCGACCTACTTCTAGCTCGCTTAAGAGCGAACTTGCGAAATGGAATCGAGACAAGTGTTGGACTCCGAACCATCGTCAGAGTTGTTCAACGGTTGTGGGAGAAGTTCCGAATGGCGACCTACTTCTAGCTCGCTTAAGAGCGAACTTGCGAAATGGAATCGAGCCAAGTGTTGGACTCCGAACCGTCGTTGCAGTTGTTCAACGGTTGTGGGAGCAGTTCCGAATGGCGATCTACTTCTAGCTCGCTTAAGAGCGAACTTGCAAATTAGAACCGAGCCAAGTGTTGGACTCCGAACCATCGTTAGAGTTGGTTAACGGTTGTGGGAGCAGTTCCGAATGGCGATCTACTTCCAGCTCGCTTAAGAACGGACTTGCGAAATAGAATCAAGCCAATTGTTGGACTCCGAACCATCGTTAGAGATGTTCAACGGTTGTGGGAGCAGTTCCGAATGGCGACCTACTTCTATCTCACTTAAGAGCGAACTAGCAAAGTAGAATAGAGCCAAGTGTTGGACTCCGAACCATCGGTGGAGTTGTTCAACTGTTGTGGGAGCAGTTCCGAATGGCGACCTACTTCTAGCTCGCCTAAGAGCGAACTTGCGAAGTAGAATCGAGCCAAGTGTTAGACTCCGAACCATCGGTGGAGTTGTTCAACGGTTGTGGGAGCAGTTCTGAATGGCAACCTACTTCTAGCTCGCTTAAGAGCGAACTTGTGAAGTAGATCGAGCTAAGTGTTGGACTCCGAACCGTCGTTAGAGTTGTTCAACGGTTGTGGAAGCAGTTCCGAATGGCGATCTACTTCTAGCTCGCTTAAGAGCGAACTTGCGAAATAGAATCGAGCCAAGTGTTGGACTCCGAACCATCGTTAGAGTTGTTCAGCGGTAGTGGGAGCAGTTCCGAATGGCGACCTACATCTAGCTCGCTTAAGAGCGAACTTGTGAAATGGAATCGAGCCAAGTGTTGGACTCCGAACCATCGTCAGAGTTGTTCAACGGTTGTGGGAGAAGTTCCGAATGGCGACCTACTTCTAGCTCGCTTAAGAGCGAACTTGCGAATTAGAATCGAGCCAAGTGTTGGACTCCGAACCTTCGTTGGAGTTGTTCAAAGGTTGTGGGAGCAGTTCCGATTGGCGATCTACTTCTAGCCCGCTTAAGAGTAAACTTGCGAATTAGAATCGAGCCAAGTGTTGGACTCCGAACCATCGTTAGAGTTGTTCAACAGTTGTGGGAGCAGTTCCGAAGGGCGATCTACTTCCAGCTCGCTTAAGAGCTTACTTGCGAAATAGAATCGAGCCAAGTGTTGGACTCCGAACCATCGTTAGAGTTGTTCAACGGTTGTTGGAGCAGTTCCGAATGGCGACCTACTTCTAGCTCGCTTAAGAGAGAACTAGCGAAGTAGAATCGAGCCAAGTGTTGGACTCCAAACCATCGGTGGAGTTGTTCAACTGTAGTGGGAGCAGTTCCGAATGGCGACCTACTTCTTGCTCTCTTAACAGTGAACTTGCGAAGTAGAATCGAGCCAAGTGTTGGATTCCAAACCATTGGTAGAGTTGTTCATCAGTTGTGGGAGCTATTCCGAATGGCGACCTACTTCTAGCTCACTTAAGAGCGAACTTGCGAAGTAGAATCGAGCCAAGTGTTGGACTCCGAACCATCGGTAGAGTTGTTCATCAGTTGTGGGAGCTATTCCGAATGGCAACCTACTTCTAGCTCACTTAAGAGCGAACTTAAGAAGTAGAATCGAGCCAAGTGTTGGACTCCGAACCATCGGTAGAGTTGTTCAACGATTGTGGGAGCAGTTCCGATTGGCGACCTACTTCTAACTCGCTTAAGAGCGAACTTGCAATGCAGAATCGAGCCAAGTGTTGGACTCCGAACCATCGTTAGAGTTGTTCAACGGTTGTGGGAGCAGTTCCGAATGGCGACTTACTTCTAGCTCGCATAAGAGCGAACTTGCGAAGTTGAATCGAGCCAAGTGTTGGACTCCGAACCATCGTTAGAGTTGTTCAACAGTTGTGGGAGAAGTTCCGAATGGCGGTCTACTTCTAGCTCGCTTAAGAGCGAACTTGCGAATTAGAATCGAGCCAACTGTTGGACTCCGAACCATCGGTAGAGTTGTTCATCAGTTGTGGGAGCAGTTCCGAATGGCGACCTACTTCTAGCTCACTTAAGAGCGAACTTGCGAAGTAGAATCGAGCCAGGTGTTGGACTCCGAACCATCGGTGGAGTTGTTCAACGGTTGTGGGAGCAGTTCCGAATGGCGATCTACTTCTAGCTCGCTTAAGAGCGAACTTGCGAAATAGAATCGAGCCAAGTGTTGGACTACGAACCACCGTTAGAGTTGTTCAACGATTGTGGGAACAGTTCCGAATTGCGATTTACTTCTAGCTCGCTTAAGAGCGAACTTGCGAAATGGAATCGAGCCAAGTGTTGGACTCCGAACCATCGTTGGAGTTGTTCAACGGTTGTGGGAGCAGTTCCGAATGGCGATCTACTTCTAGCCCGCTTAAGAGCGAACTTGCGAATTAGAACCGAGCCAAGTGTTGGACTCCGAACCATCGTTAGAGTTGTTCAACGGTTGTGGGAGCAGTTCCGAATGGCGATCTACTTCCAGCTCGCTTAAGAACGAACTTGCGAAATAGAATCGAGCCAATTGTTGGACTCCGAACCATCGTTAGAGTTGTTCAATGGTTGTGGGAGCAGTTCCGAATGGCGACCTACTTCTATCTCACTTAAGAGCGAACTAGCAAAGTAGAATCGAGCCAAGTGTTGGACTCCGAACCATCGGTGGAGTTGTTCAACTGTTGTGGGAGCAGTTCCGAATGGCGACCTACTTCTAGCTCGCTTAAGAGCGAACTTGCGAAGTAGAATCGAGCCAAGTGTTGGACTCCGAACCATCGGTGGAGTTGTTCAACGGTTGTGGGAGCAGTTCTGAATGACAACCTACTTCTAGCTCGCTTAAGAGCGAACTTGCGAAGTAGAATCGAGCCAAGTGTTGGACTCCGAACCATCGTTATAGTTGTTCAACGGTTGTGGGCGCAGTTCCGAATGGCGATCTACTTCTAGCTCGCTTAAGAGCGAACTTGCGAAATAGAATCGAGCCAAGTGTTGGACTCCGAACCATTGTTAGAGTTGTTCAACAGTTGTGGGAGCAGTTCCGAATGGCGACCGACTTCTAGCTCGCTTAAGAGCGAACTTGCGAAGTGGAATCGAGCCAAGTGTTGGACTCCGAACCATCGGTAGAGTTGTTCATCAGTTGTGGGAGCTATTCCGAATGGCGACCTACATCTAGCTCACTTAAGAGCGAACTTGCGAAGTAGAATCGAGCCAAGTGTTGGACTCCGAACCATCGGTAGAGTTGTTCAACGAATGTGGGAGCAGTTCCGAATGGCGACCAACTTCTAGCTCGCTTAAGAGCGAACTTGCAAAGTAGAATCGAGCCAAGTGTTGGACACCGAACCATCGTTAGAGTTGTTCAACGGTTGTGGGAGCAGTTCCGAATGGCGGCCTACTTCGAGCTCGCTTAAGAGCGAACTTGCGAAGTAGAATCGAGCCAAGTGTTGGACTCCGAACCATCGTTAGAGTTGTTCAACGGTTGTGGGAGAAGTTCCGAATGGCGATCTACTTCCAGCTCGCTTAAGAGCGAACTTGCGAATTAGAATCGAGCCAAGTGTTGGACTCCGAACCATCGGTAGAGTTGTTCATCAGTTGTGGGAGCAGTTCCGAATGGCGACCTACTTCTAGATTACTTAAGAGCGAACTTGCGAAGTAGAATCGAGCCAAGTGTTGGACTCCGAACCATCGGTAGAGTTGTTCAACGGTTGTGGGAGCAGTTCCGAATGGCGAGCTACTTCTAGCTCGCTTAAGAGCGAACTTGCGAAATAGAATCGAGCCAAGTGTTGGACTCCGAACCATCGTTAGATTTGTTGAACGGTTGTGGGAGTAGTTCCGAATGGTGATCTACCTCCAGCTCGCTTAAGAGCGAACTTGCGAAATAGAATCGAGCAAAGTGTTGGACTCCGAATCATCGGTAGAGTTGTTCATCAGTTGTGGGAGCAGTTCCGAATGGCGACCTACTTCTAGCTCACTTAAGAGCGAACTTGCGAAGTAGAATCGAGCCAGGTGTTGGACTCCGAACCATCGGTGGAGTTGTTCAACGGTTGTGGGAGCAGTTCTGAATGGCAACCTACTTCTAGCTCGCTTAAGAGCGAACTTGCGAAGTAGAATCGAGCCAAGTGTTGGACTCCGAACCATCGGTGGAGTTGTTCAACGGTTGTGGGAGTAGTTCTGAATGGCAACCTACTTCTAGCTCGCTTAAGAGCGAACTTGCGAAGTAGAATCGAGCCAAGTGTTGGACTCCGAACCGTCATTAGAGTTGTTCAACGGTTGTGGGAGCAGTTCTGAATGGCAACCTACTTCTAGCTCGCTTAAGAGCGAACTTGCGAAATAGAATCGAGGCAAGTGTTGGACTCCGAACCATCGGTGGAGTTGTTCAACGGTTGTGGGAGTAGTTCTGAATGGCAACCTACTTCTAGCTCGCTTAAGAGCGAACTTGCGAAGTAGAATCGAGCCAAGTGTTGGACTCCGAACCGTCATTAGAGTTGTTCAACGGTTGTGGGAGCAGTTCCGAATGGAGATCTACTTCTAGCTCGCTTAAGAGCGAACTTGCAAAATAGAATCGAGCCAAGTGTTGGACTCTGAACCATCGTTAGAGTTGTTCAACGCTTGTGGGAACAGTTCCGAATGGCAATCTACTTCCAGCTCGCTTAAGAGCGAACTTGTGAAATAGAATCGAGCCAAGTATTGGACTCCGAACCATCGTTAGAGTAGTTCAACGGTTGTAGGAGCAGTTCCGAATGGCGACCTACTTCTAGCTCGCTTAAGAGTGAACTAGCGAAGTAGAATCGAGCCAAGTGTTGCACTCCGAACCATCGGTGGAGTTGTTCAACTGTTGTGGGAGCAGTTCCGAATGACGACCTACTTCTAGCTCGCTTAAGAGCGAACTTGCGAATTCGAATCGAGCCAAGTGTTGGACTCCGAACCATCGTTGGAGTTGTTCAACGGTTGTGGGAGCAGTTCCGAATGGCGATCTACTTCTAGCCCGCTTAAGAGCGAACTTGCGAATTAGAATCGAGCCAAGTGTTGGACTCCGAACCATCGTTAGAGTTGTTCAACGGTTGTGGGAGCAGTTCCGAATGGCGATCTACTTCCAGCTCGCTTAAGAGCGAACTTGCGAAATAGAATCGAGGCAAGTGTTGGACTCCGAACCATCGTTAGAGTTGTTCAACAGTTGTGGGAGCAGTTCCGAATGGCGACCTACTTCTAGCTCGCTTTAGAGCGAACTAGCGAAGTAGAATCGAGCCAAGTGTTAGACTCCGAACAATCGGTGGAGTTGTTCTACGGTTGTGGGAGCAGTTCCGAATGGCGACCTACTTCTAGCTCGCTTAAGAGCGAACTTGCGAAGTAGAATCGAGCCAAGTGTTGGACTCTGAACCATCGGTGGAGTTGTTCAAAGGTTGTGGGAGCAGTTCCGAATGGCAACCTACTTCTAGCTCGCTTAAGAGCGAACTTGCGAAGTAGAATCGAGCCAAGTGTTGGACTCCGAACCGTCATTAGAGTTGTTCAACGGTTGTGGGAGCAGTTCCGAATGGCGATCTACTTCTAGTTCGCTTAAGAGTGAACTTGCGAAATAGAATCGAGCCAAGTGTTGGACTCCGAACCATCGTTAGAGTTGTTCAACGGTTGTGGGAACAGTTCCGAATGGCAATCTACTTCCAGCTCGCTTAAGAGCGAACTTGTGAAATAGAATCGAGCCAAGTGTTGGACTCCGAACCATCGTTAGAGTAGTTCAACGGTTGTAGGAGCAGTTCCGAATGGCGACCTACTTCTAGCTCGCTTAAGAGTGAACTAGCAAAGTAGAATCGAGCCAAGTGTTGGACTCCGAACCATCGGTGGAGTTGTTCAATTGTTGTGGGAGCAGTTCCGAATGGCGACCTACTTCTAGCTCGCTTAAGAGCGAACTTGCGAATTCGAATCGAGCCAAGTGTTGGACTCCGAACCATCGTTGGTGTTGTTCAACGGTTGTGGGAGCAGTTCCGAATGGCGATCTACTTCTAGCCCGCTTAAGAGCGAACTTGCGAATTAGAATCGAGCCAAGTGTTGGACTCCGAACCATCGTTAGAGTTGTTCAACGGTTGTGGGAGCAGTTCCGAATGGCGATCTACTTCCAGCTCGCTTAAGAGCGAACTTGCGAAATAGAATCGAGGCAAGTGTTGGACTCCGAACCATCGTTAGAGTTGTTCAACGGTTGTGGAAGCAGTTCCGAATGGCGACCTACTTCTAGCTCGCTTTAGAGCGAACTAGCGAAGTAGAATCGAGCCAAGTGTTGGACTCCGAACCATCGGTGGAGTTGTTCAACTGTTGTGGGAGCAATTCCGAATGGCGACCTACTTCTAGCTCGCTTAAGAGCGAACTTGCGAAGTAGAATCGAGCCAGGTGTTGGACTTCGAACCATCGGTAGAGTTGTTCAACGGTTGTGGGAGCAGTTCTGAGTGGCAACCTACTTCTAGCTCGCTTAAGAGCGAACTTGCAAAGTAGAATCGTGCCAAGTGTGGGACTCCGAACCATCGTTATAGTTGTTCAACGGTTGTGGGAGCAGTTCCGAATGGTGATCTACTACTAGCTCGCTTAAGAGCGAACTTGCGAAATAGAATCGAGCCAAGTGTTGGACTTCGAACCATTGTTAGAGTTGTTCAACGGCTGTGGGAGCAGTTCCGGATGGCGACCTACTTCTAGCTCGCTTAAGAGCGAACTTGCGAAGTAGAATTGAGCGAAGTGTTGGACTCTGAACCATCGGTGGATTTGTTCAACGGTTGTGGGAGCAGTTCCGAATGGCAACCTTGTAATATCCCGACCGACTATTAATAATATTATTTTATTAGCGTTCGACTACTTGATTATTTTATATTTTTCTTCACCATTGTGATCCTTTTAGCCATGACAACCTAATAGATAATTTGGTATTATTAGGTACTAAACCTAGTGTTACAAAGACATAAGAGGGTTAAGAATTCTTCTAGAAAACTTCTCCCCCACATCAACCTTCCCTCACATAACACCTCCCCCACTTTCCCCCTCCTCCTAAGTATGGCCGGCCCCCAATATGTGGGAGGGCTTATTTGCAAATGTGTAAGAGCACATTTGCACTCTCCACCCCTCTCTCCTCCTATAAATACCCCCTTCCTTTCACCATAGTCTCATTTTAGAAAGATCAAAAAAAAGAAAGAAAGAAAGGAAAAGAATGAGTGGACTAACTTGAGAGTTTTATTTGTAGGTTTGCTAGAAGTCCTAGGAGAAAGAAGGAGAGTAGCTAGTGCTTCCATCAAGAAAAGAAACAAGGGGGGGGGTTTCTCCTAGGTTTGTTGTATATGTGTTTGTTTGTTCGTTTGTTGTTGTTTCTTTGAATGGTGTTGATGATCCTTCTTCTTCTTACCCTCTTGTTTATTTTTCTTTTGGTGTGGTTACTTTGTAGTAGTATGGTTGTATGAGTTTTCTCATTTTGAATGTTGTTAACTACTTGGACTAAAAGAACACATGCATATAAATTTGTACATACAACCATGTAAGGTTGTAGGACTTGAATATGAGACCATACATAAGGCATATGAATTTGTTACAACCATGTAAGGTTGTAGGACTTATGTTGAACCTTGGACTAAAAGAGAACACATGTTGATTAAACCCAAAAAATGAAGTGTTCTTACTTGTTATGTTATTGTTTAGTTTTAATCTTAAAGTATGAAAAAGAAACTAACTAAATCACTAGTTGTAGAATAAATAAATAAAAAAGATCTTTTCTTTTCCAAACACTAGTTGTAAAAAGATTAAAAAGATTTCTTTTATTGTCCACTAGTAAGAAACCTATGCTAATAAAGATCTCTTTTTGTAGTAATTTAGTTGTAGATGTTTATGCTAAATTTTAATTGATGCTCATAGTAGTAATAGTAGATATATATAAAGTTGTAGTAGTAGTAGATATGTATGCTTCAATTTAAATAGCAATAGTAGATGTGTACGTTTCCACTAAAGTAGTAATAGTAGATGTGGAATTTATTATATCATGTTGTAGGATCACTTCTAAAAATATTAGAAGCCATATTCATGCTTTACATGTTGTAGGATCACTTCTAAAAATATTAGAAGCCATATTCATGCTTTACATGTTAGAAGCCATATTCATGCTTTACATGTTGTAGGATCACTTCTAAAAATATTAGAAGCCATATTCATGTTTTACATGTTGTAGGATCACTTCTAAAAATATTAGAAGCCATATTCATGCTTTACATGTTGTAGGATCACTTCTAAAAATATTAGAAGCCATATTCATGCTTTACATGTTGTAGGATCACTTCTAAAAATATTTAGAAGCCATATTCATGCCTTACATGTTGTAGTATACATTCTAAAAATACCTACCATGCTTAGATTGATTTATTTGTGTTTAGAATGTTGTAGGATTGATTCTAAAAATACCTACCATGCTTAGATTGATTTATTTGTGTTTAGAATGTTGTAGGATTCATTCTAAAAATATCTATCATGTTAGGAATGATATATATATGCTTAAAATGTTGTAGGATAGATTCTAAAAATACCTACCATGCTTAGATTGATTTATTTGTGTTTAGAATGTTGTAGGATTGATTCTAAAAATACCTACCATGCTTAGATTGATTTATTTGTGTTTAGAATGTTGTAGGATTCATTCTAAAAATATCTATCATGTTAGGAATGATATATATATGCTTGAAATGTTGTAGGATTCATTCTAAAAATACCTACCATGCTTAGATTAAGTTGTTTGTGTTTAGAATGTTGTAGGATTGATTCTAAAAATCCTACCATGTTTAGATTAGTCTAAGCATGCTTAGAATGTTGTAGGATTGATTCTAAAAATCCTACCATGTTTAGATTAGTCTAATTATGCTTAGAATGTTGTAGGATTGATGCAAAATTACCTACCATATTTTGGGGATAATGTAGAAGTATATATGCATGCTTGAGAATGTTGTATGTTCATACTAGTTACATGTATGCATGCTTGGGAATGTTATATATGTATCCATGCTTGGGGATTACTACAAGTGCATGCTAAATCACATTCACAATCAAGAGTGTTATAAGTTGATGGTTATGTTCTATATACCATGTTTTAGTGATGGTAGGTTGATGCTTGCAATTGCATACCATGATCAAATTGCCATAGGTTAAGTAATAAGAAAGAGCCATGTGGAAATTGTAGGAGTAACTATCTTGTTGTAGTTAATGTTAGTATGGAACCATAGCATATGAGCACCCTTCATTCATAGCAATAAGGGTTGAGAAGTGCTAGTAGTTGTAGCTTGAGAAAAAGCTAGTTTAGGGTCTTCAAGTACCCTAAGGGTCATCGACCATCAAGACCACATCCTACCCCCTTAGAGTAAAATGGATAGATCTCACCTCGGGCGTCGATGGATCTTAACCAATGTAGGTTGACCGTGGGCCGAGAGTGTTCGTAGAATCCAAGTTAGGGGTAGGAATGAGTGAGAGAGATATTATTACTAGAGTCTTGAATTGAGGGACCACGAGTTGGACCATGATTGGAAACTATGCAAGATTGCATAGAAATAATAACCTCATTAGGATAGTGACTTATAAAATCATCCCTTAACCTTTTGCCCGAAAGAAGGGGAGTTGGTAGTAGGGTGCACCGTACGACCAAACCTTTCTTTAGGGCCGATCTTAGGTGGTGTTATTGGGTTGTACCTTTCCGTCAAAGGGATACGTACGGTGTCGTCTCACAAGTTGAGGACACGGGTTGCGTATCTCGCACTGTTAATTCCTGAAGTACCGTGGCTAGGGGTGCCACAGGATGCATTGTGCAGTCCTGCGCTTGCGATACCCCAGAGGGTGCCACAGTGTAGGCTTCGTGCTACCCTGCGCTTGCGAAACCCTGTAGTTTGATTTTTGGAATGATGCCCGATACATTGGGATCGTCTATTTTGAGTGGGGTCCGGTTAGCCGGGTCGCGGTGGCGAACATAGGCACCACTGGCGAAATGCAACAGTGGCACATGACCACATCTGCAGCCTCACGAGTCACGTGTAGGTGTCAGGAACAGGTTGTGTGCAATTAGAATTCATAACGCGGGTTCAATCCCTATATATGGAGAAACGGCTTGAGATGGAGTCGCATGTAGTATGGGTTGCATGTTGCTTTTGGAGACTTGCTGGCATTAGAGTATGAGCATCCTGGTTTAGTTGACATGGCATTAGAGTATGAGCATCCTGGTTTAGTTGACATGGCATTAGGATATGAGCATCCTGGTTTAGTTGACGTGGCATTAGAATATGAGCATCCTGGTTTAGTTGACGTGGCATTAGAATATGAGTATCCTAGCTCAGTTGACAGTATATAGTGTTCCAGTTTAGTTGACAGTGCATTGGTATTCCAGTTTGATTGACATTTATTAGATTCTAATCACTGCACTCACGAATACTTAAACTACACCGACATACTTCACCCTATTTATATATGTAATATCCCGGACGGATATTAACTCATAAAAATTACTATTTTATTATTATTTTATTATTATTTCATTTTAATCCCAAAATCAGATCATTTTGGTGATTTTTCGCCGGGTTGCTCACAAACAGTGCCTACGCGCATCTATCGGTCGGTGCGCATCCGAAGCGCATCAAATTGATAGCGCGACTCTCCGAAGTAATAATAAAATTCATTTTTACTATTATTTTCTAAATTAAACTATTTTGGAAATTTTATGAGGATTTTTAGTATACACATACATGTACACATACATACAAATTGTATGGTACTTAGTACATCACACAAGTATGTAGTATATACTTTTGGTCAATATACTCATTCTTGTCATGGCTACTTAATTAGGAGGTTAGGGTTTTGATTAGGAGGTTTAATATAGGATTGTATGCATGAGAAGAGAGTTAAACCCTTCTAGAAACCTTATCCTTCCACCTCACCACCCTACACCATACCCTCCCCCCCCCCCCCTACAAGCATGGCCGGCCACCCCCTTGGGGGTTATTTAGTGCCAATGGGTGCACTTACCACCTCCATTCTCTTCTATAAATCCCCCCTCATTCACCTCCTTCTCTCATTTTAGAAAACAAAAGAAAGAAAGAAAGAAAGAAAGAAAGGAAAAGAAAGAGAGAACAAAAAAAAAGTAACTTGAGAGTTTTGTTTTGTAGGTTATTAGAAGACTTCTAAAAAGAAAGCTAGGGGAAGGAGAAGGATTAGCAAGCAAGTTCTTCCTATAGAAAAAATAAGGTGGGGGTTTCTTCACTTCTTTGATTTTTGTTTGTTTGTTGTTTGTTTGTTTGTTGTTTTGTTGTTTGACTTCTCCTTCTACCTTCTTGTTTTGTTTTGTTTTTTTTGAGTTTGTTCTTGTGAAAGAGTGTGTTTTATGTGGTAGTAAGTAAAAGAGAAAAAGTAGTAGTAGTGACTACTAACTTATAAAGATCATAACTGTAGTATTGTAGTTTTTGTTTGTATGTTATTGGACTAAAAAATTCACATATTGCATAATGTTGGACATACAACCATTATTGGTTGTAGGACTTAATACACACATAGCATATGAACATTCTTTTACAACCATTGTGGGTTGTAGGACTTTGATTGAACATTGGACTAATAAAAAGCATATGTTCTAATAAAAAGATCTTTTCTTTGTTAAACACTAGTGGTAGAAATAATTAAAAAGATCTTCTCTTTTTTTATTTAATCACTAGTTATAGCTAATAAAAAGATCTTCTCTGCTTATTTGATCACTAGTTGTAGCTAATAAAATGATCTTCTCTTTTTATTTAATCAATAGTTATAGCTAATAAAAAGATCTTCTCTTTTTATTTGATCACTAGTTGTAGCTATTAAAAAGATCTTTTCTTTTAATCACTAGTTGTAGAAATAAAATCTTTTCTTTCATGTTTACTAGTTGTAAAGTAAAATAGGATAAAAATGATCTTTCCTTTATCACTAGTAATCACAAAGATTAGTAAGCAACTAAGTAGTAGTAAGCTAAAATATAAAGTAGTAGTAGTAGTAGCATGTTGATTTAATAAAGAAGTAATAGTATGTTGATTAATAAGATAGTAGTAGCATGGTTGATTGAATAAAGTAGTGATGGTATGTTATAGTAGTAAGTAACTATAGATGTTTTATGTCCATAAAGTAGTAGGTTATTTGTTGTGTTCTTAATTAAAATGATGTAGTAGTAGTAAGTTGTATGTTGTGTTCTTGATAAGAATGGAGTAGTAGTAGTAGTAGATAATTGTGTGTTATGTTTTGATTAAAATAGGAGTAGTAGTAGTGGTAAAATATTGTAGGATTACTTCTAAAAATGTTTAGAAGCCATTTCCATGCTACTAATATTGTAGGATTACTTCTAAAAATGTTTAGAAGCCATTTTTATGCTACTAATGTTGTAGGATTACTTCTAAAAATGTTTAGAAGCCATTTCCATGCTACTAATATTGTAGGATTACTTCTAAAAATGTTTAGAAGCCATTTTTATGCTACTAATGTTGTAGGATTACTTCTAAAAATATTTAGAAGCCATATTCATGCTTCACATGTTGTAGGATCATTTCTAAAAATATTTAGAAGCCTTATTCATGCTTCACATATTGTAGGATCACTTCTAAAAATATTTAGAAGCCATATTCATGCTACTAATATTGTAGGATCACTTCTAAAAATGTTTAGAAGCCATATTCATGCTTAGTTAGTTGTAGGATTACCTCTAAAAATATCCTACCATGTTTCCATGCTTAGATAATTGTAGGATGTATTCTAAGAATATCCTATCATGCTTAAAATATTGTAGGATGTTTTCTAAAGAAGTTCTATCATGCTTTATGTTTAGAATGTTGTAGGATTGTTTATAAAAATATTCCTATCATGTTTTAGACTTAAAAGTTTGTAGGATATTTTCTAAAGAAGTTCTATCATGCTTATGTTTAGAAAATTGTAGGATTATTTCTAAAACATATCCCATCATGCTTTATGTTTAACAATGTTGTAGGATTTCTTCCCAAAATATCCTACCATGTTTCATGCTTAGTTAGTTGTAGGATTTATTCTAAAAGTATCTAGCATGCTTAATGATGATAGAATGTTGTGGGACAAATTCTAGAGTTTCCTGCCATGTTTAGATTCATTCATTCATGCTTAGAATGTTGTGGGACAAATTCTAGAGTTTCCTACCATGCTTAGATTCACTCATTTATGCTTAACAATGTTGTAGGATGCAGTCTAGAGTTTCCTATCATGTTTAGTAATTTATTTGTGCTTAGAATTTGTAGGATTCATTCCTAAAGTTCCTATCATGTTTAGTGATTTATTTATGATTAGGATGTTGTAGGATTCATCCTAGGAATTTCCTACCATGGTTAGTAGTTATTTATGCTTAATGAAGATTCATGCTAGATAAGTGGTAGAAGAATTGTATACCATGCTAGTTTAATTGTAGGTAAAGAGATATACCATGCTAGTTTTAATTGTAGGCAAAATCTATGCCATGCTAACCTAATTGTAGGTAAGTTGCATGTCATGCGAGCTTAGATTGTGAGTAGGTCGTATACCATGCTAGGTTACGTGAATGCTCATGTTTACATGGTACCCATGCTAGATAAGTGGTTGTTCATGCTATGTTAGTAAATGATCATGATTCATTGTAACTCCTATTACCCTGTATTTATATTTTATATACTGTTTTGTGCCTCATTGTACTCTCTCGTCTATTTGAGATCATGTAATTTGTTCAGATTGAATGAAATCGTTATTTTCGTCTCAACTCAAATTTTGGGTCTTTCTATCTAATTCATTTGTGTGCCATTTGTATCATTCTTCATGAAATTGACCAATTCTTCTCATTGATATCCTTAATCTCCATTTTAGTGCATTTTAACCATTTCTCTTGTTGGGTTCTTTTTGAAATGGATACCCAAAACCCGCGAACCCGCAAACCCACACTATTTAAAACCCCTAACCCAAACCCCTACACCCCCTACTGTTCTCACCTAAAAACCCCCGCCGCTTTCTTCTCTCCTTCGTTTCTTCTCCGATCTCGCTGTGCAAACCCAATCCACACCATCCGATCACCATCGCCCCTCCGTTCGCCCTCGCCTCCTCCATACTCCATCTCCGTCGTCGTTTCCCCATCGCCATCCACCACAAAACACCAGTCCTCCGCCATTAACCCATCTCCCCCGTTACCCAAACTCTCGCTACCACCATCGACCCATTGTTCACTACGACCCTCACCATCGCTCTTCTCATCCCCTCGACCTCCTCCCCTCTCCACCGCAGCACCAATCCGTCGTCGCCATTCCCATCGTCCCGCTCCTTTCTTCCTCCAACCCATCGAAACCAACTCCCCACTCCACCTCGACATCAGTAACCCATCGCCCTCTCCCCACCATTTCGCCTCAGCTCTCCACCTTTGCGCCGCTCGTCGTCTTCCTCATTTGCCTACCCCATTGCCTCGCAACGACCATCGCCGACCAACACCCCGAACCCCGCTGTCCTTCCTCCCCTGTTTTCGAACCCAGAACAGAGTCGCCGCCGCGCGACAGGGTCCCTCTCGACGTCGCACCGCCGCCAGTGTCGCGAGCCCCGCCTCATCACCGTCGAAGCCATCGCCACAGTCGCGCGAGCCCGCGCCGTCGCTTCCGTTCGCTGCTGTCGCGAGGAAGAAGACGCCTCGCCATTGGTGGAGAACGCTGTTCGGTATTCGCCCACACCAGATCCAGATTCCGCTGCACGCTGTTCTGGCCTGGATCCGCTGCTTGGGCTCGATCTGATTGGGCGATTCCACTATTCCGTGTTTTGCCGCGCCAGATCTCGTTGCCGCTGTCCGCTGTTTGGCTGATCCTGTGTGGGTGGAAAACTCGATCTTCGGTAGTTTTTCGCACGCGCTTTTTGAGGACTTCTTCCGGGATTTTTCTACCCAAATTGCTGCAACAAGTGGAGTTTATCATCGTCATCTAAGGCAAGTATCCTTGTACATTTTGTTGTTCTAGTACAAGCATCCTTGAAATACTACAAATAGTTAGATTGTGGCTCCTCTTTGAAATATCATTGTGGATCAATATTGAACCTCCAAATTGACAATTCTAAGTGTAATATCCCGATCGACTATTAATAATATTATTTTATTAACACCCGACCACTTGATTATTTTATTTTTCTTTCACCATTGTGTTATCTTTTAGCCATGACAATCTAATAAATAATTAGAGATGGTTATGTAACTAAACCTAGGATTACAAAGACACAAGGATTAAAAATTCTTCTAGAACTATTTTCCCTCACATAACACCTCCCCCACCTCTCCCTTCTTCCCTAGATGAGGCCGGCCCATAAAAGAGGGAGGGGGTTTTGGATAATTGTGTGGGTGCACAATTGTAAGGACCTCCCTCCTTTCCTCCTATAAATACCCCCTTCCTTCTCCATAATCTTACTTTAGAAACATCAAAGAAAAAAAAAGAGAAAGGAAAAGAATGAGTGTTCTAACTTGAGAGTTTTAATTATAGGTTGAGAAGAGTTCTAGGAGAAAAGAAGGAAAGTAGTCTAGTCTTCCATCAAGAAAGAAACAAGGTGGGGGGTTCTCATATGGTTTGTATGTTTGTTTGTTGTTTGTTTGTTTATTGAATGATGGTTTTTGATGTTCTTCTTCTTCTCACCCTCTTGTTTACCTTTCTTTTTGGTATGGTTATTATGTTGTATGTTATAGTAGGAAACATCTAAAAATAGTTCCTTTGTTTGTTGTTGTATGATAAAAAGTAAACTACTTGGACTAAAAGAATACATACACATAAACTCTTTGCATACAACCATGTAAGGTTGTAGGACTTGAATGTGAGACCATACATAAGGCATATGAATATTGTTTACAACCATGTAAGGTTGTAGGACCTATGATTGAACCTTGAGAGCATATGTTGATTAAACAAAAAAATAAAGTGTTCTTATTTGATTGTATCATTGTTTAGTTTAATCTTAAAGAAAGAAAAAGAAACTAACTAAATCACTAGTTGTAGAATAACTAAATAAAAAGATCTTTTCTTTTCTAAACACTAGTTGTAAAAAGATTAAAAAGATTTCTTTTATGCCCACTAGTAAGAAACTTATGTAGTAATTTAATGGTAGATGTTTAGGATAAATTTTAGTTTATAATTATAGTAGTAGTAGTAGATATGCATGTTTATAATAAAGTTGTAGTAGTAGTAGAAATGCATGTTTATAATAAAGTTGTAGTAGTAGTAGATATGCATGTTTATAATAAAGTTGTAGTAGTAGTAGAAATGCATGTTTATAATAAAGTTGTAGTAGTAGTAGAAATGCATGTTTCTAATAAAGTTGTAGTAGTAGTAGATATGTATACTTCTACTAAGTAGCAATAGTAGATGTATGTTTCATTTAAAGTAGTAGATGTATTATATCATATATAAGGATGAGATTCATGCTACACATGTTGTAGGATCATTCTTAAAAATAATTAGAAGCCATGTTTATGCTTCAATTGTTGTAGGATTACTTCTAAAAATAATTAGAAGTCATGTTTATGCTTTACATGTTGTAGGCTCATTCCTAAAAATATTTAGAAGCCATGTTTATGCTTCAATTGTTGTAGGATTACTTCTAAAAATAATTAGAAGCCACGTTTATGCATTACATGTTGTAGGCTCATTCCTAAAAATATTTAGAAGCCATGTTTATGCTTCAATTGTTGTAGGATTACTTCTAAAAATAATTAGAAGCCATGTTTATGCTTCAATTGTTGTAGGATTACTTCTAAAAATAATAAGAAGTCATGTTTATGCTTTACATGTTGTAGGCTCATTCCTAAAAATATTTAGAAGCCATGTTTATGCTTCAATTGTTGTAGGATTACTTCTAAAAATAATTAGAAGCCATGTTTATGCTTTACATGTTGTAGGCTCATTCCTAAAAATATTTAGAAGCCATGTTTATGCTTCAATTGTTGTAGGATTACTTCTAAAAATAATTAGAAGCCATGTTTATGCTTCAATTGTTGTAGGATTACTTCTAAAAATAATTAGAAGTCATGTTTATGCTTTACATGTTGTAGGCTCATTCCTAAAAATATTTAGAAGCCATGTTTATGCTTCAATCGTTGTAGGATTACTTCTAAAAATAATTAGAAGCCATGTTTATGCTTTACATGTTGTAGGATCACTTCTAAAAATATTAGAAGCCATGTTCATGCTTTACATGTTGTAGGATTTATTCTAAAAATATCTATCATATTAGGAATGATATATATGCTTAGAATGATTGTTGGATTGATGTAAAATCACTTGCCATATTTTAGGGATGATGTAGAAGTATATACATATGCTTGAGAATGTTGTATGTTCATACTAGTGATGTGTATACATGCTTGAGAATGCTATGTGTTCATACTAGTTATATATGTATCCACGCTTGGGATCGCTACAAATGCATGCTAAAACACATCCACAATCAAGAGTGTTAGAAGTTGATGGTTATGTCATATATACCATGTTTTAGTGGTGGTAGGTTGATGCTTGCAATTGCATACCATGATCGAATTGCCATAGGATAAGCAATAAGAAAGAGCCATGTGGAAATTGTAGGAATAACTACCTTGTTGTAGTTAGTGTTAGTATGGAACCATAAGCATATGAGCACCCTTCATTCATAGCAATAAGGGTTGAGAAGTGCTAGTAGTTGTAGCTTGAGAAAAAGCTAGTTTAGGGTCTTCAAGTACCCTAAGGGTCATCGACCATCAAGACCACATCCTACCCCCTTAGAGTAAAATGGATAGATCTCACCTCGGGCGTCGACGGATCTTAACCAATATAGGTTGACCGTGGGCCGAGAGTGTTGGTAGAATCCAAGTTAGGGGTAGGAATGAGTGAGAGAAAGATTATTATTAGAGTCTTGGGTCGAGGGACCACGAGTTGGACCATGATTGGAAACTATGCAAGATTGCATAGAGATAATAACCTCATTAGGATAGTGACTTATAAAATCATCCCTTAACCTTTTGCCCGAAAGAAGGGGAGTTGGTAGTAGGGTGCACCGTACGACCAAACCTTTCTTTAGGGCCGATCTTAGGTGGTGTACTGGGTTGTACCTTCCCGTCAAAGGGATACGTACGGTGCCGTCTCACAAGTTGAGGACACGGGTTGCGTATCTCGCGCTGTTAATTCCTGAAATACCGTGGCTGGGGTGCCACAGGATGCATGGTGCAGTCCTGCGTTTGCTAGACCCCAGAGAGTGCCACAGGGTAGGCTTCGCGCTGCCCTGCGCTTGCGAAACTCTATGGTTTGATTTTGGAACGATGCCCGATATACTGGGGTCGAGTGAGGTCCGGCATGCCGGGTAGTAGTGGAAAACGGAGACACCATAAGCAGTCTGCATAAGGGGACTTGACCCCTTCTGCAACCTCACAGAGTCATGGAGTATTGTCAGGAACAGGTTGTGTACAATTAGAATTCATAACGCGGGTTCAATCCCGATATATGGAGAAACGGCTTGAGATGGAGTCGCATGTAGTATGGGCTGCATGTTGCTTTCGGAGACTTGGTGGCATTAAAGTAGGAGCATCCTGGTTTAGTTGACATGGCATTAGAGTATGAGCATCCTGGTTTAGTTGACATGGCATTAGAGTAGGAGCATCCTGGTTTAGTTGACATGGCATTAGAGTATGAGCATCCTGGTTTAGTTGACATGGCATTAGAATACGAGTATCCCAACTCAGTTCACAGTATATTAGTGTTCTAGTTTAGTTGACAGTGCATTGGCATTCCAGTTTGATTGACATTTGTTGGATTCTTGCACTCACGAACACTTAAACTACACCGACATACTTTACTATGTTTGTATATATTGTTTGGAGATCCGCTGCTATATGATCAGCCTTTAAGCGTCAGTGAATACTGACGTCCCCACTTCCATAGGTGCTGGACCGCGAAAATACAGGTGCGAGATTCAGGAGGACTCAAGGCAAGGAAAGTGAGAAGTCAACGTCAAGTTTTAATTTCCGCTGTAATAACTATTCATGTATACTCTGATGTAAACCAGTGTATTGATAGGAACACTCGGCCTGTAATATTGAGTTAATAAAAAGTTTTAAATTTTCCTGTTTTCTGTGTTTTGTGACTTATTGAAGGAAAGGTCTTGGCTCGTGTCTTGGTTTCCCAGTATATGGAAATCGGGGCGCTACACTAAGAGTCACAAAATTTCCTCGTATTTAATTTATAATTGTTGGACTCTTTTACCCTTGGACACATGAAAATGTAGACACATGAATTAAGGAGCCCTAAATTTGTAGATACATGTCACATTCAATTTTTGACGAACTTGTGACCCTATGGCTTGGAAAACATTTATTATTTGCTGTTTTGACCTCCATTATCATGTATTGATGCCGCATAATAACTTAGATGCCAAAAGACATTTTTCCATGAAATCTACACTAGCAAGTTAATTCTACGTGTTGTTGTCTGAATATTCTTTTGCGGTTTCGACCCTTTTATCATTTGAATCTGGACCCGAGCCCTGAATAGAAATTGTAGCTCTGGATGTCTAGGTGTCGATAGACTCCGAAATTTTTGAATTTGGAGTTACGGTCTAGGAGTTATTGCAGATTTACTGCAGCTGTGTCGGTAGGCATAGATTCGCAAAAACTGCTGCACACCTTTACTTTGCGAATTAATTTAGATATGCAACCAGCAAGCGTTTGACTCGAAATTTTATATGTAGTTGCTGGACACCCTATAGGACATTCCCAATTTTTCTTAGAATTAATTTATATTATTTCAATCCTGTTTCACATGTATAGATACAAGTACACAAAATCTGCCTGAACAAATATAACAAGCCGGGATTTGAGGGAAGGACTATAGAGTGGACAACATAGGTAAGTGTACTCGGAAGGGGGCCCGTGTTTCCCAATGTTGTATGTTAAATGGAACTAAGTGCCACGTAGAACTAAGTGCCACATCATGGGTGATGGGGGCCACCTCTAGAGTCTACGGGGGCCACCTCTAGAGTCCATTATATGATTACATGATATATAGTTGAGATCACATGCAACTAAGTGCCACGTAGAACTAAGTGCCACGTCATGGTTGACGGGGGCCACCTCTAGAGTCTACAGGGGGCCACCTCTAGAATCCATGATTGATCACTTGATTGACACTTGATACCTGAGTATGCCGCCCTATGGACTCCATTACTAGGTCTAAACGTAACTGATTTGACTGTAGCAACCATGTAGTAAAAGTATGGATGCATGAAGTGCTACCTAGATAGTAATCACACAAGACTTGAACTTAATACCTGATACATGATTATCCTGTTACCTGATTACCTGGTTACCTGATATCTGATACATGAAACTTGAACATGACACCTGTTATTGATACTTGATGACATGATACATGAGGCTTGAATCTGAAACTTGAACTTGATACTTGTTACTTGATACTTGACAACTTGCTACTTGATACTTGACAACTTGGTACTTGAGACTTGACAACTTGACACTAGATTTGAGACTAGATACCTGACACTTGAACTAGATGCGTATCACTTGAGGTTAGATACCCTATGTGTTCATTTGTTACTTATTTTACCACTAGTATTTGTTACCCAGTCTATTTACTTGAGTTATCCTTTTCGTTAGCTAGTTCTTGGTTCTTCCATTATTTGTTATGTCCCTGTTGCATTCTTGATTCCTATTCCCCATACTTGTACTCGTTTTACTATTTGTGGCCCTAGCTTGCACTAAGGGCATTTTCTCTTGTTTTTTTTTCCTGTTCTCTTTTTTTTTAATATTTATTAAGCAGACTTTGGAGACGAGCTACCCACTGGAATTGGTGAGCAAAGGTTTTAGCCTTCAAGTGGAGAAGAACTTGATTTGAATATTTACTTCTTGCATTACTTGTTTTCTTGGACTACTATCTCTTGCAAATTTAAGAACTTGTAACGGGCTGATGTTCCCGAGTTTAACTTGATCCAGACTTGAACTATTTGGATGATTTATTATATTTCAGTTGTTTCTGTTGCTAATGGATTATTCATGCATGCTTGGTTATGTATATCTCTCTTGTTATATTCTTGTCTTGATGCTGAGTTGATCCTACAGCTTATGAGTGATGTTAAGATCATTCGCTGGGCTTCGTCACGTGCTCGTATTCCATATTTTTGGAAGGCGGGGCGTGACAAGGTTTTTAGTGGTATCAGAGCCAGGTTATGGCTAATGTGTTAGCTAACTAATACATTAGACAGGCCTGACTCGGTCAGGGTTAACTCAGCATTTGGCAGGCCATGAAATTGCATGAAAAATTTTATTATCAACTTGATCTGGATCCTGATTGTTTGGGTTTGTGCAGGACATGGCTCGAAAGAACGCTTCGTCCGCCCAGTCTGGGGTTGATCAGACTGACCATCCCGCCATTATGCAGCTATTACAGATGCAGCAAGAACAAAATGAGCGGCACGCGCAGCAGATAATGCAAATGCAGAGGGAGCATGCCGAGATGATGAGGGCAGTCTTAGGAGCTACCAACAGAGAGCCTATTGCACCTGTGCCTGGGGTGTTGCCGCCTAGACCGGGCAACGTGGCTGATTTCATGAGACTACACCCCGATAAGTTTTTAGGTGCTGAAGGTCCATTGGAGGCTGAGCAATGGCTCATTAGGACGGAGCAGTTGTTGATCGCTGCCAGGATAGCCGATGTGGACCGAGTGGATGTCGTGAGCATCCAGCTGGTGGATCTCGCCCACATCTGGTGGCGAGCTGATATGGAGAGACTTGAGCACCCCGTCGCCTGGGCCCTTTTCAGGGAGAGCTTCCTCACAAAGTTCTTCCCTGATGTCGTCAGGAACGAGATGGAGCGGCAATTTGTCGCGCTCACCCAGGTTCGTCAATAGTGTTTTATATGCAAAATTTCATCTGTCAATCTATGATATATCGATGCTTAACTAAGACACTATCTTGAATCAGGGAAATCGGACCGTGGACGAGTATGCCGCGGAGTTTACCCGTTTGAGCCGCTTTGCCACGACTATGGTGGCTGATGATGAGGCCAAGGGCCGTCGCTTCTTACTGGGCTTGGATATCGATATCCAGGATCGCCTGGCTGCGTTGAGACTTCGTTCTTACACCGACATCCTAGAGGCTGCTAGGAGTCAGGAACAGACCAGCAGACGGAAGCGTGCTATCCAGCGGTCTGCCCCGCACCCTGTTGCTACTAGGCCCACTGGAGGGCCAATCAGGAGGCCAGTTCCAGCCTTAGCACCGAGAGCCTCGCCATACCCGCCTACGGCTCCGAGGAGGGATGTGATATGTGATTTTTGCTACAAGGTTGGTCATGAGCGCCGGGACTGTAGGACAGCAGGTCGTCAGTGTTTTACTTGTGGAGCTGGTGATCACATGATGCGGGAGTGCCCGCGCAGAGGGTTGGCTCCACCAGCTAGGGGACCAGTTCAGCCAAGAGCGCCAGTTCAGGGTCAGGCCAGACCGCCACTTTTCCCTCAGCATCAGATCGTCGGTCAGAGGACCGCTGCCCCGAGGAGAGGTCAGGCCTTCAACCTGACTACAGAGGAAGATGAGACTGCGGAGGAGGTCGTTGCAGGTATTATTGTATTTTATTGTTTGTTATCTATTTAATGCTTTATTGTTCATCTTGCACCATACCTTGTGTAAATCTTTCCACATCAATATTTGCTATCCCTTAGAGTCCTGCATATTCATCCCTTCATGCTTTTTGAATCTATCATAGGTATTATCCTAGTCCATTCCTTTCCTGCCTATGTTTTATTTGATTCCGGGGCGACCCACTCCTTTGTTTCCTCTCGCTTCGTGGATCAGCATCAGTTGGAGTGCGGTGATATGCAGACAGCTTGGAACATCACAACAGGTGGCGGTGTTGTCGTTTGCTCCAAGGAGTGTAAGCAGAGTCCCTTGATTATTGGGGGCAGGAATTTCAAGGCAGACCTAATAGTGATTGGCAATTCAGGTTTCGACGTGATTCTCGGCATGGATTGGTTGGGGAAATCTCATGCCGTTATCGATTGCCGAGCGAAGAAGGTTGTATTCAAGATTCCGGAGCATGATGAGTTTGAATTCCATGCTGGGGAGACACCCCTTGGGCGTGGCAAGAAGGTGGCGAACGATGAAGATGGTGCAATGGAGTTGCACGCAGGCTGTGAGGCTGCGCCTCTAGTAGTGCAGGAATTCCTTGATGTCTTCCCAGAGGAATTGCCCGGATTACCTCCAGATCGAGAGGTGGAGTTCAGTATTGACGTTCTACCGGGTACAGTGCCAATATCGAAGAGCCCGTACAGGATGGCGCCAGTTGAGCTTGCAGAGTTGAAGGTACATATTCAGGGTCTATTGGATTTGGGTTTCATTCGGCCCAGTGTGTCACCGTGAGGAGCTCCTGTGCTATTCGTCAATAAGAAGGACGGAAGCCGCAGGTTGTGCATGGATTACCGGGAGCTGAACAATGTCACTGTGAAGAATCGATATCCACTACCCAGGATCGATGACCTGTTTGATCAGTTGGGCGGTGCTGCAGTGTTTTCGAAGTTGGATCTTCGCTCGGGGTACCATCAGGTGAAAGTGAAGGCAGCAGATGTGCCGAAGACTGCGTTCAGGACCAGGTATGGGCATTATGAGTTCTTGGTGATGCCCTTCGGTGTCACGAATGCTCCAGCAGTGTTTATGAGCTTGATGAATAGAGTCTTCTCCCAGTTCCTTGACAGGTTCGTGGTGGTCTTTATAGACGATATCTTGGTGTATTCACGGAATCGGGAAGATCATGCGGAACATCTGAGAATAGTCTTGCAGACTCTGAGGGAGAACAAGCTCTATGGAAAGCTCAGCAAGTGTGAATTCTGGCTTGATCGAGTTACATTCTTGGGACATATTATCTCGGGCGAGGGAATCTCAGTTCATCCTTCCAAGATTGCTTCAGTGAAGGATTGGCCAGTGCCAAAGTCAGTTTCTGAGGTGAGGAGTTTCCTCGGGCTAGCATGGTATTACAGGAAGTTTGTTCAGGACTTCTCGAAGATAGCTGGGCCTTTGACTAAGCTGACAGGGAAAGATCAGAGGTTTGTTTGGAATGAGGCCTGCAGTGAAGCCTTCACAGAGTTGAAGAACAGGTTGACATCATCGCCCGTGTTAACTATACCAGATGGTTCGGGTGGCTTCGTTATTCACTGCGATGCTTCAGGCAGAGGTCTAGGTGCAGTGCTAATGCAGAAGGGTCGGGTGGTTGCTTATGCGTCCAGGCAGTTGAGGCCACACGAGAAGAACTACCCTACTCATGATTTGGAGTTGGCAGTAGTGATTTACGCTCTGAAGTTGTGGAGGCACTACTTGCTTGGAGACCGAGTGGAAATTTTTACTGACCACAAGAGTCTCAAGTATGTCTCCACTCAGAAAGAGCTAAATATGAGGCAGAGGCGCTGGTTAGAGTTGATGGTTGACTACGACATTAGTTTGCAGTATCACCCTGGTAAGGTGAATATGGTGCCAGATGCGTTGAGCAGGAAACCAGCCGTCATGTGTTTGACCCAACAGAAGGAACTTATCGAGCAGATGAGGAGATTAGACCTGAACGTGATTTTGCCAGGCACCGATCGCAGTTGCATGTTGCTTCAGTTGCAGTCGTCTTTGGTGGAGCAGATCAAGGAAGCTCAGGCATGTGATGAGCAGTTGCAGAAGTTCTGGGCAGAAGTTGAGGCAGGTTTGAGGACCGATATGATTATTCACTCTGATGGATCACTTCGCTTTGGGGCTAGGCTGTGTGTCCCAAGGGGTGAAGTCAGATAGAAACTGCTCGAGGAGGCCCACCAGTCAGCATACTCTATTCATCCCGGTGGTACCAAGATGTATCGGGATTTGAAGCTCCACTTCTGGTGGCATGGCATGAAGAGGGCAGTAGCCAGATTTGTGTCTCAGTGCTTGGTCTGCCAGCAGGTGAAGGCAGAACATCAGAGGACTGCCGGATTGCTCCAGCCTCTTCCCATTCCGGAGTGGAAGTGGGAGCACATCACCATGGATTTTGTGACCACTTTGCCAAGGAGTCCTAAGGGTCACAACGCCATTTGGGTGATTGTTGACAGACTGACGAAGAGCGCTCATTTCATCCCCTTCAGAGTTGGTCAGTCTACTGAGAGTCTAGCAGAAAGATACATGCAGGAGATTGTCAGACTCCATGGGGTTCCAGTCAGCATCGTGTCCGACAGGGATACCAGGTTTCGATCTCAGTTTTGGGAAAGCCTGTAGAACAGTCTTGGGAGCAAGCTGAAGTACAGTACAGCATTCCATCCTCAGACAGACGGGCAGTCGGAGAGGACCATTCAGACCTTGGAGGATATGTTGAGGTCCTGCGTGCTTCAGTTTGGAGGGTCTTGGGAGGATCACCTACACTTAGTTGAATTCTCGTACAACAACAGCTATCAGGCCAGTCTTAAAGCTGCACCGTATGAGGCATTGTATGGTCGGAAGTGTAGGTCGCCAGTGTGCTGGGACGACATTTGTAATATCCCGATCGACTATTAATAATATTATTTTATTAACATCCGACTACTTGTTTATTTTTATATTTTCCTTTCACAATTGAGTTATCGTTTAATTAGGAATTAATTGTTAGTTAAACCTAGGGTTACAAGGCATAAGAGATTAAGATTTCTTCTAGAAAATTTCTCCCCCACATCAACCTTCCCCCCACATAACACCTCCCCCACTTCCCCCCTCCTCCTAAGCATGGCCGGCCCCCAAAAGGTGGGAGGGCTTTTGCACAATTGTGTAGATGCACAATTGAGATCTCCACCCTTCTCTCCTCCTATAAATACCCCCTTCCTTCTCCATAATCTTACTTTAGAAACATCAAAGAAAAAAAAAGAGAAAGGAAAAGAATGAGTGTTCTAACTTGAGAGTTTTTAATTGTAGGTTGATAGGAGTTCTAGGAGAAAGAAGGAAAGTAATCTAGTCTTCCATCAAGAAAGAAACAAGGTGGGGGTTTCTCATATTGGTTTGTATGTTTGTTTGTTTGTTTGTTTGTTTGTTTGAATGATGGTTTTGATGTTCTTCTTCTTCTTACCCTCTTGTTTATTTTTCTTTTGGTATGGTTACTTTGTAGTAGTATGATTGTATGAGTTTTCTCATTTTGAAGTTGTTAACTACTTGGACTAAATTAACACATGCATATAAGTTTTACATACAACCATGTAAGGTTGTAGGACTTGAATATGGAACCATACATAAGGCATATGGATTGTTTACAACCATGTAAGGTTGTAGGACCAAAGTTGAACCTTGAATTAAAAGAGAACATATGTGGATTAAACCTAAAATAAAGTGTTCTTATTTGATTGTATCATTGTTTAGTTTAATCTTAAAGTAAGAAAAAAGAAACTAACTAAATCACTAGTTGTAGAATAACTAAATAAAAAAGATCTTTTCTTTTCTAAGCACTAGTTGTAAAAAGATTAAAAAGATTTCTTTTATGCCCACTAGTAAGAAACTTATGTAGTAATTTAATTGTAGATGTTTATGATAAATTTTAGTTGATACTTATAATAGTAGTAGTAGATATATATATATGTTTCTAATAAAGTTGTAGTAGTAGTAGATATGTATGCTTCTACTAAGTAGCAATAGTAGATGTATGTTCCTATTAAAAGTAGTAATAGTAGATGTGGAATTTATTACATCATGTTAGAAGATATATTCATGCTACACATATTGTAGGATCATTCCTAAAAATATTTAGAAGCTATATTCATGCTACGCATGTGGTAGGATTATTCCTAAAAATATTTAGAAACCATATTTATGCTTCAATTGTTGTAGGATTACTTCTAAAAATATTTAGAAGCCACATTTATGCTTCAAGTGTGGTAGGATTACTTCTAAAAATATTTAGAAGCCATGTTTATGCTTCAATTGTTGTAGGATTACTTCCAAAAATATTTAGAAGCCATGTTTATGCTTCAATTGTTGTAGGATTACTTCCAAAAATATTTAGAAGCCATGTTTATGCTTCAATTGTTGTAGGATTACTTCTAAAAATATTTAGAAGCCATGTTTATGCTTCAATTGTTGTAGGATTACTTCTAAAAATATTTAGAAGCCATGTTTATGCTTCAATTGTTGTAGGATTACTTTTAAAAATATTTAGGAGCCATGTTTATGCTTCAATTGTTGTAGGATTACTTCCAAAAATATTTAGAAGCCATGTTTATGCTTCAATTGTTGTAGGATTACTTCTAAAAATGTTTAGAAGCCATACTTATGCTTCAAGTGTTGTAGGATCACTTCTAAAAATATTAGAAGTCATATTCATGCTTTACGTGTTGTAGGATCACTTCTAAAAATATTAGAAGTCATATTCATGCCTTACATGTTGTAGGATCACTTCTAAAAATATTAGAAGTCATATTCATGCCTTACATGTTGTAGGATCACTTCTAAAAATATTAGAAGTCATATTCATGCCTTACATGTTGTAGGATCACTTCTAAAAATATTAGAAGTCATATTCATGCTTTACATGTTGTAGGATCACTTCTAAAAATATTAGAAGTCATATTCATGCTTTACATGTTGTAGGATTTATTCTAAAAATATCTATCATATTAGGAATGATATATATGCTTAGAATGATTGTTGGATTGGTGTAAAATTACTTACCATATTTTAGGGATGATGTAGAAGTATATACACGTGCTTGAGAATGTTGTATGTTCATACTAGTGATGTGTATACATGCTTGAGAATGTTATATGTTCATACTAGTTATATATGTACCCATGCTTGGGATCGCTACAAGTGCATGCTAAAACACATTCACAATCAAGAGCATTATAAGTTGATGGTTATGTCATATATACCATGTTTTAGTGGTGGTAGGTTGATGCTTGCAATTGCATACCATGATCGAATTGCCATAGGATAAGCAATAAGAAAGAGCCATGTGGAAATTGTAGGAATAACTACCTTGTTGTAGTTAGTGTTAGTATGGAACCATAAGCATATGAGCACCCTTCATTCATAGTAATAAGGGTTGAGAAATTCTAATAGTTGTAGCTTGATAAGAAGCTAATTTAGGGTTTTCAAGTACCCTAAGGGTCATCGACCATCAAGACCACACCCTACCCCCTTAGAGTAAAATGGATAGATCTCACCTCGGGCATCGACGGATCTTAACCAATGTAGGTTGACCGTGGGCCGAGAGTGTTGGTAGAATCCAAGTTAGGGGTAGGAATGAGTGAGAGAAATATTATTACCAGAGTCTTGGATCGAGGGACCACGAGTTGGACCATGATTGGAAACTATGCAAGATTGCATAGAAATAATAACCTCATTAGGATAGTGACTTATAAAATCATCCCTTAACCTTTTGCCCGAAAGAAGGGGAATTGGTAGTAGGGTGCACCGTACGACCAAACCTTTCTTGAGGGCCGATCTTAGGTGGTGTTATTGGGTTGTACCTTCCTGTCAAAGGGATACGTACGGTGCCGTCTCACAAGTTGAGGACACGGGTTGCGTATCTCGCGCTGTTAATTCCTGAAGTACCGTGGCTCGGGGTGCCACAGGATGCATTGTGCAGTCCTGCGCTTGTGATACCCCAGAGGGTGCCACAGGGTAGGCTTTGCGCTACCCTGCGCTTGCGAAACCCTATAGTGTGATTTTTGGAATGACGCCCGATACGTTGGGATCGTCTAATTTGAGTGAGGTCCGGTTAGCCGGGTCGCGATGGCGAATATAGACACCACGGGCGAAATGCAACAGTGGCACATGACCACATCTGCAGCCTCGCGAGCCACGTGTAGTTGTCAGGAACAGGTTGTGTGCAATTAGAATTCATAACGCGGGTTCAGTCCCTATGTATGGAGAAACGGCTTGAGATGGAGTCGCATGTAGTATGGGCTGCATGTTGCTTTCGGAGACTTGCTGATATTAGAATAAGAGCATCCTAGTATTAGTTGACATGGCATTAGTACCCTAGCTTAGTAAACAGTGCATTAGTGTTCTAGTTTAGTCGACAGTACATTAGTGTTCTAGTTTAGTTGACAGTGCATTGGCATTCCAGTTTAATTGATATTGTTGGATTCTTGCACTCACGAACACTTAAACTACACCGACATACTTTACTATGTTTGTATATATTGTTTTGGAGATCCGCTGCTATATGATCAGCCTTTAAGCGTCAGTGAATACTGACGTCCCCACTTCCATAGGTGCTGGACCGCAAAAATACAGGTGCGAGATTCAGGATGACTCAAGGCAAGGAAAGTGAGGAGTCAACGTCAAGTTTTAATTTCCGCTGTAATAACTATTTCATGTATACTCTGATGTAATCCAGTGTATTGATGGGAACACTCGGCCTGTAATATTGAGTTAATAAAAAGTTTTAAATTTTCCTGTTTTCTGTGTTTTGTGACTTATTGAAGGAAAGGTCTTGGCTCGTGTCTCGGTTTCCCAGTATATGGAAATCGGGGCGCTACAGAGTGGTATCAGAGCGGACTTCAATTTATAGTCCAAACATAGAAGGAAAATACACTTAGGTGCCTTGTAGGGATTAGGCTTCCTTTTAGCTGGCTGTAGACAATTATAATTCATACTGTTGTTCCTTCAACTTATGCATTATGATGTTCTATATCTATGCTAATTTCCGTATCCACTCCATACAGGATGTCGAACGGAGCAGTTCCCCCAGGAAATGGAGTGACACACGGAGTTGCAATCGAGGTGGGCTCGGACTTGGAACCCCTCACAGATGGGGACGAGTCACCGGTTGGAGTAGGATTGGCCAATGGAGGCACCTCAGCTGCCGCAGCAGGGGGTGCCCCTGCCAATGGCCAGAACCCAGCACCACCACCGCCACCACCTCCCCCACCTAACCCAATACAGCAAGCTTTCGACCAGGTCTTTCAGGATCTGGAAACATGGGGATGGTGCCATGTCTGCCTGGAAAACAGGATGGACTCATGTGAGTTTGCAGTCCTCAACAATGAGAAGGAAATAGCGGAGTTAAGGAGGGCAATGGCAAGGGCAGACCGCAAGATAGTAATCCTGAAGCACACCCACCGTGTGCAATTTGCGCGCCTGGAGCGCAAATGCGCGGAGCTGCAGGCACAGGTTTCACAGCTACTTGCACTGTTGGCACCACCTGGTGAAGGGGACGAGACCTCTAGTAGTACTGACTAGGTAGTTAGGTGCCCTAGGCTATTTTGTTATTTTGGATGTTTTGCTTCCTACTATAAGATATAAGTGTAAGGAAGGTAATGACTATGTAAGACCTGGGGTAATGATATAATGAAGTTAGCTTTATGTTTTCTGCAAATCTTATGTGCATGTTAAATTGGATGGAGGTTATTATTACTATTTTGTAACAAATATGATGCCATGTGTATTCCGTTACTCTCTTCTACCAGATGTCACGCAGGACCAGGAGTGGTAGGATCGACAATCTGGAAGGCGAGGGTAGTGGAGGCAATGGCACAGGCCTTGATTTGGAGACGGAATTTGCTCGTATGTACCAGGCCTTGGGAGACCTCGCAGAAGCGAGCCGAAACAATGTGCAACATCCAGGAGCACCCGGAGGTAATCGGGGAGTAGCAGCTACTGACCCTGTTAAAATGGTCGAATCATTCCGAAGAATGAGGCTGCCTGTTTTTGAAGGCAAGGCAGACCCGACAGCGGCTGACGACTGGATTCGTCAAGTCGAGACAGTATTTGAGGTGATGCTGACGCCAGAGGATAGCAAGGTCAGGTTAGCCAGCGTTCTGCTAGAAAAAGATGCCGGAGTCTGGTGGCAATCAGTAAAGAGAGGCATGGGCGAAGGGCCCATTACCTGGGAGGATTTTCTGGCAGAATTCAGGCAATACTATTTCCCACTAGACGTGCAAGAGGAAAAAGCCATGGAGTTCCACAACCTAAAGCAGGGAAACATGACGGTCCGAGAATATAAGACCAAGTTCACCCAGCTTTCCCGCTATGCTCCGGAAATGGTACAAGATGAAGTCAAAAAGACCAAGAGATTTGAGCAGGGGCTCAGGCCCGCACTTAGGACCAAGATGATACCGCTTTGCATCCGGAGGTTCGAGAAGCTGGTCCGTCGAGCAGCTACGACGGAGTTAGACATGAATAAGGGGCCAGAACTGCAAGGAAACACTGGAGGGTGGAACAAGGGAAAAAGGCCTGCACCAGCGTCAGGATTCAGAAGCCAGGGTGGGAACCAAAAATTTCAGAAAAGGGTTAGCAACACCAGCAACATCAAGCCAAGGAGATGTTTTGCATGTGGCGAGCCAGGGCATTTCCAGAACCAATGCCCCAAGAATGGAAACCCTCAGAATGATGCCCGCACCTGTTACCATTGCGGGGAGGTTGGCCACGTTTGGCTAGATTGTCCCCAACTTCACAGGGGCAATGGTAGGCCAACTCCCAAGGCCAACAAGAAGGGGATAAACCGCCAGGGGAAAGTATTTGCGCTCACAGAAGAAGACGCCAACGAAGACGAGGGAGTTATCACCGGTAGGTGAAGGAGTATGGTTAAGCTTTTGTAGTATTTTGAATATTTTGGCATAAGATAAGTATCGATGTAACCACTTATGTAAACAGGTTGGATTAATATAAATGAAATCCAGGCAACTGTTTTGTTTGATAGTGGGTCATCACATTCCTTCGTGTCTGGAACATTCTCCAAGAAGCTGAAATGCACCCAGGAGACAACTCCGGAATCAGTACTGTTGGTGGGTACCCCATCAGGAGCAACCCTCCCTGCAAATTCATGCTACAAGGGATGCAATCTCCTGATTGACGGAAAGACCCTGAGCATAGACTTACTAGAATTGGGCTTTGTAGGGACAGACGTAATTATCGGGATGGACTGGATGGCCAGGCATAAGGCTAGCATCGATTGCAAGGAAAAGAGGGTAACCATTACCCCACCCGGAGGGCCGGAGCTTGTGTTCCAAGGAAGGAAGAAACAAAACGCGAAAATTCTTACAGCAACAACTAAGGTACTAGTGCCAAGTGAAGTCAAGGCGATACCGATCGTGCGAAAATTTCCCCGCGTATTTTTGGAAGAATTACCTGGACTCCCACCGCGCAGGGATGTTGAGTTCAGCATTACTATCCAGCCAGGCAGCGCACCAGTGTCAAAAACACCCTATCGGATGGCACCAGTAGAGCAGAAGGAAGTAAAGGAGCAAATTGAAGAACTGCTGCAAAAAGGATTCATCAGGCCAAGTGCTTCACGCTGGGGAGCACCCGTGCTACTCGTAAAGAAGAAGGATGGAACCTCAAGAATGTGCATCGATTATCGGGAGTTGAACAAGGTGACGATTCGGAATCAGTACCCCATTCCCAGGATCGATGACCTGTTTGATCAGCTTCAGGGAGCGGCTGTATTCTCAAAGATAGGACTGCATTCAAGCTACCATCAAGTTCGGGTCAGAGAAGAAGATATACCCAAGACTGTGTTCCGGACTCGGCACGGTCACTACGAATTTTTAGTAATGCCATTCGGGGTGACAAACGCTCCAGCAATCTTCAGGGACATGATGAACCGCATCTTGCGACCATTCATCGATTCCTTCGTAGTTGTCTTCCTAGACGACATCTTGGTGTATTCAAAAACAGAAGAGGACCATGCTGAGCACCTAACTGCAGTATTGGCCAAGCTACGAGAGCACCAGCTATACGCCAAACTGACAAAATGTGAATTTTGGAAGTCAGAAGTGGCATTCTTGGGTCACGTCCTTTCTAAGGAGGGAGTGGCTACGGACCCGCAGAAGATAGAGGCAGTAAAAGATTGGCCTCAGCCGAGAACTGTGAAGGAGGTCAGAAGCTTCTTAGGCATGACCGGGTACTACAGGAAGTTCATCCAGAACTATGCCAGAATTGCCGTACCACTTACTGCCCTGACCAAGAAGAACGTAAGTTTTGATTGGACTGAGAAGTGTGAGGATAGTTTCCAAGAGCTGAAGAATAGACTAATTACTGCACCAGTTTTGGTTCTACCTCAACCAGACAAGGGATACGTAATCTTCAGTGATGCTTCGCTTTTGGGGTTCGGATGTGTTCTGATGCAAGAAGGAAGAGTCATAGCATACGGATCAAGGCAACTTCGACCGCACGAGAAGAATTACCCGACACATGACTTGGAATTGGCTGCAATAATCTTTGCTCTGAAATTGTGGCGGCACTATGTCTATGGATCGAAGGTGGAAATGTTTACCGACCATAAAAGCCTGAAGTATATCTACCAACAAAAGGATCTGAATCTCAGGCAAAGGCGATGGTTGGAGGTTCTGGAAGACATAAGACCAGAAATTCTATATCACCCGGGAAAAGCCAATGTCGTGGCCGATGCGCTCAGCAGAAAACGAATTGTAGCCATGCTCACTGTGATGAGACGAGAACTACAAGATGAGATCAGACAAGCCGGCATTGAACTAGTGGTTGAAGATTTAAGTGCCATTTTGGCCAATCTAGAGCTACATCCTAGTCTGAACGACCAAGTCAAGAAGGCTCAATGGGGTGATGCAGAGATTGAAGCACAAAAAATACTAGTCAACGAAGGAAAGACCCCAGAGTTCAGTATAAAAGAAGGGACACTTTGGCTTGGGAGCAGGTTGTGTGTGCCAAGAATCAATGAATTACGAGAAGAAATCATGAAGGAAGCACACTCCACCTTACTCACAGTCCACCCAGGAAGCACAAAGATGTATAAGGATATAAAACAACACTTTTGGTGGGCTGGAATGAAGCGAGATGTGGCACAGTTTGTGGCCAAATGCCTTACATGTCAGAAAGTCAAAGCGGAAAACCAAAGACCAGGAGGTCTACTACAGCCACTACCCATTCCGGAATGGAAATGGGAGAACATCAGCATGGATTTCATCACGGGACTGCCCAGAAGTTCAAAAGGGAACGACTCGATTTGGGTAATAGTGGACCGCTTGACAAAGTCCGCACATTTTCTCCCAGTAAAGACAACTTGGTCGGTAGAAAAGCTGGCAAAAGTCTACATAGAGAGCGTTGTAAAGCTACATGGGGTGCCAGTGTCAATCATTTTCGACCGGGATGTCAGGTTTACGTCCCGATTTTGGCAGAGTCTGCAAGAGGCCTTGGGAACGAGACCAGATTTTAGCAAGGCTTTCCACCCGCAAACGGATGGGCAGACAGAAAGAGTTAACAGAATCCTCGAGGACATGCTGAGGGCGTGCATAATGGACTTCGGAGGGAGCTGGGAACAATATTTAGCGTTGGTAGAGTTTGCATATAACAACAGCTATCAAGCAACTATTAGGATGGCTCCATACGAAGCGTTGTATGGAAGGAGGTGCAGGACCCCTGTGTGCTGGTTTGAAGTAGGTGAAAGACAAATGTTCGGACCTGAAATAGTGCAACAAACGTCCGAAAAGATCGAGCTAATCAGGGAAAGGATGCGAGCAGCACAAACAAGACAGAAGAGCTATGCTGACAACCGCCGGCGAGACCTAGAATTCGAGGAAGGTGATTCGGTATTCCTGAAGGTCTCACCTACAAGGGGAGTGGTCAGATTCGGAAGAGGCGGCAAGCTAGCACCAAGATATATTGGACCCTACCAAATTTTGAAAAGGATCGGGAAGACGGCATACAAACTAGAGTTACCATCCGAATTGTCCCAAGTACATGATGTATTCCACGTTTCAATGCTGAAGAAATATGTACCAGACCCAAGTCACCAGCTGCCAGATGTCCCTGAAGACCTACAAGTGGACCTTACATATAAGGAGCGACCAGTGAAAGTCATCGATCGCCGGGATAAAGTACTGAGAAACAAGACTATTCCAATGGTCAAGGTTCTTTGGAGGAACCAACTCGTGGAAGAAGCCACTTGGGAGACGGAAAGCCAGATGAAGCTCTCTTTTCCCGAGTTGTTCTGAGTATCGTTGTTTCTCCTAGCCCCACTTAGTACAGTTCTGAGGACAGAACTATTCTAAGGAGGGAGTATTGTAATATCCCGACTGACTATTAATAATATTATTTTATTAGCGTTCAACTACTTGATTATTTTATATTTTTCTTCACCATTGTAATCCTTTTAGCCATGACAACCTAATAGATAATTAGGGATTATTAGGTACTAAACCTAGGGTTACAAAGACATAAGAGGGTTAAGAATTCTTCTAGAAAACTTCTTCCCCACATCAACCTTCCCTCACATAACACCTCCCCCACTTTCCCCCTCCTCCTAAGTATGGCCGGCCCCCAATATGTGGGAGGGCTTATGTGCAAATGTGTAAGAGCACATTTGCACTCTCCACCCCTCTCTCCTCCTATAAATACCCCCTTCCTTTCACCATAGTCTTATTTTAGAAAGATCAAAAAAAAGAAAGAAAGAAAGGAAAAGAATGAGTGGACTAACTTGAGAGTTTTATTTGTAGGTTTGCTAGAAGTCCTAGGAGAAAGAAGGAGAGTAGCTAGTGCTTCCATCAAGAAAAGAAACAAGGTGGGGGTTTCTCCTAGGTTTGTTGTATATGTGTTTGTTTGTTTGTTTGTTGTTGTTTCTTTGAATGGTGTTGATGATCCTTCTTCTTCTTACCCTCTTGTTTATTTTTCTTTTGGTGTGGTTACTTTGTAGTAGTATGGTTGTATGAGTTTTCTCATTTTGAATGTTGTTAACTACTTGGACTAAAAGAACACATGCATATAAATTTGTACATACAACCATGTAAGGTTGTAGGACTTGAATGTGAGACCATACATAAGGCATATGAATGTGTTACAACCATGTAAGGTTGTAGGACCTATGTTGAACCTTGGACTAAAAGAGAACACATGTTGATTAAACCCAAAAAAATGAAGTGTTCTTACTTGTTGTGTTATTGTTTAGTTTTAATCTTAAAGTATGAAAAAGAAACTAACTAAATCACTAGTTGTAGAATAAATAAATAAAAAAGATCTTTTTTTTTCCGAACACTAGTTGTAAAAAGATTAAAAAGATTTCTTTTATTATCCACTAGTAAGAAACCTATGCTAATGAAGATCTCTTTTGTAGTAATTTAGTTGTAGATGTTTATGCTAAATTTTAATTGATGCTCATAGTAGTAGTAGTAGATATATATAAAGTTGTAGTAGTAGTAGATATGTATGCTTCAATTTAAATAGCAATAGTAGATGTGTATGTTTCAACTAAAGTAGTAATAGTAGATGTGGAATTTATTATATCATGTTGTAGGATCACTTCTAAAAATATTAGAAGCCATATTCATGCTTTACATGTAGGATCACTTCTAAAAATATTAGAAGCCATATTCATGCTTTACATGTTGTAGGATCACTTCTAAAAATATTAGAAGCCATATTCATGCTTTACATGTTGTAGGATCACTTCTAAACATATTAGAAGCCATATTCATGCTTTACATGTTGTAGGATCACTTCTAAAAATATTAGAAGCCATATTCATGCTTTACATGTTGTAGGATCACTTCTAAAAATATTAGAAGCCATATTCATGCTTTACATGTTGTAGGATCACTTCTAAAAATATTAGAAGCCATATTCATGCTTTACATGTTGTAGGATCACTTCTAAAAATAATTAGAAGCCATATTCATGCCTTACATGTTGTAGGATACATTCTAAAAATACCTACCATGCTTAGATTGATTTATTTGTGTTTAGAATTGTAGCGCCCCGATTTCCGATACTGGGAAACTGTGACACGAGCCAAGATCTTTTCTTCAATTAGTCTCAATACACAGAAAAACAGGAGAATTTAAAACTGTTTATTCAATACACAATGTGTTACAAGTCTGAACATTGTACAACTGTAATACCTTACAATAGAGTTACAACATTACCTTTACATTTCTAAGTATTACAACCTTCAACATCTTACATCAGAGTACTTCTCAACAAATACATAATCAATACATATACTGCAGCGGAACTAAGCATAACACTGACTCCTTGCTTTCCTTCCCTTGAGTCCTCCTGAATTTTGCCTTTGTACTTCGGCGATCCAGTACTTATGGAAGTGGGGACGTCAGTATTCACTGACGCTTAAAGGCTGATCATATAGCAGCGAATCTCCCAAACAATATGCAACATATACAAACATAGCAATGGTGTTGGTGTAGTTTAAGGGTACGTGAGTGCTATGACTAGACTCTAATGCGATATTTAAGTAGAACTAGAATGCTTCCTCGCATTATGAATTCTAATTATACATAACCCGTTCCTGACAGCCACACGTGGCTAATGAGGTTGCAGATGTGGTCAACTCCCACTAATGCAGTTCGCCAGTGGTGTCTATGTTTGCCACTGCGACCCGGCTAACCGGACCTCCTTCAAATAGACGAACCCAATGTATCGGGTGTTGCAACAAAATCAAACTATAGGGTTTCGCAAGCACAGGGTAGCGCAAAGCCTACCCTGTGGCACCCTCTGGGGTATCGCAAGCGCAGGACTGCACAATGCATCCTGTGGCACCCCCAGCCACGATACTTCAGGAATTAACAGCGCGAGATACGTAACCCGTGTCCTCAACCTGTGAGATGGCACCGTACGTATCCCTTTGACGGGACGCTTCCTATTCTAATGTCAGCAAGTCTCCGGAATCAACATGCATCCCATACTACATGCGACCCCATCTCAAGCCGTTTCTCCATATATAGGGATTTGAACCCGCGTTACGCATTCTAATTGTACACGACCTGTTCCTGACAATACTCCATGACTCTGTGAGGTTGCAGAAGGCGTCAAGTCCCCCCATGCAGTCTGCTTATGGTGTCTCCGTTTTCCACTACTACCCGGCATGCCGGACCTCACTCGATCCCAGTATATCGGGCATCGTTCCAAAATCAAACTATAGGGTTTCGCAAGCGCAGGGTAGCACGAAGCCTACCCTGTGGCACCTTCTGGGGTATAGTAAGCGCAGGACTGCACCATGCATCCTGTGGCACCCCAGCCACGGTATTTCAGGAATTAACAGAGCGAGATACGCAACCCGTGCTCCCAACTTGTGAGACGCCACCATACGTATCCCTTTGACGGGAAGGTACAACCCAATGTCACCACCTAAGGCCTCCCTCAAGGGACAAGTTGGTCGTAAGGTGCCCCCTACAACCAACTCCTCTCTCTTCGGCAAGGGTCCGAGCAAAATGACCTTTATAAGTCACTACCCTAATGATGTCCCTGACCCGATGATCCTAGGGACGATAATATTATAACATAACATGCTAGGCCTTAAATTAGGCTTCGCAAGACAACTCTACTAGGCTGCTCAACCTAGACTTACCAGAACCCCTCAGGATCCGGTTCGTGGCTCATCGATCCAAGACCTCGGTCGTGCGAATGTACATGCATGCCGCTATGTCTTGATGGTCGATAGCCCACAACGAATTGTGTACTAGCTAACAGCTATACACGAGTAACAACCACATACGAGCTAATATGCTACGTATGAAACGATAACTACCCACGAGCCAGGCGGGCCTCGTAGGAGACAACAACGTACATACCAGCCAAATAAGCTGCGTATGAGACCCACAGCTACATACGGGCCAGTCGAGCCACGTACGAGCACAACCGTGTGCAAACAACCATACAGGTAATCAATCCTAGAAGCAACCAAGCGTGCTTACTAGCAACTCGATCTTCTATTATTAGAAGCAACAGAAGAATCTACTAATATTCTATGGTTGGTATCCCACTGAGGAAGAATCCGAATGCGACCTAACGGCCTTTATCGGACCAACTATTACTAGTGGTCTTCCCAATCCTTATTACCTCAACTTATAGCGCCTTAAGTATGGCATACAACTACAAGCATCTCCCTACGACTGTAATATCCCGGACGGATATTACCGTGTATAAATTATTATTTTATTATTATTTTGTTTTAATTCCAAAATTAGAATATTTTGGTGATTTTCACACGGTTTGCTCCTAGACATTATCTGTATCCAGATATCGGTCAGTATATATCCGTATTGTATCAAATTGATACCGTAATCTTCCGAACTAATAATAAAATTTATTTTATTATTATTTCCAAGATTTAATTATTTTTATACGGATTATGCGAAGATTTCCGGCATACGGACATATATGCGCACGTACGAGTAGTATGTCGATTAGTGCATTATACGAATTGTGTGTTGTGTATTTTTGGACTAGGTGTTTATCTTATTATAACAACCTAATTAGAGGGTTAGGGTTTGATTAGGAGGCTTAATCTAGGATTTTTGTATGCATAAGAAGATTAAGTAAAAACCCTTACTAGAAGATATCTCTCCCACATAACACCTCCACCACACCATGACCTCCACTAGAAGAATCCGGCCCCAATTTATGGGAGGGGTTTTGTGAAAAAATTGTGTGTGCATATTTGCACTATCCACCTTCTCCTCCACCTATAAATAACCCTTCATTCTCATCCTTCTCTCATTTTAGAAAACAAAAGAAAGAAAGAAAGAAAGAAAGAAAGGAAAAGAAAGAGAGAACAAATTAACTTGAGAGTTTTGTTTTGTAGGGTTCTTAGAAGCCTTCTAAAAAGCTAGGGGAAGGAGAAGGAGCATAGCAAGTCCTTCCTACAAGAAAGGAAGGTGGGGGTTTCTTCACTTTGATTCTTTGTTTGTTTGTTTGTTTGTTTGGTTAGTTGTTGTTTGTTGTTTGACTTCTTCTTCTACCTTCTTGTTTTGTTTTATTTTTTGGGTTGTTCTTATGGATGAGGGTGTGTATGTTGTAGTAAATAAAAGTAGTAAGGTAGTAGTAGTAACTACTAAACTTATAAAGATCATAGCTTTATTATTGTAGTTGTTGTTTGTATGTTATTGGACTAAAGAAATTCACATATTGCATAATGTTGGACATACAACCATGGTTGGTTGTAGGACTTGATTCACATAAGCATATGAACATTCATTTTATAACCATTGTGGGTTGTAGGACTCTTTATGAAACTTGGACTAATAAGAACATAAGTTCTAATAAAAAGATATTTCCTTGTAAACACTAGTTGTAGAATTAACTAAAAAGATCTTTCTTTTATTTTTAATCACTAGTTGTAATTAATTAAAAAGATCTTTCTTTTATCACTAGTTGTAATTAATTAAAAAGATCTTTCTTTCATTTTAATTCACTAGTTGTAATTAATTAAGAAGACCTTTCTTTTTATTTTAAGCACTAGTTGTAGCTAATTAAAAAGATCTTTTCTTTTATTCTAATCACTAGTTGTAGTTAATTAAAAAGATCTTCTCTTTTTATTTTGATCACTAGTTGTAGAAATGATAAAAAGATCTTCCTTTCCTTTTATCACTAGTTGTAATTAATTAAAGAGATCTTTCTTTTGTAAAGTAAAGTAAAATAAATAAAAAAATAATCTTTTCTTTATCACTAGTAATAAATAAGATTAGTAAGCAACTAAGTAGTAGTAAGCTAAAATAATAAGTAGTAGTATGTAATAAATGAAGTAGTAGTAGCATGTACGTAATTAATAAGGTAGTAGTATGTTTATGTCCATAAAGTAGTAGTAGTAATAGATAGTTGTATGTGGTTATTTTGTTGTGAATGAAGTAGTAGTAGTAGTAGATAATTGTGTGTTATGTTTTGATTAAAGTAGGAGTAGTAGTAGTAGTAAAATGTTGTAGGATTGCTTCTAAAAATATTTAGAAGCCATAATCCATGCTTAGTTAGTTGTAGGATTGCTTGTAAAAATATCCTACCATGTTTACCATGCTTAGTTAGTGGTAGCCTTGCCTCTAAAAATATTTAGAAGTCATATCCATGCTTAGTTAGTTGTAGGATTGCTTCTAAAAATATTTAGAAGCCATAATCCATGCTTAGTTAGTTGTAGGATTGCTTGTAAAAATATCCTACCATGTTTACCATGCTTAGTTAGTGGTAGCTTTGCATCTAAAAATATTTAGAAGCCATAATCCATGCTTAGTTAGTTGTAGAATTGCTTTTAAAAATATCCTACCATGTTTACCATGCTTAGTTAGTTGTAGCTTTGCTTCTAAAAATAATTAGAAACCATATTCATGCTACTTATGTTGTAGGATCATTTCTAAAAATAATTAGAAGCCATATCCATGCTTTATGTTTAGGAGGTTGTAGGACTTTTACTAAAAATATCCTACCATGATTCTATGCTAAATTAGTTGTAGGATGTTTATTAAAATTATCCCATCATGCTTTATGTTTAGGATGTTGAAGGACTTTTTCCTACCATGATTCTATGCTAAATTAGTTGTAGGATGTTTATTAAAATTATCCCATCATGCTTTATGTTTAGGATGTTAAAGGACTTTTTCCTACCATGATTCTATGCTTAATTAGTTGTAGGATGTTTATTAAAATTATCCCATCATGCTTTATGTTTAGGATGTTAAAGGACTTTTTCCTACCATGATTCTATGCTTAATTAGTTGTAGGATGTTTATTAAAATTATCCCATCATGCTTTATGTTTAGGATGTTAAAGGACTTTTTCCTACCATGATTCTATGCTTAATTAGTTGTAGGATGTTTATTAAAATTATCCCATCATGCTTTATGTTTAGGATGTTAAAGGACTTTTTCCTACCATGATTCTATGCTTAATTAGTTGTAGGATGTTTATTAAAATTATCCCATCATGCTTTATGTTTAGGATGTTGAAGGACTTTTTCCTACCATGATTCTATGCTTAATTAATTGTAGAATGTTTTATAAACTTATCCTATCATGCTTTATGTTTAGGATGTTGTAGGACTTTTGCTAAAAATATCCTACCATGTTTACCATGCTTAGTTAGTTGTAGCTTTACTTCTAAAAATATTTAGAAGCCATATTCATGCTTAATGATGTTAGAATGATGTAGGACAAATTCTAGAGTTTCTTACCATACTTAGATTCACTCATTTATGCTTAACAATATGTAGGATGCAATCTAGAGTTTCCTATCATGGTTAGCAATTTATTTGTGCTTAGAATTTGTAGGACTCATTCCTAAAGTTTCCTATCATGTTTAATAATTTATTTATGATTAGAATGTTGTAGGATTTATCCTAGGAATTTCCTACCATGTTTAGTAGTTATTTATGCTTAATGAAGATTCATGCTAGATAAGTGGTAGAAGAGTTGTATACCATGCTAATAAATTGTAGGTAAGAAATATACCATGCTAGTTCTTAATTATAGGCAAGATCTATGCCATGCTAGCTTAATTGTAAATAAGTTGTAGGTCATACTAGTTAGATTGTGAGTAAGTTGTATACCATGCTAAGTTATATGAGCACTCATGTTTACATGGTACCCATGCTTAGATGAGTGTTTGTTCATGTTATGTTAGTAGATGATCATGACTTATGCTAAGTAAGTAGGTATCATGCTAATTATTAATCATGTTGAGTTAAGGATACCCATACTATGATGTTCATGCTTAGAGTAAAGAAACTACCCATGGCTAGTTGTAGTGATTTATGTTGGGTTCTATACCATGCTAGAGTAATACTTGCTTAGAATGTTGTAGGAGTAGTGTTAGAACTACCTACTATACCTTGGAGTATTACTTAGTTGGGTGGTGGTGGTTGGTTATGATAAGTAGTAGGCTTCCATGCTCAATTTGTAAACCTACGATTGATTATAGTGGACTTTATGTTTAAGGTCGTTAGTGATTTTCATGCTTGAGCTCAATGTAAGCATAAGCATTAATCACATTCATACATAGGAATATCATGGTGGTTGTGTTATATGATTGATTGTCGTAGGAAGCTGCTTGTAATTGTATGCCATACTTAAGGCGCTATAGGTTGAAGTAATAAGGATTGGGAAGACCACTAGTGATAGTTGGTCCGATAAAGGCCGTTAGGTCGCCTTCGGATCCTTCCTTAGTAGGATACCGACCATAGAATATTAGTAGATTCTTCTGTTGCTTCTAACAATAAAAGATTAAGTTTGTTAGTAAGCACGTTTGGTTGCTTCTAAGATTGATTACCTGTATGGTTGTTTGCACACGGTCGTGCTCGTACGTGGCTCGACTGGCCCGTACGTAGCCGTGGGTCTCATACGTAGCTTAGGTGGCTCGTATGTAGGTTGTTGTCTCGTACGCGGCCCGACTGGCCCGTGCGTAGCTGTTGGTCTCATACGCGGCTTATTTGGCTGGTATGTACGTGGTTATCTCCTACGAAGCCCGCCTGGCTCGTAGGTAGTTATTATTTCATACGTAGCTTGATTGGCTCGTATGGGGTTGTTACTCGTGTATAGCTTGTTAGCTAGTACACAGTTCGTTGTGCTCGTCTAGGGTGAGATTACGACCCTAAGGGCTATCGACCGTCAAGACATATGATTTCTACCCTAAGGAACTGTGGAGGAGTCACTCCTTGTGTACCGTCGAATTTTAACCAGGGTAGGTTAATCGAGGACCGGAGTATAGACAGAATCCAAGTCTAGGGTAGCGGCATGCGTGTATATTCGCACGGCCAAAGTCTTGGATCGATGAGCCATAAACCAGATCCTGAGGGATTCTGGTAAGTCTAGGTTGAGCGGCCTAGTAGAGTTGTCTTGCGAAGCCTAATTTAAGGCCTAGCATGTTGTGTTATAATGTTGTCATTCCTAGGATCGTTCGAGTCAGGGACATCACTAGGATAGTAACTTACAAGGATCAGTTTACTTAAACCCTTTTGCCGGGAGAGAGGGGTCAGTCGTAGGGGGCCCCTTACACTAACTCGACCCTTGAGGCAGATCATAGGTGGTGTACTGGGTTGTACCTTCCCGTTAAAGGGATACGTACGGTGCCGTCTCACAAGTTGAGGACACGGGTTGCGTATCTCGCGCTGTTAATTCCTGAAATACCGTGGCTGGGGTGCCACAGGATGCATGGTGCAGTCCTGCGCTTGCTAGACCCCAGAGAGTGCCACAGGGTAGGCTTCGCGCTGCCCTGCGCTTGCGAAACTCTATGGTTTGATTTTGGAACGATGCCCGATATACTGGGATCGAGTGAGGTCCGGCTTGCCGGGTAGTAGTGGAAAACGGAGACACCATAAGCAGACTGCATAAGGGGACTTGACCTCTTCTGCAACCTCACAGAGTCATGGAGTATTGTCAGGAACAGGTTGTGTACAATTAGAATGTGTCGCGCGGGTTCAATCCCTATATATGGAGAAACGGCTTGAGATGGAGTCGCATGTAGTATGGGCTGCATGTTGCTTTCGGAAACTTGCTGACATTAGAATAGGAAGTGTCCCGGTTCTATTTAAATATCGCACTAGAGTCTAGTCATAGCACTCACGTACACTTAAACTACACCATTGCTATATTTTGTATATTGTTTGGAAGATTCGCTGCTATATGATCAGCCTTTAAGCGTCAGTGAATACTGACGTCCCCACTTCCATAGGTACTGGATCGCCGAAGTACAAAGGCGAGATTCAAGAGGACTCAAGGCAAGGAAAGCAAGGAGTCAATATTAAGTTTAGTTCCGCTGCAAAATATGTATTGATTCTGTATTAGTTAAGAAATACTCTGATGTAAGATGTGAAGGTTGTAATACTTAGAAATGTAAAGGCAATATTGTAACTCCATTGTAAGGTAATACAGTTGTACAATATTCAGACTTGTAACACATTGTGTATTGAATAAAAAGTTTTAAATTCTCCTGTTTTTCTGTGTATTGTGACTAATCGAAGAAAAGGTCTCGACTCGTGTCACGGTTTTCCAGTATCGGAAATCGGGGCGCTACAACGACAATCTAATCGTATAACTCAACCACCATGATACTCCTATGTATGAATGGGATTAATGCTTACGCTTACATCGATCTCAAGTATGAAAATCACTTACGACCTAGACATGAAGTCTACTATAGTCAATCGTAGGTTACGAATTGATCATGAAAGCTTACTACTTATCACGACTAATCCCCACATCCCAACTAGTATGAACAAGCAACACTCCAAGGCATAGTAGGTAGTTCTAACACTACTCCTACAACATTCTAAGCAAGCATTACTTTAGCATGGTGTAGAACATAACATAAAATCACTACAACTAGCCATGGGTAGTTTCTTTACTCTAAGTATGAATATCATAGTATGGCTATCATTGAATTATCATGATCAACAATTAGCACGATACCTACTTACTTAGCATGAATCATGCTCATCTACTAACACAACATGAACAACCACCTATCTAAGCATGGGTACCATGTAAACATGAGTATTCATCTAAACTAGCGTGGCATACAACTTAATTACCCTTTAAGCTAGCATGGCATACAATTTACTTGTAATTTAGCTAGCATGGCATAGATCTCACCTACAATTAAAACTAGCATGGTATACACTTTTCTACCACTTATCTAGCATGGTATACAACTTGCATACAATTTAAACTAGCATGATATACAAAATACTTACACTTAAGCTATCATGGCATACAATTCTTTTACCACTTATCTAGCATGAATCTTCATTAAGCATAAATAACTACTAACCATGGTAGGAAATTCCTAGGATGAATCCTACAACATCCTAATCATAAATAAATCACTAAACATGGTAGGAACTTTAGGGATGGATCCTACAAATTCTAAGCACAAAATAATTTACTAAACATGATAGGAAACTCTATATTGCATCCTACCACATTGTTAAGCATAAATGAGTGAATCTAAGCATGGTAGGAAACTCTAGAATTTGTCCCACAACATTCTATCATCATTAAGCATGCTAGATACTTTAGAATAGATCCTACAACTAACTAAGCATGAAACATGGTAGGATATTTTGGGAAGAAATCCTACAACATTGTTAAACATAAAGCATGATGGGATATGTTTTAGAAATAATCCTACAATTTTCTAAACATAAGCATGATAGAATTTCTTAGAAAACATCCTACAACCTTTTAAGTCTAAAACATGATAGGAATATTTTTATAAACAATCCTATAACATTCTAAACATAAAGCATGCTAGAACTTTTTAGAAAACATCCTACAACCTTTTAAGTCTAAAACATGATAGGAATATTTTTATAAACAATCCCACAACATTCTAAGCATGGAAACATGGTAGGATATTTTTAGAGGTAATCCTACAACTAATTAAGCATGAATATGGCTTCTAAACATTTTTAGAAATGATCCTACAACATGTGAAGCATGAATAAGGCTTCTAATCATTTTTAGAAATGATCCTACAACATGTGAAGCATGAATAAGGCTTCTAAATATTTTTAGAAGTGATCCTACAACATGAGTAGCATGAATATGGCTTCTAATCATTTTTAGAAAAGATCCTACAACATAAGTAGCATGAATATGGCTTCTAATCATTTTTAGAAATGATCCTACAACATAAGTAGCATGAATATGGCTTCTAATCATTTTTAGAAATGATCCTACAACATAAGTAGCATGAATATGGCTTCTAATCATTTTTAGAAATGATCCTACAACATAAGTAGCATTAATATGGCTTCTAATTATTTTTAGAAATGATCCTACAACATGTGAAGCATGAATAAGGCTTCTAAATATTTTTAGAAGTGATCCTACAACATGAGTAGCATGAATATGGCTTCTAATCATTTTTAGAAAAGATCCTACAACATAAGTAGCATGAATATGGCTTCTAATTATTTTTAGAAAAGATCCTACAATATAAGTAGCATAAAAATGGCTTCTAAATATTTTTAGAAGTAATCCTACAATATTAGTAGCATGGAAATGGATTCTAAACATTTTTAGAAGTAATCCTACAATATTAGTAGCATGAAAATTGCCTCTAAATATTTTTAGATGCAATCCTACAGCATGTTACTACTACTACTACTCCTGTTTTAATCAAAACATAACACACAATTATCTATTACTACTACTACTTCATTCTTATCAAGAACACAACCTATAACTTGCTACTACTACTTCATTAAGAACACAACAAACAACATCTATAATTACTTACTACTATAACATACCATTACTACTTTATTTAATCAACCATACTACTATCTTATTAATCAACATACATGCTACTACTACTTCATTTAATCTGTAATATCCCGGCCGACTATTAATAATATTATTTTATTAGCATCCGACTACTTGTTTATTTTTATATTTTCCTTTCACAATTGAGTTATCTTTTAATTAGGAATTAATTGTTAGTTAAAACTAGGGTTACAAAGCATGAGAGATTAAGATTTCTTCTAGAAAACATCTTCCCCCACATTAACCTTCCCCCCACATAACACCTCCCCCACTTCCCCCTCCTCCTAAGCATGGCCGGCCCATAAAAGAGGGAGGGTCTTTTGCACAATTGTGTAGGTGCACAATTTAAACCTCCACCCTCCTTTCCTCCTATAAATACCCCCTTCCTTCTCCATAATCTTACTTTAGAAACATCAAAGAAAAAAAAAGAGTAAGGAAAAGAATGAGGGTTCTAACTTGAGAGTTTTAATTGTAGGTTGCTAGAAGTCCTAGGAGAAAGAAGGAAAGTAATCTAGTCTTCCATCAAGAAAGAAACAAGGTGGGGGGTTCTCATATGGTTTGTATGTTTGTTTGTTGTTTGTTTGTTTATTGAATGATGGTTTTTGATGTTCTTCTTCTTCTCACCCTCTTGTTTACCTTTCTTTTTGGTATGGTTATTATGTTGTATGTTATAGTAGGAAACATCTAAAAATGGTTCCTTTGTTTGTTGTTGTATGATAAAAAGTAAACTACTTGGACTAAAAGAATACATACACATAAACTCTTTGCATACAACCATGTAAGGTTGTAGGACTTGAATGTGAGACCATACATAAGGCATATGAATATTGTTTACAACCATGTAAGGTTGTAGGACCTATGATTGAACCTTGAGAGCATATGTTGATTAAACAAAAAAATAAAGTGTTCTTATTTGATTGTATCATTGTTTAGTTTAATCTTAAAGAAAGAAAAAGAAACTAACTAAATCACTAGTTGTAGAATAACTAAATAAAAAGATCTTTTCTTTTCTAAACACTAGTTGTAAAAAGATTAAAAAGATTTCTTTTATGCCCACTAGTAAGAAACTTATGTAGTAATTTAATAGTAGATGTTTAGGATAAATTTTAGTTGATAATTATAGTAGTAGTAGTAGATATGCATGTTTATAATAAAGTTGTAGTAGTAGTAGAAATGCATGTTTATAATAAAGTTGTAGTAGTAGTAGAAATGCATGTTTATAATAAAGTTGTAGTAGTAGTAGAAATGCATGTTTATAATAAAGTGGTAGTAGTAATAGAAATGCATGTTTCTAATAAAGTTGTAGTAGTAGTAGATATGTATACTTCTACTAAGTAGCAATAGTAGATGTATGTTTCATTTAAAGTAGTAGATGTATTATATCATATATAAGGATGAGATTCATGCTACACATGTTGTAGGATCATTCTTAAAAATATTTAGAAGCTATGTTTATGCTTCAATTGTTGTAGGATTACTTCTAAAAATAATTAGAAGCCATGTTTATGTTCTACATGTTGTAGGATTATTCCTAAAAATATTTAGAAGCTATGTTTATGCTTCAATTGTTGTAGGATTACTTCTAAAAATAATTAGAAGCCATGTTTATGTTCTACATGTTGTAGGATTATTCCTAAAAATATTTAGAAGCTATGTTTATGCTTCAATTGTTGTAGGATTACTTCTAAAAATAATTAGAAGCCATGTTTATGTTCTACATGTTGTAGGATTATTCCTAAAAATATTTAGAAGCTATGTTTATGCTTCAATTGTTGTAGGATTATTCCTAAAAATATTTAGAAGCTATGTTTATGCTTCAATTGTTGTAGGATTATTCCTAAAAATATTTAGAAGCCATGTTTATGCTTCAATTGTGGTAGGATCACTTCTAAAAATATTAGAAGCTATATTCATGCTTTATATATTGTAGGATTTATTCTAAAAAGTATCTATCATACTAGGAATGATATATATGCTTAGAATGATTGTTGGATTGATGTAAAATTACTTACCATATTTTAGGGATGATGTAGAAGTATATACATATGCTTGAGAATGTTGTATGTTCATACTAGTGATGTGTATACATGCTTGAGAATGCTATGTGTTCATACTAGTTATATATGTATCCATGCTTGGGATCGCTACAAATGCATGCCTAAACACATCCACAATCAAGAGTGTTATAAGTTGATGGTTATGTCATATATACCATGTTTTAGTAGTGGTAGGTTGATGCTTGCAATTGCATACCATGATCGAATTGCCATAGGATAAGCAATAAGAAAGAGCCATGTGGAAATTGTAGGAATAACTACCTTGTTGTAGTTAGTGTTAGTATGGAAGCATAGCATATGAGCACCCTTCATTCATAGCAATAAGGGTTGAGAAGTGCTAGTAGTTGTAGCTTGAGAAAAAGCTAGTTTAGGGTCTTCAAGTACCCTAAGGGTCATCGACCATCAAGACCACATCCTACCCCCTTAGAGTGAAATGGATAGATCTCACCTCGGGCGTCGACGGATCTTAACCAATGTAGGTTGACCGTGAGCCGAGAGTGTTGGTAGAATCCAAGTTAGGGGTGGGAATGAGTGAGAGAAATATTATTATTAGAGTCTTGGGTCGAGGGACCACGAGTTGGACCATGATTGGAAACTATGCAAGATTGCATTGAGATAATAACCTCATTAGGATAGTGACTTATAAAATCATCCCTTAACCTTTTGCCCGAAAGAAGGGGAGTTGGTAGTAGGGTGCACCGTACGACCATACCTTTCCTTAGGGCCGATTTTAGGTGGTGCATCGGGTTGTACCTTCCCGTCAAAGGGATACGTACGGTGCCGTCTCACAAGTTGAGGACACGGGTTGCGTATCTCGCGCTGTTAATTCCTGGAGTACCGTGGCTAGGGGTGCCACAGGATGCATGGTGCAGTCCTGCATTTGCTAGACCCCAGAGGGTGCCACAGGGTAGGCTTTGCGCTGCCCTGCGCTTGCGAAACCCTATAGTGTGATTTTTGGAATGACGCCCGATACGTTGGGATCGTCTAATGTGAGTGAGGTCCGGTTAGCCGGGTCGCGGTGGGAACATAGACACCACGGGCGAAATGCAACAGTGGCACATGACCACATCTGCAGCCTCGCGAGTCACGTGTAGGTGTCAGGAACAGGTTGTGTACAATTAGAATTCATAACGCGGGTTCAATCCCTATCTATGGAGAAACGGCTTGAGATGGAGTCGCATGTAGTATGGGCTGCATGTTGCTTTCGGAGACTTGCTAATATTAGAATAAGAGCATCCTAGTATTAGTTGACATGGCATTAGTACCCTAGCTTAGTCAACAGTTCATTAGTGTTCTAGTTTAGTCGACAGTACATTAGTGTTCTAGTTTAGTCGACAGTACATTAGTGTTCTAGTTTAGTTGACAGTGCATTGGCATTCCAGTTTGATTGGCATTTGTTGGATTCTTGCACTCACGAACAATTAAACTACACCGATATACTTTACTATGTTTGTATATATTGTTTTGGAGATCCGCTGCTATATGATCAGCCTTTAAGCGTCAGTGAATACTGACGTCCCCACTTCCGTAGGTGCTGGACCGCAAAAAATACAGGTGCGAGATTCAGGAGGACTCAAGGCAAGGAAAGTGAGGAGTCAACGTCAAGTTTTAATTTCCGCTGTAACAACTATTTCATGTATACTCTGATGTAATCTAGTGTATTGATGGGAACACTCGGCCTGTAATATTGAGTTAATAAAAAGTTTCAAATTTTCCTCTTTTTCTGTGTTTTGTGACTTATTGAAGGAAAGGTCTTGGCTCGTGTCTCGGTTTCCCAGTATATGGAAATCGGGGTGCTACAGAGTGGTATCAGAGCCGACTTCAATTTATAGTCCAAACATAGAAGGAAAATACACTTAGGTACCTTGTAGGGGTTAGGCTTCGTTTTAGCTAGTTGTGGACAATTATAATTCATATTGTTGTTCCTTCAACTTATGTATTATGATGTTCTATATCTATGCTAATTTCCGTATCCACTCCATACAGGATGTCAAACGGAGCAGTTCCCCCAGGGAATGGAGTGATACACGGAGTTGCAATTGAGGTGGGCTCGGACTTGGAACCCCTCACAGATGGGGACGAGTCACCGGTTGAAGTAGGATTGGCCAATGGAGGCACCGCAGCTGCCGCAGCAGGGGGTGACCCTGCCAATGGCCAGAACCCAGCACCACCACCGCCACCACCTGTTGTTGGAAATCTAGCTACCTAATTTAATAGACTAACCAGACACAAATTATAAAACCTCGCAAGTGCACGAATCGAATCGTAGTAATAGCAAGGGTCGATCCCACAGAGATTGTAGATTTCAACTAACTAATCAATAGAAAATAATAAGAATCATAATGAGTTGTTTTAAAAGTCTAAAAGGAATAAAAAGATTAAAACTAAGAAGGAATTGTTGAATCACAAATATCTCTTGAATAGTTGGGTTGTTGATCTCCACCAATAGTTAGTAATGCTAATTTGCCTTCTGAATTTACTTCTAATTACTCATGTTGTTCACTTCAAGGGCATGGTATCTACTCCTTAAAGTATTGTTTCCCTAAGCCAAGAATTAGGCATGGTATCTACTCTAATTCTTTTCTTTCCATAAGTATCTAGCAGGGTATCTACTAAGTTATACTTAGAGAAAACATCAGAACAGTGGAAACGAACAAACACTTAAAGTTCTAGAAATTGGTATCAAATCTAGATCCTCTAAGTTGATTGAACCAAGAACCCCTAAAGATTCCTTTGTTACAAATTATGGGCACGAGATTCGGTCGTCTCAATATGCTTCATATAACAGATTTAGATAAATGATAACATAAACTTGATATTCTCACGTGCTGTATGTCAGTCGACTGGCTCTCACCTCAGTCGACTGCTCTCAGACTTCAAGATCCAAGTTTGATGATCATTAATCTATGTCAATTCAACCAGATTCAATCAATAAGTAATTAGAAGATCTCAGAAGAACATAGCACTACATAACTACGGTTTCGATCTACCCAACTATGAAATTAGTTCCACATAATAATACTTTTATTGCTTAACAAGTTCAAATACATGATCAACATAAAAGAATAAAGAGAGAAGAAATAAACTAATGGATTCCGGCAATATGGTCGACTGGCTGTCACACAGTCGACTGCCTTCTGTTTGCTGGATCTTCTCTTTCCTTCTTCGATGTTGATGGAGTGATGTTCTTGATGCTTGTTCAGGAACTTGGTGATTGAGTGATTGAGTCGCCTTCCAGAGATATATGATTGTTGGATGGAGTCGTGGAGTCCAGAGAGAGAGAGAGCCGTTCTGGAGATGGTATTCTGATATTTATAGAACACGGCTGAGAATTAGGGTTTCCACTTTTTCAGGAAGATCCTTCTTTATTTGATTTGATGATTAATATCTTTCTCTTTTCTCCTTTCCTTCCTTATTTGTTTACCACGTCCACTTGGAAAATACCCTGTCTTTAGATTTGATTCGCTGCATAAAATCTTGATTCAAATAGATTTGAAATCAGATTCAGGTGTATCTTCGAATATCTTATCTGTTTACTCCGCCGCAGACCAGTCGACTTGTCTTCAAACCAGTCGACTGAGTCGAGACTTATGTAGATTTCATCTTTGATCATACCAGTCGACTGTCTTTGAGAGTAAGTCGACTGTGTCGAGAGTTGTGGAAAATCAGCTTCTCTTGTTCAGTCGCCTGGTTGAGGAACCAGTCGACTGATCCTCTGCAGTTTGCTGTGTATTATCCTTGAAGTCCTAAATCTGCTTCGTTTTGCTGTTATAAGCTGTTTCCTATGGAAAAGAGAAAATAGGAGTTAAATACCATATAGAGAGCTTTTAAATGTCTAATTATATTAAGATTATTGCTCTAAAAAGTGAATAATAATGTGTTCATCAAATACCCCCACACTTAGCTTTTGCTTGTCCTCAAGCAAAAAAGTGAATTTATGAACAAGGGAGTAATAATCAGAATAAACTCAACCATCATGATTTCTTATTATGTGGACATCAAAATGAAAAATACAAAACTACAAACAATTTCAGATAAAGTAAAGTTAAACATACCCACTTTCTCCAGTGCAATTGTCTATTCATAAATCCCAAACTTAGTCATATTTGTCATGCGATTAATGCAGTTATAGTATGCATCTACTCAGTCTGTGATTATCCCTTTTCTCTACTACAAATCCAGTAGCAAACTAGAGTTTTTTTTTTTTTTTTTTTTTTTTTTTTTTTTAATTTTTTTTATAGTCTCTTCATTAAAGTTGTCACTTGTCTTTTGACGTGAATGCGAAACATTTGTGATGTATCCACCCGGTTACTCAACAAGTCACAAACATTAAAGTGCTTTGCATACTCGTATTTCAAGTTGCCGTTTGACGTAAAGGTAAACATTGGTGATGAATACCCCTAGTTACTAAGCCCTCAAAACATTGGAGTAGACTGACTTTATTCAAATATATATACATATATTGTATCACTCTATTTACTTAAACTCGATTTAGGACTAGATCTGAAGGGAATAATTATCAGAAAAAGCATCACATTTGTTTATTATGTATAATCGCATGACGCACACAATTTTTGTAGGGAATTATGAAACTCAACAATCCTAAAGTAAATAAGTATCCTTACTCTTACTTTATAAGAAATTGTTTATCCTAAAAAAAATTCAAAAATTCCAAATATAACTAACTAATACCCCCACACTTAGATGGAACATTGTCCTCAATGTTCGCACAAAACATAAGATATAGGCATGTGTTACCATCTAGTGAGGAGAGACTGAAAAATAAAAATAAAAATGAATAATAATGAATAACATAAAGGGAAAGTGTAAATACTCCCCTGAAAGTTGGGTTGCCTCCCAATAAGCGCTGTGTTTCATGTCTTCAGCTAGACATGATGAGTTCATGCAATGTATTGAATGGTTTGAAGATTCACATCTTCCTCTTGCGGTTCTAGACTCATCTCTATGTATGGCTTCGCCCTGTGTCCGTTCACCTTGAATGTTTGATTTCGTTCTTTGCTGTGAACTTCCAATGCACCATGTGGAAAGACTTTTGTGACGATATATGGTCCATACCATCTTGACTTGAGCTTGCCTGGAAAGAGTCTTAATCTTGAGTTGTAGATCAATACCTTTTGTCCTTCATAAAACTCCTTCCGTGCTAGCTGCTTATCATGGTACAACTTGGTTCTTTCCTTGTATAGCTTGGCATTTTCATATGCATCGTGCCTCAATTCTTCAAGCTCATTTAGTTGCAATCGCCTTTTGTCACCTGCCTGTTTCATATCAAAGTTGAACTTTTTGATAGCCCAATAAGCTTTGTGTTCTAATTCTACCGGCAGATGACATGCTTTTCCAAAGACTAAACGGTATGGTGACATGCCAATGGGTGTCTTGAAAGCGGTTCTGTAGGCCCATAATGCATCATTCAAGCGTAGCGACCAATCCTTCCTCCTTGTGTTGACTGTCTTTTCCAAGATGCTCTTGATCTCCCTGTTGCTAATCTCCACCTACCCACTGGTTTGAGGATGATATGGAGTTCCCACTCTATGTGTAATCCCATATTTCTTCATTAAAGAAGCAAATGGGTAGTTATTGAAGTGGCTCCCTCCATCACTTATTATTGCTCGTGGTGTACCAAACCTAGTGAAAATGTTCTCCTGCAAAAACTTGACAACAACTTTGTGATCATTAGTTCGTGAGGGGACAGCCTCGACCCATTTAGACACATAATCCACACCAACAAGTATATATAAATAACCAAATGAGTTAGGAAATGGACCCATGAAGTCGATTCCCCAAACATCGAAAAGCTCGATTACTTGTATGTTGTGTAGTGGCATTTGATTTCTAGAAGAGAGGTTGCCTGTCCTTTGGCATTTGTCGCAAGTCCTGCAAAAAGAAAAAGCATCTTTGAATACTTTAGGCCAATAAAAACCAGATTGTAATACCTTAAGTGCTGTTCTCTTTGGCCCAAAATGTCCTCCACATGCATATTGGTGGCAATGTTGTAGAATACTCCTTTGTTCCTCGTCTGCCACACATCTTCTTATAATTTGATCAGAGCAAAATTTGAATAAATAAGGATCATCCCAATAATAGTGTTTGCTCAAATCCACCAATCTTTTTCTTACCTGATGTGTCATACCTGGAGGAAAAACATGAGCAGTTAGAAAATTGACAATATCAGCAAACCAGGGGAACTGTTCAGAGAGTCCAGTCGACTGGTTGAAGGACCAGTCGACTGCCCCGAGAGTTTGAACATTTATTTCAAATAAATGTTCATCTGGGAAATTTTCATTCAGCGGGGGCACAATTCTCTCTTCCTCCTGAAGTAGTCTGGACATGTGATCTGCCACAACATTGTCGCATCCTTTCTTGTCCCTAATCTCAAGATCAAATTCTTGAAGCAGCAGCACCCATCTGATTAACCTAGGCTTAGCTTCTTTTTTAGCCAACAAATATCTCAAAGCAGCATGGTCAGTGAAAACAATAACTTTAGAACCAATTAAATATGATCTAAACTTCTCTACAGCAAAAATAACAGCTAACATTTCTTTTTCAGTGGTAGAATAATTTAGCTGTGCATCGTTTAGAGTTCGAGAAGCATAGTAAATAACATGGGGTTTCTTATTGATTCTTTGGCCTAAAACAGCCCCTAAGGCATAATCACTTGCATCACACATGAGCTCAAAAGGGTGGCTCCAATCTGGTGCCATGACAATAGGTGCAGAAATGAGAAGAGTTTTCAATGTATTAAAAGCATTTGTACATTCGTTTGTCCATATAAACTCAACATCCTTAGCTAACAAGTCACAAAGGGGTTTGGAGATTTTTGAAAAGTCTTTTATAAATCGTCTATAAAAACCTGCGTGTCCTAGAAAACTCCTAACACCCTTAACTGTAGTGGGAGGGGGTAGTTTTGATATGATGTCAATTTTTGCCTTGTCTACCTCTATGCCTCTTTTTGACACAACATGCCCCAAGACAATACCTTGTTGTACCATGAAATGGCACTTTTCCCAGTTCAGCACTAAATTGTATTCTTCACATCTTTTAAGTACAAGCTGTAAATGGTTAAGACATTCATCAAAACAAGATCCAAAAACACTAAAATCATCCATAAATACCTCGATGAACCTCTCCACCATGTCTGAAAATATGCTCATCATGCATCTTTGAAATGTAGCTGGAGCATTACACAATCCAAACGGCATCCTCCTGTAAGCAAAAGTACCAAATGGGCATGTAAAAGTGGTCTTTTCTTGATCTTCTGGAGCAATAGCAATTTGATTATAGCCACTATAACCATCTAAAAAACAATAATGACTATATCCTGCTAATCTTTCTAACATTTGATCAATAAAAGGAAGAGGGAAGTGATCTTTCCTGGTTTCATTGTTCAGTTTCCTATAATCAATGCATACCCTCCAACCTGTGGTTATTCTTGTTGGGATAAGTTCATTCTCTTCATTTGTTACCACTGTAACTCCACTTTTCTTAGGAACTACATGTATAGGACTTACCCATTTGCTATCTGAGATAGGATAGATGATGCCAACATCTAGTAGCTTCAAAATTTCTGCTCTTACCACTTCCTTCATGTTGGGGTTGAGCTTTCTCTGTGCCTCTCTGCTAGGTTTTGCATCGTTTTCAAGCAGTATTCTATGCATGCATTTGGATGGACTTATTCCCTTGATGTCTGCAATGGTCCATCCTATTGCATTTTTGTGTTCTCGCAATACCTTCAGCAGCTTTTCTTCTTCCTGTGCACTCAAGTTAGCAGCAATTATTACTGGTAGCGTCTGGTTCTCTCCTAAAAATGCGTGCTTCAAATGGTCGGGCAGCTGCTTGAGTTCTATGTCTGGACGCTTCTGTACAGTCGACTGGTCCATGTCAGCAGTCGACTTGTTCTGGGTGTCTGGGTTTGGTCGACTGGTTAGATCACCAGTCGACTTACTATGGTCATCAGTCGCCTGATCTGAATATGACTGTGGATTTTCAAGGTGATGTACTGTCTCTGCAATCCCCCAGTCATCGTATTCCTGTTCAACATGAGAATAAGTTAGAGATTGAGTGATTGTGGCTTGAAGTGGTTCAACGCTATGTACCTGAAATGTTTGATCAACGATCTCCTGCACTACATCAATATTATAGCATTCATGATCATCTTGTGGTAATTTTAGTGTATCAAACATTTTAAATTCCACTTTTTCTCCGTTTATCTTCATACTTATAATGCCCTTTTTAACACAAATTTTTATATCAGCTGTACTCATAAAGGGCCTACCTAATATGATCGGTAGAGATGATGACATTGAAGATTCCTCCATATCTAACACAACAAAATCAGCAGGCAAAATAAAATCATTTACCTGAACTAGGACATCTTCTAAAATACCTCTAGGTCTTTTGATGCTGCGATCAGCCAATTGCAAAGTGATGGATGTTGGCTTGAGTTCCCCCAATCCAAGTTTTTCGTAAACAGAATAAGGAAGAAGGTTGATGCTTGCCCCTAAGTCTAGCAGTGCTTTTTCAAAGAAGTGCTCACCAACCTTGCAAGGAATGGTGAAACTACCTGGATCTTTCAGTTTAGGTGGTAGTTTTCTTAATAACACAGCACTCACTTCTTCTGTCAAAGCAACATCCTCCTTAACCTGAAATGTTCTTTTGTGAGTACAACAATCTTTCAAAAATTTGGCATAAGAAGGAATTTGTTTGATAGCGTCAAGTAGGGGAATATTAATTTCTACCTTTTTGAGAGTTTCAAAGACGTCAAACAAATGTTGTTCTTTCTTTCTATTGACTAACCTTTGAGGGAATGGTGGTGGAACTGTCCCTACTTTTTCACTTACCTTACTTGAACCCAAAGCTTTTGATGGTTGTTTTTCTGATTTGTCTGTGCAGTCGACTGTCTTGTAAGAACAGTCGACTGGTTTACTGATTGGCTTGTCTGTGTGTGTTCCAACCATGTTGTCAATTATCTTACCATTTCTTAGGGTTGTGACTGCTTGGAGTTGTTCTTGACCTCCAGGGTTTGGTATGGTTTGTGAAGGGAGTTCACCTGCCTTTCTTTCGCTTAGCTCTTTTGCAATCTGACCAATTTGGGTTTCCAACTTCTGAATTGCCTCTCCTTGTTGGTTGCTTGTTTGATGTTGTTGTTGGAGCAATTGAAGAACAGTGGTTTCAAAATCCAACTTCTTCTGTTCTGGAGCTGGTCTTTCAAATCCACTTCCCATCTGAGGGTTCCTTGCATGTCCTTGTGTGAATTGATTCCCTTGATTATTTTGATTATTGCTCCATGAGAAGTTTGGATGATTCCTCCATCCTGGGTTATATGTGTTCGAGTATGGATTGTTCTTTGGAGGAAACACTCCCCGACCCACATAATTCGCATGCTCCTGATCTGTGAAAGTAGACATGGGACATGTATCAGTTGTGTGATCTAAATGAGAACAAATTGCACACATTTCATTTGTTTGATTTTTAACTCCACCCATTGTCGACATTGCATTAACAAGCATATCAATTTTTTTATTCATGTTTGCCATTTCTAATTGAATGTTATTATTATTAGAGATTTGGTAGACTCCCTGTTTTTTCGTAGGTCCCCTTCTTGTTGAGAATTGTTGGGAGTTCTCGCTGAGTTCTTCAAAAAGTTCAATGGCTTCTTCTCCACTTTTCCTCATCAAAATGCCATTGCAAGCTGCATCAACAATTGCTTTATTAGTGTCATTTAAACCTTCATAAAAAGCTTGTACCTGATCGTCCTTAGGCAGATTGTGAGTAGGACACTTGAGAAGCTTGCTTTTGAAGTCCTTCCATGCCTCGAAGAATAAATCTCCATCCTTTTGTTGGAAGAGTTGAATTTCCCTTTTCAGCTGTTTGGTTTTCTGGGCTGGAAAGAACTCTTTCAAAAATTTCGTTGCCAATTGCTCCCATGAATTAATTGATCCTGGTTACAAAGAATTATACCACAACTTAGCATTAAGTTTTAAAGAAAAAGGAAACAAGATTAACCTGATTTGTTCAGCGGTAAGCCCTTGGATGCTTTGTGTCCTGCAAAGATCGAAAAAGTCTTGCAGATGAAGATGAGGCTCTTCATCTGGTCTGCCACTAAAGTGGGGAACCATACTAAGTAAATGAGGAGATAGGTGCATGTTCCCTGTGGCATTAGGTTGAAAAGAAATGCAGGAAGGTTGCTCAATATTCTTAGGAGTGAATTTGTCCTGCATTGGTACGCGATTGGGTGTTTCTTCTGCCATTGCTGTATGTGTACTAGGTCTCTGATCAGTCGACTGGTTCGTGTGGGCAGTCGACTGGTGTGCTGCAAATAACTTACCAAGTCTGTGCAAAGTGCGTTCTGTTTCTGCGTCAATTGGTAGTAGTTCTGGTCGAAGTGATCGTCTACCGTGCATTCACCGAAGTCCTGTAACCTAAAAGAAAAATTATTAATAAAAGAAAAGAAAAACTAATAAAATTCTACTGACTTGTAAGTTAAAATACTAAACAATCCCCGGCAGCGGCGCCAAAAACTTGTTGTTGGAAATCTAGCTACCTAATTTAATAGACTAACCAGACACAAATTATAAAACCTCGCAAGTGCACGAATCGAATCGTAGTAATAGCAAGGGTCGATCCCACAGAGATTGTAGATTTCAACTAACTAATCAATAGAAAATAATAAGAATCATAATGAGTTGTTTTAAAAGTCTAAAAGGAATAAAAAGATTAAAACTAAGAAGGAATTGTTGAATCACAAATATCTCTTGAATAGTTGGGTTGTTGATCTCCACCAATAGTTAGTAATGCTAATTTGCCTTCTGAATTTACTTCTAATTACTCATGTTGTTCACTTCAAGGGCATGGTGTAACGCCCCGAATCCCAAATATACTGAATTCGAGATGTTCTACAGGATCTTTTCACTTTCTTAGTACACTTTTACAGGGAAATAAAAAACTTTTCATCATACATCAGAGATTACATCATAATTACATCTTTCTTTTGCACAGCGGAAGTAAAATACAACAATTAAATACAAGTACAACAGCTTGATAAAATCTTTAAGCATCCAAATCCTCTTTAATCTTTAGCATGACATTTACCTGCATGTTAGACTGTGGGTACGTCAGTTTATTCAACCGACGATCATTATACACGGCCGTCCTCGCTTGCCGGAAGTAGTATAACTTAACATTTCATATTTAGCAAACACAAACTTGTCACATTCAAACTAAAGGGACTACCCTATCGATGTCGTGTTGTGATTGTGCACTTAGTCCTTAATACAGTTAATTATGTTACATGACACTAATGCACACTTGTTCGGATTCTATGCATCCCATACTACATAGGTCCGAGGGCAAGCCCTTATTCGTTCTTCATCTTGATAGGGTTCAATCCCCCGTTATGCCTTAACTACTACTGTAACTACGGTAGTGTCTTAGATGTCCTATGATCTATGAGCCCATGTCCAGGCAGCCTGGAGGGGAATCCCACGCACTGTCACGACGCATCGAGCAGGCAACCTATGGACAATTCAGCCTCCGCCATGGAACAATGGCACCACCCATAGCCACTCGAACATCCCACGAGCGTCGCCACCGGGACGATAATTCCGGAGTAGCGCCCACGCACTGTCTTGACGCATCAAGCAGGCAACCTGTGAATCGCTCTCACACCGCTATCCGTTGGCCCTCATACTCGTGTTTTTCTTCTACTTTCATCACATCTCCACTATGTACTAGTCCTTAGTTTTATATAAAAATCATGAACAAAATAATCACTAGAGTTAGCCTCTCCATCATCCGGACTTATTCCTTTGTTTCAACATGACCAACCTTGGTCTAATTTCAATTCAATTCATCTTTCTCAATGCCGGGGAGACTTAGCTACTCTATTTCAAATTCCATTTCACAATCTTTAAGTCATAACCACTTTCATGTCACAATTTCATATTCTTTCTTATTCATAATTTCATTGGTTCACAAATCCATGGTGAATACTTATAACTCAAAATTCATATTCAAGTCCAACAATTTCATCAACAAAGTTTCTAAACTCCATCATCATACAATGGACTCATGCACCTTATAAACATACATTCGTACTTCATATTTTACACCATATCTTCAAGTAAAGATTATAATATCATGTCACACCACAAATTCTTTTGTGTCAAAAACTTTCTAATAATCATTTTAATAACTCTTTATAAATTTGAAAATAACCATGAGTATGTGTTTTAGAACCATAGCTTTAATATGCCATTTGTTCACAAACTACATTTTATTTTCTTCAAATAATATCCAAACCAATCCCATAAAATTCCTTGTATTTTTATGAAAATTACCATATTTTTCTTATATTTTTTGGACATCAAAATCTCATAAAAAAAATATTTTTCCCTAAGTGCTAGGGGAAAGATTCGAACCCAGCACAATAGAGAAGAAGGCCAGAGCACCCGCCGATAGGCCGATCGGTGCTAGCGACTAGAAGAGGATGCGCTAAGTACATATGCCATCTCTTCGCTGATATATACATATATACACAGTACTTAAAAAATTTTGGTGAGACCCGGATTCGAACCACACCGCTCAGGGAAACCGAACAGCGCCACCGACCGCCTGAGCCACTGGCTCAGGTTGTCACAGTGTGGACTTAAAACCCATTTAACTCATATTCCCACTGTTTGTTTTGAAATTAACTCGATGTTCAACAATTGATTCATATTGCCTTCAAATAAACTACTGAAAAATTCCAGATTTAAGCTTCTTTATTCCATCTTCAAAACAGTAATTGTAAAATAAATTTTTGTACTAAAAACACATTTTTCTCCACCCAAATTAATTATTTTAATTAAAACTAGCAAATCTTTTATTTTTCGACATTGAAAATAATCGATTGTTCTTCTAATCCCTCTTTTATCCCAAAGTTTTTCATGATAAATACTGGTTATTATTCTACATTCACAACACAATACAACTTTGGATTTTCCCATACTCATACTAGCAAAAGAATTCATATAGCACATGAATAGGTGAAACTCAACAATTTCTAATTTTTGGTACATTTCTAATATGATGACAACAAGCAATTCCTTGGTTCATTCATGCCACTTCTACACATGGATTCGAAGTATTTAATATACTTTTCTATTCAATTCCCATAGTGTTAATGTCTTTCTCAATTTTCATGTTTCAACCACACAATTTGCAAGTAATTAATAAAAGACTTTCACACATCATGCTAGTCACATTGCATCATTGTTCAATTAACTAGATAATCATAGAAAGTGCTTCATATGGTATAATTTCATGCAAACAATTTACATACACAATTTACCACACCATTCTAAGCCATTCACATACTAACTTTTTAATTAAAGTGGTCTCTTATTGGTATTTTCCATGTATAGTGTCATCAATATACTAGCATGAACCCTATATTAGAAACATGAAATATTTTACCCACCTCAATTGGAGAGAACACAAACAAAAGCAATCAAGTAGATGAGAACACCTCCTCCTAGCCAAAAGAATGCACCACTCCAAGCCTCCAACCAAATGCCGAATACTTCTCCTCCTTGGCCGAAAGCTTCCTAGCCGAATGCTCTTGATGGTGCCGGCCACTCCAAGCAATACAACCCACACAACTCTTATTTTTTTATAACTCTCACAATATATTAGTATAGCTTTAGAAATTACACTTTGCATATGAAAATTAGCCATGAGAAAGGGGGGTATTTATACTAAAAAATGAGGGAAATGGAGGGCTAAGATCATCTTGGTGGTTGCAAAATGAAGGGCTTAGATTCAAGTAGGAGTTAGGAAAACTACCCACCTCCTTGAAACTACCCCCATGTTCTCCACACCCAAAATTTCAACTCTCCCTCCAAAAAGAATGCTACCGGCCCAAAAATAGAGTGTGCAATGCACGTGTACGTGTAGTGCACGTGCATGCAACTAGGCCAAATTTGTACATTTCAAAATTGTATAAAAAATAATTTTGTTAAGAAAAGTCTTCTACATGACAAGTTTAATTAAAGTAAATTAATCATGGGCTTTCTTTTTGGGCCAAAAATAATTTATAAAAATAAATAAAATAAAAATGCTTTTGGGCTTTTTAAGAAAAGGCTTTTTAATTAAATCAAATAAGGCTTTTAAAGAAGGCTTTTGTAAAATAATTTGAGAAAAATATATTTAAACATACTCACCATGATAAAATAATCCAACAATATATTGCACGTGCACAACACGTGCAAAATAAATAATTTCTCATTTATTGAAAAATCAGGGTATTACAGCACTCCCTCCTTAGAATAGTTCCGTCCCCGGAACTACAATCAAGAGCGAGGAAATAAAACAGAATACAACACACACAACAAGAACAAAAGATACAAAAAATACAATCAAGCAAAAAGCTCAGGATAGTCCTTCAACATCCTCTCCTCAGATTCCCAAGTAGCCTCTTCAACCAAGTGGTTTCTCCAGACTACCTTGACCATCGGTATCGTCTTATTCCTCAAGACTTTCTCCCTACGGTCAACAATCTCAACAGGAGACTCGATGTAATTCAGGTCTAACTGCAAACCTTCCGGCACTTCAGGCAAATGATGACTCGGGTCCGGAATATAACCTCTCAGCATAGACACATGAAAGACATTGTGCACCTGAGACAACTCTTCCGGTAACTCAAGCCGGTAAGCAGTTTTCCCGATCCTTTTCAATATCTTATACGGGCCTATAAACCTCGGGGCTAACTTCCCGCCTTTGCCAAAACGAACCACACCTTTGCTGGGTGATACCTTCAGAAAGACGAAGTCACCAACCTCAAACTCAAGGTCCCTTCTCCGGTTGTCTGCATAGCTTTTCTGCCTGCTCTGAGCTTCCACCAACCTTTTCCTGATCAGATCAATCTTCTCAGAAGTCAGTTGCACAAGCTCAGGACCAAACAACTGACGCTCCCCTACTTCATACCAGCACACAGGAGTCCTGCACTTCCTGCCATACAGAGCTTCGTACGGCGCCATCCCAATACTGGCCTGAAAACTGTTGTTGTAGGCAAACTCCACCAAAGGTAAATGCCTCTCCCAACTGCCTCCAAAGTCTAGTATACAACACCGAAGCATATCCTCAAGAATACGATTGACTCTCTCGGTCTGCCCATCGGTTTGCGGATGAAAAGCAGTGCTGAAATCCGTCTTGGTACCCAAAGCTGCCTGAAGACTCCTCCAGAAATGCGAAGTAAACCGCGCATCTCGATCAGACACAATGGTCGAAGGAACGCCATGAAGTCGGACAATCTCACCAACATACATCTCAGCCAACTTGTCCATCGAAGCAGTGAGTTTCATCGCCAAAAAGTGAGCGGACTTGGTAAGTCGATCGACTATAACCCAAATTGCATCATTGCCCTTAGGACTCTTAGGCAATCCCGTGATGAAATCCATACTGATGTTATCCCACTTCCATTCCGGAATAGGTAACGGCTGTAATAGACCTCCGGGTCTCTGATTTTCGGCTTTGACTTGCTGACAAACCTCACACTTCGCGACAAATTCAGCCACATCCCGCTTCAAACCTGACCACCAGAAATGCTGCTTGATGTCCTTGTACATCTTAGTACTCCCAGGATGTACAGACAGAAGAGTAGCATGCGCCTCCTGAAGAATACTCTCTTTCAGGTCCGCCTGATTTGGAACGCACAGCCTGTCTCCGAACCACAGCACTCCATCCCTGATCTGAAAACCGGGCAACCTGCCAGCACTGACCTGCTCCTTCATCTCCAGAATATCAGCATCAACCTCCTGACTTGCAATGATCCTTGTATTCAGAGTAGGCTGAAGCCTCAACTGAGCCAAAGATGCTCCCAATCCTTGCAAGACAACCTCAATACCAGCTCGGTCCAGCTCCTCAATCAGATGCCTCTGAGTTGTAATCAAACAGGCCAAACTGCTCTTGCGGCTAAGTGCATCAGCCACAACATTAGCTTTTCCAGGATGATACTTGATCTCAGGTCGCATATCTTCGAGCACTTCCAACCATCTCCGCTGTCTCAGATTGAGATCCCTCTGCTGATATATATACTTCAAGCTCTTGTGATCCGTGTACATATTCAGCTTCTCACCGTACACGTAGTGCCTCCATTGCTTCAAAGCAAAAATAATCGCAGCCAACTCCAGATCATGAGTCGGATAATTTTTCTCATGTGGTCGTAGTTGCCTAGACCCATAAGCGATTACTCTTCCTTCTTGCATTAAGACACAACCAAGCCCCCGATGTGAAGCATCGCTATAAACGTCATACTCAACACCAGCTCTAGGCAAAGCCAAAATAGGTGCAGTAGTCAGTCTATCTTTCAACTCCTGAAAACTCGCCTCACATTGCTCGGTCCACTTGAAGCTCACATTCTTCTTGGTCAGCCCTGTAAGCGGTACAGCTATCTGAGCATAACCCTGAATGAATCTCCGATAATACCCAGTCATCCCAAGGAAACTTCTGACTTCCTTCACTGTAGTCGGCCTTGCCCAGTCTCTCCCTGCCTCTATCTTCTGAGGATCAGTTGCCACTCCCTCCTTAGAAAGGATGTGACCTAGGAATGCCACTTCAGATTTCCAGAAATCACACTTGGATAACTTGGCATACAACTGCTGCTCTTCCAACTTCTGCAACACTGCTGCCAGATGCTCAGTGTGCTCCTCCTCAGACTTGGAGTACACGAGAATATCGTCGATAAACACCACGACGAAAGAATCAATAAACGGCCTCAGAACTCTGTTCATCAAGTCCATGAAGATGGCAGGTGCATTCGTCACTCCGAATGGCATAACTAAGAATTCGTAATGCCCATGCCGAGTTCTAAATGCAGTCTTATGCACATCTTCAGCTTTCACTCGAACTTGGTGGTAACCTGATCGAAGATCTATTTTGGAGAATACAGCTGCTCCTTGTAGACGATCGAACAAGTCATCAATTCGAGGAATTGGATACTTATTCTGAACAGTGACCTTATTCAGCTCTCGGTAATCGATGCACATTCTCATCGATCCATCCTTCTTCTTTACCAAAAGCACTGGTGCTCCCCAAGGTGACGCACTAGGTTGAATAAAGCCTTTTCCCAATAGTTCCTCAATCTGCCGTTTCACCTCATCCTGTTCCACTGGAGCCATCCTATAAGGTGCCTTAGAAATGGGTGCACTTCCCGGTTGAACAGTGATGCTGAACTCTACATCACGATGCGGAGGTAACCCAGGAAAATCTTCCAAGAACACAGTCGGATAGTCCCGAACCACAGGAATCCCTTGCACTTCCACAGGAGTCTCTTCCTTGCGGATAGTTGCCACCAGCTTAGAACACTTCCGCTTCCCTTGGAACACGACTTCAGGTCCACCTGGAGCCTTCACTGTCACCGTCTTGGTCTTACACTCGATGCTTGCACTGTACACCGACATCCAATCAATGCCAATGATAACATCGACTCCCAAGATAGTCAGTTCGATCAGATCAATGCCAAAGATTCTCTCCCCAATCACTATCTCGCAATCAGCATAATACCGATCAGTGGTTAAAGTTTCCCCTGACGGAGTAGCTACTGATAAGATCTTGCCTGGGAAAATCTTCGGTTCAACTCCCAACACTTTAGCAAACTTTGGAGACACAAAAGTATGAGAGGATCCAGTATCAAACAATACGACAGCTTTAATTCCATTAAGATAGAGTTCGCCTGTTACATAATATACATCATTACATAACAGCCTCACTAAACAAAGGGAAAGGAAATGACAAAGACTCTAAACACCAGCCCTCGTACCAGAGATGACCTGATCCGCCTCCTCAGCATCAGCTTCTGTCAAGGCAAATACTCGCCCTGATTGGTACGGCCTCTTTCCAGCCTGCTGCGTTGGTGCGCCGCTATTACTGCGCTGAAGTTTGGGACAATGAGATCGGTAGTGTCCCGCTTCCCCACAGTTAAAGCAAGTCACCGCAGAAGGTCTCACCACATTGTCTCCAGGCCTCCCAGCCACACTCACAGCGTTCGCCCCCGTCGGTTTGAACTTCTGAGCAGATGGTTGCCCCCTGAAACTCCCCGAATGTGCAGGCCTCTTACCAGACTGCCAGTTGTTCCTCCTGTTCGGAACAACATGGAACTGCTCCATATCTGCCTCCGTCGCTGCCGCCCTCTTGACCAGCTTATCGAATCTCCTGATACCAAGGGGTATCATACGAGATCTCAAGCTAGGCCTCAGACCATGCTCGAACTTGCGAGCTTTCTTGGCCTCATCCGCCACCAGTTCTGGAGCATACCTGGAGAGCTGAGTGAACTTGGTCTCATAGGCTCTCACTGACATGCTGCCTTGCTGAAGCGACAGGAACTCCATCGCCTTCTTCTCCTGGACGTCGGAGGGGAAATAATGGCTGCGGAACTCCTCCAAAAATTCCTCCCAGCCCAACAACAGACCTCCCATGGTCCTCTTCACAGATTGCCACCAAACTGCTGCATCCTTCTCCAGCTGCAAGGTTGCCAACTTGACCTTGCTACCCTCCGGTGTTTCCAACACCTCGAAGATGGTCTCCACTTGCCGTATCCAGTTGTCAGCCGAATCTGGATCCGACTTTCCCTCGAATACGGGTGGTTTCATTCTCTTGAATGATTCCACCAGCTTTATCGCCTCGGGCACTGGATTTGCCGGCCCCCTAGCTTGGTTCTGAGCCACAGCATTCAACGTCTGGTAAACTCTAGCAAGTTCAGTCTCCAGATCCAAACCTTCCCCATTCCTTGCTCCTCTTCTCGACATATTCTGATGCAAAAGATCCGTCAAATTCGAAGTATATAACAAGAATTTAAACCAACTTCCATTTCATTGAATTCCAAAAGTTTATACATTCGAATTTAAAAACATCTCTAAACATCAGAATGAAAGAAAACAGAAGCCACAACACTCTAACTCCTACGGGTCCTCTTCGCTGCTCGAAGTTCTTCCCGCAGTTCATCAACCTCATCCTTCAGCACATCAGTTAGGTTCTTTTTCTTCTCAAGTTCCCAAATCCGATGGCTAAGAACAGAATAGTCAGCCTTCCGCTTCTCCAGCTGCGCCTCCAATAATCCAACTCTCTCCTTCAGGGTTTCCACTTGCCTCTGAAGAGAAGCCACAAGACCACTTGGAACTGGTACTTCCTCTTCGTCGGAAGAAGAATCATCAGATGAATCCGGAGGTGGGGTGATCTCTCGGGATTCAGGGTACTCCTCATCATCAGAATCAGCCTGTCCAGGGTAGTACTCGTCCTCGGAATCTGCCTGTCCAGGATGGTACTCTTCCTCAATAATGTGCCAGTCGTCGCCTCCAGCAGGGTCGAAGTGATCAGCCATCTTAGAAATAGGGAGGAGAAATCACAAATCTTAGAGCAACACAAATGTAAGTCACTTACATTTAAATCTCTAGATTCAAACACACACTCTAATGTCCACTACTAGGGTGTCGTTCCCTATAAATTTGTACAAGTGTGAAAGTGTAGAAAACCTGGCTCTGATACCACTCTGTAACGCCCCGAATCCCAAATATACTGAATTCGAGATGTTCTACAGGATCTTTTCACTTTCTTAGTACACTTTTACAGGGAAATAAAAAACTTTTCATCATACATCAGAGATTACATCATAATTACATCTTTCTTTTGCACAGCGGAAGTAAAATACAACAATTAAATACAAGTACAACAGCTTGATAAAATCTTTAAGCATCCAAATCCTCTTTAATCTTTAGCATGACATTTACCTGCATGTTAGACTGTGGGTACGTCAGTTTATTCAACCGACGATCATTATACACGGCCGTCCTCGCTTGCCGGAAGTAGTATAACTTAACATTTCATATTTAGCAAACACAAACTTGTCACATTCAAACTAAAGGGACTACCCTATCGATGTCGTGTTGTGATTGTGCACTTAGTCCTTAATACAGTTAATTATGTTACATGACACTAATGCACACTTGTTCGGATTCTATGCATCCCATACTACATAGGTCCGAGGGCAAGCCCTTATTCGTTCTTCATCTTGATAGGGTTCAATCCCCCGTTATGCCTTAACTACTACTGTAACTACGGTAGTGTCTTAGATGTCCTATGATCTATGAGCCCATGTCCAGGCAGCCTGGAGGGGAATCCCACGCACTGTCACGACGCATCGAGCAGGCAACCTATGGACAATTCAGCCTCCGCCATGGAACAATGGCACCACCCATAGCCACTCGAACATCCCACGAGCGTCGCCACCGGGACGATAATTCCGGAGTAGCGCCCACGCACTGTCTTGACGCATCAAGCAGGCAACCTGTGAATCGCTCTCACACCGCTATCCGTTGGCCCTCATACTCGTGTTTTTCTTCTACTTTCATCACATCTCCACTATGTACTAGTCCTTAGTTTTATATAAAAATCATGAACAAAATAATCACTAGAGTTAGCCTCTCCATCATCCGGACTTATTCCTTTGTTTCAACATGACCAACCTTGGTCTAATTTCAATTCAATTCATCTTTCTCAATGCCGGGGAGACTTAGCTACTCTATTTCAAATTCCATTTCACAATCTTTAAGTCATAACCACTTTCATGTCACAATTTCATATTCTTTCTTATTCATAATTTCATTGGTTCACAAATCCATGGTGAATACTTATAACTCAAAATTCATATTCAAGTCCAACAATTTCATCAACAAAGTTTCTAAACTCCATCATCATACAATGGACTCATGCACCTTATAAACATACATTCGTACTTCATATTTTACACCATATCTTCAAGTAAAGATTATAATATCATGTCACACCACAAATTCTTTTGTGTCAAAAACTTTCTAATAATCATTTTAATAACTCTTTATAAATTTGAAAATAACCATGAGTATGTGTTTTAGAACCATAGCTTTAATATGCCATTTGTTCACAAACTACATTTTATTTTCTTCAAATAATATCCAAACCAATCCCATAAAATTCCTTGTATTTTTATGAAAATTACCATATTTTTCTTATATTTTTTGGACATCAAAATCTCATAAAAAAAATATTTTTCCCTAAGTGCTAGGGGAAAGATTCGAACCCAGCACAATAGAGAAGAAGGCCAGAGCACCCGCCGATAGGCCGATCGGTGCTAGCGACTAGAAGAGGATGCGCTAAGTACATATGCCATCTCTTCGCTGATATATACATATATACACAGTACTTAAAAAATTTTGGTGAGACCCGGATTCGAACCACACCGCTCAGGGAAACCGAACAGCGCCACCGACCGCCTGAGCCACTGGCTCAGGTTGTCACAGTGTGGACTTAAAACCCATTTAACTCATATTCCCACTGTTTGTTTTGAAATTAACTCGATGTTCAACAATTGATTCATATTGCCTTCAAATAAACTACTGAAAAATTCCAGATTTAAGCTTCTTTATTCCATCTTCAAAACAGTAATTGTAAAATAAATTTTTGTACTAAAAACACATTTTTCTCCACCCAAATTAATTATTTTAATTAAAACTAGCAAATCTTTTATTTTTCGACATTGAAAATAATCGATTGTTCTTCTAATCCCTCTTTTATCCCAAAGTTTTTCATGATAAATACTGGTTATTATTCTACATTCACAACACAATACAACTTTGGATTTTCCCATACTCATACTAGCAAAAGAATTCATATAGCACATGAATAGGTGAAACTCAACAATTTCTAATTTTTGGTACATTTCTAATATGATGACAACAAGCAATTCCTTGGTTCATTCATGCCACTTCTACACATGGATTCGAAGTATTTAATATACTTTTCTATTCAATTCCCATAGTGTTAATGTCTTTCTCAATTTTCATGTTTCAACCACACAATTTGCAAGTAATTAATAAAAGACTTTCACACATCATGCTAGTCACATTGCATCATTGTTCAATTAACTAGATAATCATAGAAAGTGCTTCATATGGTATAATTTCATGCAAACAATTTACATACACAATTTACCACACCATTCTAAGCCATTCACATACTAACTTTTTAATTAAAGTGGTCTCTTATTGGTATTTTCCATGTATAGTGTCATCAATATACTAGCATGAACCCTATATTAGAAACATGAAATATTTTACCCACCTCAATTGGAGAGAACACAAACAAAAGCAATCAAGTAGATGAGAACACCTCCTCCTAGCCAAAAGAATGCACCACTCCAAGCCTCCAACCAAATGCCGAATACTTCTCCTCCTTGGCCGAAAGCTTCCTAGCCGAATGCTCTTGATGGTGCCGGCCACTCCAAGCAATACAACCCACACAACTCTTATTTTTTTATAACTCTCACAATATATTAGTATAGCTTTAGAAATTACACTTTGCATATGAAAATTAGCCATGAGAAAGGGGGGTATTTATACTAAAAAATGAGGGAAATGGAGGGCTAAGATCATCTTGGTGGTTGCAAAATGAAGGGCTTAGATTCAAGTAGGAGTTAGGAAAACTACCCACCTCCTTGAAACTACCCCCATGTTCTCCACACCCAAAATTTCAACTCTCCCTCCAAAAAGAATGCTACCGGCCCAAAAATAGAGTGTGCAATGCACGTGTACGTGTAGTGCACGTGCATGCAACTAGGCCAAATTTGTACATTTCAAAATTGTATAAAAAATAATTTTGTTAAGAAAAGTCTTCTACATGACAAGTTTAATTAAAGTAAATTAATCATGGGCTTTCTTTTTGGGCCAAAAATAATTTATAAAAATAAATAAAATAAAAATGCTTTTGGGCTTTTTAAGAAAAGGCTTTTTAATTAAATCAAATAAGGCTTTTAAAGAAGGCTTTTGTAAAATAATTTGAGAAAAATATATTTAAACATACTCACCATGATAAAATAATCCAACAATATATTGCACGTGCACAACACGTGCAAAATAAATAATTTCTCATTTATTGAAAAATCAGGGTATTACACATGGTATCTACTCCTTAAAGTATTGTTTCCCTAAGCCAAGAATTAGGCATGGTATCTACTCTAATTCTTTTCTTTCCATAAGTATCTAGCAGGGTATCTACTAAGTTATACTTAGAGAAAACATCAGAACAGTGGAAACGAACAAACACTTAAAGTTCTAGAAATTGGTATCAAATCTAGATCCTCTAAGTTGATTGAACCAAGAACCCCTAAAGATTCCTTTGTTACAAATTATGGGCACGAGATTCGGTCGTCTCAATATGCTTCATATAACAGATTTAGATAAATGATAACATAAACTTGATATTCTCACGTGCTGTATGTCAGTCGACTGGCTCTCACCTCAGTCGACTGCTCTCAGACTTCAAGATCCAAGTTTGATGATCATTAATCTATGTCAATTCAACCAGATTCAATCAATAAGTAATTAGAAGATCTCAGAAGAACATAGCACTACATAACTACGGTTTCGATCTACCCAACTATGAAATTAGTTCCACATAATAATACTTTTATTGCTTAACAAGTTCAAATACATGATCAACATAAAAGAATAAAGAGAGAAGAAATAAACTAATGGATTCCGGCAATATGGTCGACTGGCTGTCACACAGTCGACTGCCTTCTGTTTGCTGGATCTTCTCTTTCCTTCTTCGATGTTGATGGAGTGATGTTCTTGATGCTTGTTCAGGAACTTGGTGATTGAGTGATTGAGTCGCCTTCCAGAGATATATGATTGTTGGATGGAGTCGTGGAGTCCAGAGAGAGAGAGAGCCGTTCTGGAGATGGTATTCTGATATTTATAGAACACGGCTGAGAATTAGGGTTTCCACTTTTTCAGGAAGATCCTTCTTTATTTGATTTGATGATTAATATCTTTCTCTTTTCTCCTTTCCTTCCTTATTTGTTTACCACGTCCACTTGGAAAATACCCTGTCTTTAGATTTGATTCGCTGCATAAAATCTTGATTCAAATAGATTTGAAATCAGATTCAGGTGTATCTTCGAATATCTTATCTGTTTACTCCGCCGCAGACCAGTCGACTTGTCTTCGAACCAGTCGACTGAGTCGAGACTTATGTAGATTTCATCTTTGATCATACCAGTCGACTGTCTTTGAGAGTAAGTCGACTGTGTCGAGAGTTGTGGAAAATCAGCTTCTCTTGTTCAGTCGCCTGGTTGAGGAACCAGTCGACTGATCCTCTGCAGTTTGCTGTGTATTATCCTTGAAGTCCTAAATCTGCTTCGTTTTGCTGTTATAAGCTGTTTCCTATGGAAAAGAGAAAATAGGAGTTAAATACCATATAGAGAGCTTTTAAATGTCTAATTATATTAAGATTATTGCTCTAAAAAGTGAATAATAATGTGTTCATCACCACCTCCCCCACCTAACCCAATACAGCAAGCTTTCGACCAGGTCTTTCAGGATCTGGAAACATGGGGATGGTGCCATGTCTGCCTGGAAAACAGGATGGACTCCTGTGAGTTCGCAGTCCTCAACAATGAGAAGGAAATAGCTGAGTTGAGGAGGGCAAGGGCAAGGGCAGACCGCAAGATAGTAATCCTGAAGCACACCCACCGTGTGCAATTTGCGCGCCTGGAGCGCAAATGCGCGGAGCTGCAGGCACAGGTTTCACAGCTACTTGCACTGTTGGTGCCACCTGGTGAAGGGGACGGGACCTCTAGTAGTACTGATTAGGTAGTTAGGTGCCCTAGGCTATTTTGTTATTTTGGATGTTTTGCTTCCTACTGTGAGATATAAAATGTAAGGAAGGTAATGACTATGTAAGACCTAGGGTAATGATATAATGAAGTTAGCTTTATGTTTCTGCAAATCTTATGTGCATGTTAAATTGGATGGATGTTATTATCACTATTCTTGTAACAAAAATGATGCCCTGTGTATTCCGTTACTCTCTTCTACCAGATGTCACGCAGGACCAGGAGTGGTAGGACCGACAATCTGGAAGGCGAGGGCAGTGGAGGCAATGGCACAGGCCTTGATTTGGAGACGGAGTTCGCTCGTATGTACCAGGCCTTGGGTGACCTCGCAGAAGCAAGCCGAAACAATGTGCAACACCCAGGAGCACCCGGAGGTAATCGGGGAGCAGTAGCTACCGACCCTGTTAAGATGGTCAAATCATTCCGAAGGATGAGGCCGCCTGTTTTTGAAGGCAAGGCAGACCCGACAGCGGCTGACGACTGGATTCGTCAAGTCGAGACAGTATTTGAGGTGATGCTGACGCCAGAGGATAGCAAGGTCAGGTTAGCCAGCGTTCTGCTAGAAAAAGATGCCGGAGTCTGGTGGCAATCAGTAAAGAGAGGCATGGGCGAAGGGCCCATTACCTGGGAGGATTTTCTGGCAGAATTCAGGCAACACTATTTCCCACTAGACGTGCAAGAGGAAAAAGCCATGGAATTCCACAACCTAAAGCAGGGAAACATGACAGTACGAGAATATGAGACCAAGTTCACCCAGCTTTCCCGCTATGCTCCGGAAATGGTACAAGATGAAGTCAAAAAGACCAAGAGGTTTGAGCAGGGGCTCAGGCCAGCACTTAGGACCAAGATGATACCGCTTTGCATCCGGAGGTTCGAGAAGCTAGTCCGTCGAGCAGCTACGACGGAGTTAGACATGAATAAGGGGCCAGAACTGCAAGGAAACACTGGAGGGTGGAACAAGGGAAAAAGGTCTGCACCAGCATCAGGATTCAGAAGCCAGGGTGGGAACCAAAAATTTCAGAAAAGGGTTAGCAACACCAGCAACATCAAGCCAAGGAGATGTTTTGCATGTGGCGAGCCAGGGCATTTCCAGAACCAATGCCCCAAGAATGGAAACCCTCAGAATGATGCCCGCATCTGTTACCATTGCGGGAAGGTTGGCCACGTTCGGCTAGATTGTCCCCAACTTCACAGGGGCAACGGTAGGCCGACTCCCAAGGCCAACAAGAAGGGGATAAACCGCCAGGGGAAAGTATTTGCGCTCACAGAAGAAGACGCCAACGAAGACGAGGGAGTTATCACCGGTAGGTGAAGGAGTATGGTTAAGCTTTTGTAGTATTTTGAATATTTTGGCATAAGATAAGTATCGATGTAACCACTTTTGTAAACAGGTTGGATTAATATAAATGAAATCCAGGCAACTGTTTTGTTTGATAGTGGGTCATCACATTCCTTCGTGTCTGGAACATTCTCCAAGAAGCTGAAATGCACCCAGGAGGCAACTCCGGAATCAGTACTGTTGGTGGGTACCCCATCAGGAGCAACCCTCCCTGCAAATTCATGCTACAAGAGGTGTAATCTCCTGATTGACGGAAAGACCCTGAGCATAGACTTACTAGAATTGAGCTTTGTAGGGACAGACGTAATTATCGGGATGGACTGGATGGCCAGGCATAAGGCTAGCATCGATTGCAAGGAAAAGAGGGTAACCATTACCCCACCCGGAGGGCCGGAGCTTGTGTTCCAAGGAAGGAAGAAATAGAACGCAGAAATTCTTACAGCAGTAACTAAGGTACTAGTGCCAAGTGAAGTCAAGGCAATACCGATCGTACGAAAATTTCCCCGCGTATTTTTGGAAGAATTACCTGGACTCCCACCGCGCAGGGATGTTGAGTTCAGCATTACTATCCAACCGGGCAGCGCACCAGTGTCAAAGACACCCTATCGGATGGCACCAGTAGAGCAGAAGGAAGTAAAGGAGCAAATTGAAGAACTGCTGCAAAGAGGATTCATCAGGCCAAGTGCTTCACCCTGGGGAGCACCCGTGCTCCTAGTAAAGAAGAAGGATGGAACCTCGAGAATGTGCATCGATTATCGGGAATTGAACAAGGTGACGATTCGGAATCAGTACCCCATTCCCAGGATCGATGACCTGTTTGATCAGCTTCAGGGAGCGGCTGTATTCTCAAAGATAGACCTGCGTTCAGGCTACCATCAAGTTCGGGTCAGAGAAGAAGATATACCCAAGACTGCGTTCCGGACCCGGCACGGTCACTACGAGTTTTTAGTGATGCCATTCGGGGTGACAAACGCTCCAGCAATCTTCATGGACATGATGAACCGCATTTTGCGACCATTCATCGATTCCTTCGTAGTTGTCTTCCTAGACGACATCTTGGTATATTCAAAAACAGAAGAGGACCATGCTGAGCACTTAACTGCAGTATTGGCCAAGCTACGAGAGCACCAGCTATACGCCAAGCTGACGAAATGTGAATTCTGGAAGTCAGAAGTGGCATTCTTGGGTCACGTCCTTTCTAAGGAGGGAGTGGCTACGGACCCGCAGAAGATAGAGGCAGTAAAAGATTGGCCTCAGCCGAGAACTGTGAAGGAGGTCAGAAGCTTCTTAGGCATGACCGAGTACTACAGGAAGTTCATCCAGAACTATGCCAGAATTGCCGTACCACTTACTGCCCTGACCAAGAAGAACATAAGTTTTGATTGGACTGAGAAGTGTGAGGATAGTTTCCAAGAGCTGAAGAATAGACTAATTACTGCACCAGTTTTGGTTCTGCCTCAACCAGACAAGGGATACGTGATCTTCAGTGACGCTTCGCTTTTGGGGTTCGGCTGTGTTCTGATGCAAGAGGGAAGAGTTATAGCATACGGATCAAGGCAACATCGACCGCACGAGAAAAATTACCCGACACATGACTTGGAATTGGCTGCAATAATCTTTGCTCTAAAATTGTGGCGGCACTATGTCTATGGATCGAAGGTAGAAATGTTTACAGACCATAAAAGCCTGAAGTATATCTACCAACAAAAGGATCTGAATCTCAGGCAAAGGCGATGGTTGGAGGTTCTGGAAGACATAAGACCAGAAATTCTATATCACCCAGAAAAAGCCAATGTCGTAGCCGATGCGCTCAGCAGAAAACGAATTGTAGCCATGCTCACTGTGATGAGACAAGAGCTGCAAGATGAGATCAGACAAGCCGGCATTGAACTAGTGGTTGAAGATTTAAGCGCCATTTTGGCCAACCTAGAGCAACATCCGAGTCTGAATGACCGAGTCAAGAAGGCTCAATGGGGTGATGCAGAGATTGAAGCACAAAAAATACTAGTCAACGAAGAAAAAACCCCAGAATTCAGTATAAAGGAAGGGACGCTTTGGCTTGGGAGCAGGTTGTGTGTGCCAAAAGTCGACGAGTTGCGAGAAGAAATCATGAAGGAAGCACACTCCACCTTACTCACAGTCCACCCAGGAAGCACAAAGATGTATAAGGATATAAAACAACACTTTTGGTGGGCTGGAATGAAGCGAGATGTGGCAAAGTTTGTGGCCAAATGCCTTACATGTCAGAAAGTCAAAGCGGAGAACCAAAGACCAGGAGGTCTACTACAGCCCCTACCCATTCCAGAATGGAAATGGGAGAACATCAGCATGGACTTCATCACGGGACTGCCCAGAAGTTCAAAAGGGAACGACTCGATCTGGGTAATAGTGGACCGCTTGACAAAGTCCGCACATTTCCTCCCAGTAAAGACAACTTGGTCGGTAGAAAAGCTAGCAGAGGTCTACATAGAAGGCATTGTAAAGCTACATGGGGTGCCAGTGTCAATCGTTTCCGACCGGGATGCCAGGTTTACGTCCCGATTTTGGCAGAGTCTGCAAGAGGCCTTGGGAACGAGATCGGATTTTAGCACGGCTTTCCACCCATAAACAGATGGGCAGACAGAAAGAGTTAACAGAATCCTCGAGGACATGCTGAGGGCGTGCATAATGGACTTCGGAGGGAGCTGGGAACAATACTTAGCATTGGTAGAGTTTGCATATAACAACAGCTATCAAGCAAGTATTGGGATGGCTCCATACGAAGCGTTGTATGGAAGGAGGTGCAGGACCCCTGTGTGCTGGTTTGAAGTAGGTGAAAGACAAATGTTCGGACCTGAAATAGTGCAACAAACATCCGAAAAGATTGAAATAATCAGGAAAAGGATGCAAGCAGCACAAACCAGACAGAAGAGCTATGCTGACAACCGCCGGCGAGACCTAGAATTCGAGGAAGGTGATTCGGTATTCCTGAAGGTCTCACCTACAAGGGGAGTGGTCAGATTCGGAAGAGGCGGCAAGCTAGCACCAAAATATATTGGACCCTACCAAATTTTGAAAAGGATCGGGAAGACGGCATACAAACTAGAACTACCAGCCGAATTGTCCCAGGTACATGATGTATTCCACGTTTCAATGCTGAAGAAATATGTACCAGATCCAAGTCACCAGCTGTCAGATGTCCCTGAAGACCTACAAGTGGACCTTACATATAAGGAGCGGCCGGTGGAAATCATCGATCGTCGGGATAAAGTATTAAGAAACAAAACTATTCCAATGGTCAAGGTTCTCTGGAGGAACCAACTAGTGGAAAAAGCCACTTGGGAGACAGAAAGCCAGATGAAGCTCTCTTTTCCCGAGTTATTTTGAGTATCGTTGTTTCTCCTCGCCCCACTTAGTGCAGTTCTGAGGACAGAACTATTCTAAGGAGGGAGTATTGTAATATCCCGGCCGACTATTAATAATATTATTTTATTAGCATCCGACTACTTGTTTATTTTTATATTTTCCTTTCACAATTGAGTTATATTTTAATTAGGAATTAATTGTTAGTTAAAACTAGGGTTACAAAGCATGAGAGATTAAGATTTCTTCTAGAAAACTTCTTCCCCCACATTAACCTTCCCCCCACATAACACCTCCCCCACTTCCCCCTCCTCCTAAGCATGGCCGGCCCATAAAAGAGGGAGGGTCTTTTGCACAATTGTGTAGGTGCACAATTTAAACCTCCACCCTCCTTTCCTCCTATAAATACCCCCTTCCTTCTCCATAATCTTACTTTAGAAACATCAAAGAAAAAAAAAGAGTAAGGAAAAGAATGAGGGTTCTAACTTGAGAGTTTTAATTGTAGGTTGCTAGAAGTCCTAGGAGAAAGAAGGAAAGTAATCTAGTCTTCCATCAAGAAAGAAACAAGGTGGGGGGTTCTCATATGGTTTGTATGTTTGTTTGTTGTTTGTTTGTTTATTGAATGATGGTTTTTGATGTTCTTCTTCTTCTCACCCTCTTGTTTACCTTTCTTTTTGGTATGGTTATTATGTTGTATGTTATAGTAGGAAACATCTAAAAATGGTTCCTTTGTTTATTGTTGTATGATAAAAAGTAAACTACTTGGACTAAAAAAATACATACACATAAACTCTTTGCATACAACCATGTAAGGTTGTAGGACTTGAATGTGAGACCATACATAAGGCATATGAATATTGTTTACAACCATGTAAGGTTGTAGGACCTATGATTGAACCTTGAGAGCATATGTTGATTAAACAAAAAAATAAAGTGTTCTTATTTGATTGTATCATTGTTTAGTTTAATCTTAAAGAAAGAAAAAGAAACTAACTAAATCACTAGTTGTAGAATAACTAAATAAAAAGATCTTTTCTTTTCTAAACACTAGTTGTAAAAAGATTAAAAAGATTTCTTTTATGCCCACTAGTAAGAAACTTATGTAGTAATTTAATGGTAGATGTTTAGGATAAATTTTAGTTGATAATTATAGTAGTAGTAGTAGATATGCATGTTTATAATAAAGTTGTAGTAGTAGTAGAAATGCATGTTTATAATAAAGTTGTAGTAGTAGTAGAAATGCATGTTTATAATAAAGTTGTAGTAGTAGTAGAAATGCATGTTTATAATAAAGTGGTAGTAGTAATAGAAATGCATGTTTCTAATAAAGTTGTAGTAGTAGTAGATATGTATACTTCTACTAAGTAGCAATAGTAGATGTATGTTTCATTTAAAGTAGTAGATGTATTATATCATATATAAGGATGAGATTCATGCTACACATGTTGTAGGATCATTCTTAAAAATATTTAGAAGCTATGTTTATGCTTCAATTGTTGTAGGATTACTTCTAAAAATAATTAGAAGCCATGTTTATATTCTACATGTTGTAGGATTATTCCTAAAAATATTTAGAAGCTATGTTTATGCTTCAATTGTTGTAGGATTACTTCTAAAAATAATTAGAAGCCATGTTTATGTTCTACATGTTGTAGGATTATTCCTAAAAATATTTAGAAGCTATGTTTATGCTTCAATTGTTGTAGGATTACTTCTAAAAATAATTAGAAGCCATGTTTATGTTCTACATGTTGTAGGATTATTCCTAAAAATATTTAGAAGCTATGTTTATGCTTCAATTGTTGTAGGATTATTCCTAAAAATATTTAGAAGCTATGTTTATGCTTCAATTGTTGTAGGATTATTCCTAAAAATATTTAGAAGCCATGTTTATGCTTCAATTGTGGTAGGATCACTTCTAAAAATATTAGAAGCTATATTCATGCTTTATATATTGTAGGATTTATTCTAAAAAGTATCTATCATACTAGGAATGATATATATGCTTAGAATGATTGTTGGATTGATGTAAAATTACTTACCATATTTTAGGGATGATGTAGAAGTATATACATATGCTTGAGAATGTTGTATGTTCATACTAGTGATGTGTATACATGCTTGAGAATGCTATGTGTTCATACTAGTTATATATGTATCCATGCTTGGGATCGCTACAAATGCATGCCTAAACACATCCACAATCAAGAGTGTTATAAGTTGATGGTTATGTCATATATACCATGTTTTAGTAGTGGTAGGTTGATGCTTGCAATTGCATACCATGATCGAATTGCCATAGGATAAGCAATAAGAAAGAGCCATGTGGAAATTGTAGGAATAACTACCTTGTTGTAGTTAGTGTTAGTATGGAAGCATAGCATATGAGCACCCTTCATTCATAGCAATAAGGGTTGAGAAGTGCTAGTAGTTGTAGCTTGAGAAAAAGCTAGTTTAGGGTCTTCAAGTACCCTAAGGGTCATCGACCATCAAGACCACATCCTACCCCCTTAGAGTGAAATGGATAGATCTCACCTCGGGCGTCGACGGATCTTAACCAATGTAGGTTGACCGTGAGCCGAGAGTGTTGGTAGAATCCAAGTTAGGAGTGGGAATGAGTGAGAGAAATATTATTATTAGAGTCTTGGGTCGAGGGACCACGAGTTGGACCATGATTGGAAACTATGCAAGATTGCATTGAGATAATAACCTCATTAGGATAGTGACTTATAAAATCATCCCTTAACCTTTTGCCCGAAAGAAGGGGAGTTGGTAGTAGGGTGCACCGTACGACCATACCTTTCCTTAGGGCCGATTTTAGGTGGTGCATCGGGTTGTACCTTCCCGTCAAAGGGATACGTACGGTGCCGTCTCACAAGTTGAGGACACGGGTTGCGTATCTCGCGCTGTTAATTCCTGGAGTACCGTGGCTAGGGGTGCCACAGGATGCATGGTGCAGTCCTGCGTTTGCTAGACCCCAGAAGGTGCCACAGGGTAGGCTTTGCGCTGCCCTACGCTTGCGAAACCCTATAGTGTGATTTTTGGAATGACGCCCGATACGTTGGGATCGTCTAATGTGAGTGAGGTCCGGTTAGCCGGGTCGCGGTGGGAACATAGACACCACGGGCGAAATGCAACAGTGGCACATGACCACATCTGCAGCCTCGCGAGTCACGTGTAGGTGTCAGGAACAGGTTGTGTACAATTAGAATTCATAACGCGGGTTCAATCCTTATCTATGGAGAAACGGCTTGAGATGGAGTCGCATGTAGTATGGACTGCATGTTGCTTTCGGAGACTTGCTAATATTAGAATAAGAGCATCCTAGTATTAGTTGACGTGGCATTAGTACCCTAGCTTAGTCAACAGTGCATTAGTGTTCTAGTTTAGTCGACAGTACATTAGTGTTCTAGTTTAGTCGACAGTATATTAGTGTTCTAGTTTAGTTGACAGTGCATTGGCATTCCAGTTTGATTGGCATTTGTTGGATTCTTGCACTCACGAACACTTAAACTACACCGACATACTTTACTATGTTTGTATATATTGTTTTGGAGATCCGCTGCTATATGATCAGCCTTTAAGCGTCAGTGAATACTGACGTCCCCACTTCCATAGGTGCTGGACCGCAAAAAATACAGGTGCGAGATTCAGGAGGACTCAAGGCAAGGAAAGTGAGGAGTCAACGTCAAGTTTTAATTTCCGCTGTAACAACTATTTCATGTATACTCTGATGTAATCTAGTGTATTGATGGGAACACTCGGCCTGTAATATTGAGTTAATAAAAAGTTTCAAATTTTCCTGTTTTTCTGTGTTTTGTGACTTATTGAAGGAAAGGTCTTGGCTCGTGTCTCGGTTTCCCAGTATATGGAAATCGGGGCGCTACATAATCACATACTACTACTTATTATTTTAGTATACTACTACTTAGTTGCTTACTAATCTTTGTTATTACTAGTGATAAAGAAAAGATCATTTTTGTTTTATTTTACTTTACAACTAGTAAAAAAAAAAGATCTCTTTTTTATATAGCTACAACTAGTGATCAAAAATAAAAGAGAAGCTCTTTTTTAATTAACTACAACTAGTGATTAAAATAAAAGGAAAGATCTTTTTAATTAGCTACAACTAGTGATCAAAATAAAAAGAGAAGATCTTTTTAATTAACTACAACTAGTGATCAAAAAGAAAAGAAAGATCTTTTTAATTAACTACAACTGGTGATTAAAATAAAAGAAAAGATCTTTTTAATATTTCTACAACTAGTGATTAAAAGAAAGATCTTTTTAATAGCTGCAACTAGTGATCAATAAAAAGAAAAGATCTTTTTAATCTACAACTAGTGATTAATAAAGAAAGAAAGATCTTTTTAATCTACAACTAGTGATTAGTAAAAAGAAAAGATCTTTTTATTAGAACATATGCTTTTATTGTTAGTCCAATGTTTAATCAAAGTCCTACAACCCACAATGGTTGTAAAAGAATGTTCATATGCTATGTGTGTATTAAGTCCTACAACCAATAATGGTTGTATGTCCAACATTAATAACATACAAACAACAACTACAATAATAAAGTTATGATCTTTATATGTTAGTAGTCACTACTACTACTTTTTCTCTTTTACTTACTACTACATTTACACACAACACACACCCATCAAAACCCAAAGAAAACAAAACAAGAAGATGAGAAGAAGAAGTCAAACAACAAAACAACAAACAAACAAACAAACAAACAAACAAAGAACATGAAGAAACCCCCACCTTGTTTCTTTCTTTGATGGAAGAACTAGCTAGTAAAACTTCTCCTTCCCCTAGCTTTTAGAAAGCTTCTAATCAACCTACAAAACAAAACTCTCAAGTTATTTTTTTGTTCTCTCTTTCTTTTTTTCTTTCCTTTCTTTCTTTCTTTCTTTCTTTCTTTTGTTTTCTAAAATGAGAGAAGGAGGAGAATGAAGGGTTATTTATAGGTGGAGGAGAAGGTGGATAGTGCAAATATGCACACACAATTTTTCACAAAACCCCTCCCATAAATTGGGGCCGGATTCTTCTAGTGGAGGTCATGGTGTGGTGGAGGTGTGGTGTGGTGGAGGTGTTATGTGGGAAAGATATCTTCTAGTAAGGGTTTTTACTTAATCTTCTTATGCATACAAAAACCCTAGATTAAACATCCTAATCAAACCCTAACCCTCTAATTAGGTTGTTATAACAAGATAAACACCTAGTCCAAAATACACAACACACAATTCGTATAATGCACTAATCAACACACTACTCGTACGTGCGCGTATATGTCCGTATACTGGAAAATCTTCGCATAATCCGCCTAAAAATAATTAAATCTTGGAAACAATAATAAAATAAATTTTATTATTAGTTCGGAAGATCACGGTATCAATTTGATACAATACGGATATATACTAACCGATATCTGGATACAGATAATGTCTATGGACAAACCGGGTGAAAATCACCGAAATGTTCTAATTTTGGAATTAAAACAAAATAATAATAAAATAATAATAAAATAATAATTTATTCACGGTAATATCCGTTCGGGATATTACAATACTCCCTCCTTAGAATAGTTTTGTCCTCAGCACTACGTTAAGTTAGGAAAACAGGCAAACACTCATACCCTAATAACTTGGGGAAAGAAAGCTTATGCCGCTTCTCGGCTCCCAAGTGGCTCATCCATGAACTGGTTCTCCAAAGAACCCGACCTTTGCAATTCGGTAGCTACTCCCTCATTAGAATAGGACATGACCTATGGACATTACTCCTGATTTCAAGGATTTTCTCCAGTAATTTGCTCGCTCTCCTCTATCAATACATCCTCAGTTAGAGTATCTTCGAATACCATCCTAAAATATACCTACTGGAATTAGTCCAGATATAGGAAAATCATAAAACATAAGTTGAAAGGAACAACAATATGAATCACAATTGCCTATAACTAACTAAGACCCGACTCCTAAAGGCATCCAAGTTTAAATTTCCTGCTGCGTTGGACTGTAAATTGAAGTTAGCTCTGATACCACTCTGTAGCGCCCCGATTTCCGATACTGGGAAACCGTGACACGAGCCAAGATCTTTTCTTCAATTAGTCACAATACACAGAAAAACAGGAGAATTTAAAACTGTTTATTCAATACACAATGTGTTACAAGTCTGAACATTGTACAACTGTAATACCTTACAATAGAGTTACAACATTACCTTTACATTTCTAAGTATTACAACCTTCAACATCTTACATCAGAATACTTCTCAAGAAATACATAATCAATACATACACTGCAGCGGAACTAAGCATAACACTGACTCCTTGCTTTCCTTACCTTGAGTCCTCCTGAATTTCGCCTTTGTACTTCGGCGATCCAGTACCTATGGAAGTGGGGACGTCAGTATTCACTAACGCTTAAAGGCTGATCATATAGCAGCGAATCTCCCAAACAATATGCAACATATACAAACATAGCAATGGTATTGGTGTAGTTTAAGGGTACGTGAGTGCTATGACTAGACTCTAATGCGATATTTAAGTAGAACTAGAATGCTTCCTCGCATTATGAATTCTAATTATACATAACCCGTTCCTGACAGCCACACGTGGCTAATGAGGTTGCAGATGTGGTCAAGTCCCACTAATGCAGTTCGCCAGTGGTGTCTATGTTTGCCACTGCGACCCGGCTAACCGGACCTCCTTCAAATAGACTAACCCAATGTATCGGGTGTTGCAACAAAATCAAACTATAGGGTTTCGCAAGTGCAGGGTAGCGCAAAGCCTACCCTGTGGCACCCTCTGGGGTATCGCAAGCGCAGGACTGCACAATGCATCCTGTGGCACCCCCAGCCACGGTACTTCAGGAATTAACAGCGCGAGATACGTAACCCGTGTCCTCAACCTGTGAGATGGCACCGTACGTATTCCTTTGACGGGACGCTTCCTATTCTAATGTCAACAAGTCTTCGGAATCAACATGCATCCCATACTACATGCGACCCCATCTCAAGCCGTTTCTCCATATATAGGGATTTGAACCCGCGTTACGCATTCTAATTGTACACGACCTGTTCCTGACAATACTCCATGACTCTATGAGCTTGCAGAAGGGGTCAAGTCCCCCCATGCAGTCTGCTTATGGTGTCTCCGTTTTCCACTACTACCCGGCATGCCAGACCTCACTCGATCCCAGTATATCGGGCATCGTTCCAAAATCAAACTATAGGGTTTCGCAAGCGCAGGGTAGCACGAAGCCTACCCTGTGGCACCCTCTGGGGTATAGTAAGCGCAGGACTGCACCATGCATCCTGTGGCACCCCAGCCACGATATTTCAGGAATTAACAGAGCGAGATACGCAACCCGTGCTCCCAACTTGTGAAACGCCACCGTAAGTATCCCTTTGACGGGAAGGTACAACCCAATGTCACCACCTAAGGCCTCCCTCAAGGGACAAGTTGGTCGTAAGGTGCCCCCTACAACCAACTCCTCTCTCTTCGGCAAGGGTCCGAGCAAAATGACCTTTATAAGTCACTACCCTAATGATGTCCCTGACCCGACGATCCTAGGTGTAACGCCTCGAACTTCCTATATGGAGAATTCGAGATATGAGCCAGGACCTTTACATTCAATTAGTCACAATACAGAGATTTGTGGAGAATTTTAAAACTTTTTACTACTACAATATTACAGACCGAGTGGTTCCATTGATTCCACATTACAACAGAGTATATAAGAATGAAAGATGACAATATCAGGCACTTCATTTGTAAGCCATGCCTTCACTGGAGTCCTCCCGGTTGGTGATCCTGTATCCACGACTACGATCCAATACCTGTACTTCTACACTGCGGTACCTATTGAAGTGGGGACGTCAGTATTCACTGACGCTTAAGGGCTGATCCTATAGCAGCGAATCTCTAAAAACAAACATATAAAACATGGTAAAATATGTCGGTGTAGTTTAAGTGTTCGTGAGTGCAATGACTAGAATCTAATGCAATGTCAACTTATCTAGGATGCTCCTATTCTAATGCAAGCAAGTCTCCGGAACAGTATGCATCCCATACTACATACGCCCCATCTCAAGCCATTTCTCCAAATATAGGGATTTGAACCCGCGTTATGAATTACTAATTGTACACAACCTGTTCCTGACAGATACTTCATGACTGATGAGGTTGCAAACGTGTTCAAGTCCCACCAATGCAGTATGCTCATGGTGTCTATGTTTGCCACTACTACCCGGTACACCGGACCTCACTCAAAAACCAGACGAACACGGGGTCTCTCCGAGCGCAGTATAGCATACAAAGCCTATCCTGTGTCGCCCCTAACTCATAGACCGTGATCTATGGCCTGTTCGCTCTCTCCTGGCCAAGGACCCGACGAAGTTCCGGGGTCCATTCCCCTAGCTCCGCCGCCTTATCATGGCACTTCAGGAATTAACAGTGTGCGATACGCATCCCGTGCTCCCAACTCGTGAGGGGGCACCGTACGTATCCCTTTGACGGGAAGGTACAACCCAATAACACCACCTAAGGTCGGCCCCAAGGACGAGTTGGTCGTAAGGTGCCCCCTACTGCCAACTCCTCTCCTTCTAGCTAAGTGGTTAAGTAATGATCTTTATGCGTTACTAACCTAACAATGTCACTAACCTAAACGAACTACGAGACTTTAACTAAGAAATTCTTGATTTCATCATGGTCCCACCCTATGGCCTATTGATCTAAGACATTAGCAACGGGATCTCCCTTATTCATTACTACCCCTAACTTGGATCTCGTCAACACCATCGGCCCGCGATCAACCCATACCAGTTAAGATCCATCGGTGCCCAAGGTGAGATTTTATCCTAGTTCCCAAGGCGGTAAGATGCGAGTCTTGATGATCAATGACCCCTAGGGTAGCTACAAGACCCTAGACGAGCTTTCACCAAGCTATCCACACTAGTAACTTTCTCAATCCATTAATTTCTCATACAAGGAAGATGAAGAATGTTCTCATGACAGGCTCCAACTTTGATTAGAACCTCACACTACTAGAACTCATGGGTTCCTTTTGCCCTAAATTGCACTAGAACTACATACACTAGATTCATGAGTTCTTTCTCAAGTTGAGCTAGAATCACATAGAACCTACGTGAATGGGTTCTTATCAAATTAGCTAGAACCATCATGGAGCTAGTTTCATGGGTTTCTTTTTAAGAGTTGGCTAGAACAATCATGGAGCATTGGTCCATCTCTTAGAATCATTAACTACAACAAATCTTTAGCATGGTAGTTCTCTTTTTGACATAGCATACAAACTCAAACATGATCTAATATAACTCAAGCATGGTAGTCCTACATACTAACTCAAGCATGATGAGTTAACTAGAAGGTCACATAGCATGAATGGGTTCTCTTTTGACATAGACAACAACTCAAGCATGATTTAACACAACTCAAGCATGGTAGTCCTACTTACGAACTCAAGCATGATAAGTTAACTAGAATGTCACATAGCATGAATGGGTTCCTTTTTGACATAGACAACAACTCAAGCATGAATTAACACAACTCAAGCATGGTAGTCCTACTTACTAACTCAAGCATGATAATTTACTAGAATGTCACATAGCATGAATAGGTTTCTTTTTGACATAGACACAACTCAAGCATGATTTAACACAACTCAAGCATGGTAGTCCTACTTACTAACTCAAGCATGATAATTTGCTAGAATGTCACATAGCATGAATGGGTTTCTTTTTGACATAGACACAACTCAAGCATGAATTAACACAACTCAAGCATGGTAGTCCTACTTACTAACTCAAGCATGATAATTTACTAGAATGTCACATAGCATGAATGGGTTTCTTTTTGACATAGACAACAGCTCAAGCATGATTTAACACAACTCAAGCATGGTAGTCCTACTTACTAACTCAAGCATGATAATTTGCTAGAATGTCACATAGCATGAATGAGTTTCTTTTTGACATAGACGACAAGTCAAGCATGATTTAACACAACTCAAGCATGGTAGTCCTACTTACTAACTCAAGCATGATAATTTACTAGAATGTCACATGGCATGAATGGGTTTCTTTTTGACATAGACACAACTCAAGCATGAATTAACACAACTCAAGCATGGTAGTCCTACTTACTAACTCAAGCATGATAATTTACTAGAATGTCACATAGCATGAATGGGTTTCTTTTTGACATAGACACAACTCAAGCATGATTTAACACAACTCAAGCATGGTAGTCCTACTTACTAACTCAAGCATGGATTCTTAAAAGAAGCTACTATTCAAGCTTACTTACATATTACAAGAACTACTTATTTTAGGGATTACTAGTCCCATTTATTACAAGGAACTAGTTTTACCGAATTACAAGTTCCTACATAAACAATAATCAACTCTTATAGAGTTACAAATTAAACTTACTTTCCTTCAATCCCACAATTTCTACATCAAGAAAACTCACCTTTTTATGAACAAAAGTTAGTAAGGACATGATCTTTATTGGGTTGGAAAACAACATACAACAAAAATACTATCTCTTAAAATTAGCATGTAAAGTCCTACAACCCCCAAAATGGGTATGTAACCATTCTGACCTTACTAACTTATATGAACATAGTAGTAGTCCAAGTTGTTAACTTTATGCCTAACAAGATAACCAAAAATAGCAAACACAACATAACAAGTTCAAGGTCCCATTTTTGTGAACTTTTTGTGAGTTCCATCCTTTCAACTTTTCCTTATGCATAAAATTAAGTCCAACTAGTGAAATTTAACCACGGAGACAACATAACCATAAATAAGCTAAAGATCTCATCTTTATGTTATTTTCTCAAGTTCTACCATTCATACTTTTCATAGAATCCTTTTGATCCATATTACTACTTATATGCACATAGTTTAGTCCAAGTTTGTTTTAGGCAACATAAAGCATACATACACATATTTAGACATAAGTAGAGAACAAATCTAAACAAACAACACATAAGAAGGTAGAGAAACCCCCACCTTGATTTTTCTATGTAGGAAGGACTAGCTAGCAAACCATCTCCTTCCTTGCTCCTATGGAGAACTCTTCAAGAACTCCATGAAAGAGAACCTATTAAAATCTCTCTTTCTCTCTTTCTTTTTTTCTTCCCTTTTCTTTCTAAAATTTAAAACTAGTAAGAAGTAGAAGTAGAAGGAAATGGAGAATGAGATGAGAAGGAGATGGAGAAGAATGAAGAAAATGAGAATGGAGATGGGAAAGGGGAGGGGTGGCCGGCCAAGGAGTGGAGAGGGGGGGTTTATATAAGAGATGGGTGAAGGGTTGTGTGGGTAGAAAGAGTGCCACTTGTCCAACTCTTATGGTTAGAAACAATTCATGTTTCTTTTGCAAATAATCTTTACAATCAAGTCCTAATCCATCCTAGCCCTCCATCTCATCATGATGGATCTAAAATAAAAATATAATTTACCAAAATCACATACTACATGATTTGTTTAAACGCCCGAAATTGACACAGTTCGATTTCGTACGTGTATCTGATTATACAGATATTTTTCATTCATGAAAACGAACAATCTGTACAAAAATAATTTAATTCTGAAAATAATAATAAAATAAATTTTATTATCAGCCCGTTAGATTCCAGTACCAATTTGATACAATACAGATGTATACAGACTGGTATATACACACAGATAACGTTCATCAACAAAACCGGGTGATATCTACCGAAAATATTTCATTTTGGGTAATAAAAGTAAAATAATAATAAAATAATAATTTACAGTGTCTGCCCGGGATTTTCCAGACATTTTTCTCAAAAATGCGTTTTTCAGGATTTTGTACAAGCGCACAAAACTGATACAATACCTGTATATACTTACCAGTATATAGGTCCAGGTAACTTTTCATGTGCAAAACCAAGAAATTCCCATTTAAAATATTTTGCTTTAATAATAATAATTTATACAATATAATATCCGTCCGGGATATTACAATACTCCCTCCTTAGAATAGTTCTGTCCTCAGAACTACATTAAGTCAGGAATACAAACAACCATTTACACACTAAATAACTCGGGGAAGGAAAGCTTATATGGCTTTCTAGCTCCCAGGTGACTCATCCACGAACTGGTTCTCCAAGAAAACCGACCTTGATCTCAAAGTTGCCCGCAAATTCCACTAATTTTGTGATGTAACTCTTGAATCTTGGTCAGAACCGCTGACCCTGGTACTCCATGCTGCTTCCTTACGCCTTCAATGTAGACTTCTGCTAATTTCTCTAGCATCTAAGTCATCTTTATTGGAAAAATGTGTAGACTTTCGTCAATCGGGTCTCCAATAACCCAAATTGAGTCATACATTTCCGAACTTCTGGGTACTCCTGTGATAAACTCCATACCGATATTCTGATATTTTCCTTCATCAACTTGCCGCTTTAGTGCTTCATTTCCTGCATCTCCTGCCTAAGCCTTCTGACCTGCTTCCTTAGACTCGGTTGTGGCTTTAATCGTGCTACAACTGAGCTCCAATCTTTAGTAATTGCTCCAATACTGGCCTTGTCTGATCTTATCATCCTGCTTCTTACTTCCTTCATGGTCCCTGGCTGAGGTCGATCTTTCACTACCTCGATCTTTTAGCACTTGGCAGCCACTCCCTCCTTAGAATAGGACATGGCCTACGAATGTTACTTTAGACTTCCAGGACTCTCTCCTATGACGTGCTCGAAGCTGATGCTCCAGATGGAGTAATCAACAAAACCACATCTGGAGTTGCCACTCGCACACATCTCACCTCTTAAAAATAATTCAGACAAAGAATGTGATGAACCACAATTGAACAAAACAGTTGCCTTGATTTCATATATATATAAATCCAACTGGTTACAAAAAGTGTTTCGTCATACATTACTTCTTCAGTCCAAAATAAACTTCAAAAGATACAACTTTTAACTTAGTTGTAGTTCTATATGCACTTATTGGTACTAGCACTCCTGCCTTCTACAGCTTGCTGGTAGTAAGTGCAAACTCTACCCTTGGTGGTCAGGCTCCTTTCCTTTGTTGTTCACCTTCGGAGTTGATATGTCGTCCTTCCTGTGAAGCTGGGGACAATATGGTCGTATATGACCAATCTTCCCACATTTGTAACATGTACGGGTCTCCACCGGAGGTTTCTTCCTCGGACACTGGTTCTTGAGATGACCATGCTCACCACATAGGAAACAACTTCCTGTCTTGGTGCCTCCAAGTTCGCCTTCCGTTTTCTGACTTTTCTGCTTCTGACCTTGGTTCTCGAATCCTGATGCTGGTGCAGATCTTTTCCCTTGTTGTCGAGGACAGACTGATTTCTCGTGCTCATCCTTCTCACAGAGTTGGCATACTATAACCTTGGCAGTCTCCAGAACTTGCTCCCATTCCTGCTGTAGTTGTGCCAATCTGGCGTTGAAGTATTCCCGCTCCTCTGCCATGCCTGCTAATGCAGTTATGCAGTCATCACCCAGTCGCTTAGCTTGATGATCTTTCCTGGCCACGTACTTCCTTAGCTTCCTCATCTCTCGATATATGCTAGCTGCCGTCGCCATGCGTTTATCCACACTTAGCCCTTGCGGTGGTGAAGGCGAGTCCGTCTTGAGGTTAACTTGTAGAGAAATATCCTTCGGCTCCTCGCTCGAGATCATCGGATCATCCCTTAAAATCTGCTCACTCTCCTCCATCAATACATCCTCGGTCAGGATATCTTCGAATACCATCCTAAAATACATATACTGGAATTAGTACAGATATAGAAAAATCATAAACCATAAGTTGAAATGAACAACAATATGAATTACGATTGTCTACAACTAACTAAGACCCGACACTTAAAAGGCATCCAAGTTTAATTTTCGTACTGTGTTGGACTGTAAATTGAAGTTGGCTCTGATACCATCTGTAACGCCTCGAACTTCCTATATGGAGAATTCGAGATATGAGCCAGGACCTTTACATTCAATTAGTCACAATACACAGATTTGTGGAGAATTTTAAAACTTTTTACTACTACAATATTACAGACCGAGTGGTTCCATTGATTCCACATTACAACAGAGTATATAAGAATGAAAGATGACAATATCAGGCACTTCATTTGTAAGCCATGCCTTCACTGGAGTCCTCCCGGTTGGTGATCCTGTATCCACGACTACGATCCAATACCTGTACTTCTACACTGCGGTACCTATTGAAGTGGGGACGTCAGTATTCACTGACGCTTAAGGGCTGATCCTATAGCAGCGAATCTCCAAAAACAAACATATAAAACATGGTAAAATATGTCGGTGTAGTTTAAGTGTTCGTGAGTGCAATGACTAGAATCTAATGCAATGTCAACTTATCTAGGATGCTCCTATTCTAATGCAAGCAAGTCTCCGGAACAGTATGCATCCCATACTACATACGCCCCATCTCAAGCCGTTTCTCCAAATATAGGGATTTGAACCCGCGTTATGAATTACTAATTGTACACAACCTGTTCCTGACAGATACTTCATGACTGATGAGGTTGCAAACGTGGTCAAGTCCCACTAATTCAGTATGCTCATGGTGTCTATGTTTGCCCCTACTACCCGGTACACCGGACCTCACTCAAAAACCAGACGAACACGGGGTCTCTCCGAGCGCAGTATAGCATACAAAGCCTATCCTGTGTCGCCCCTAACTCATAGACCGTGATCTATGGCCTGTTCGCTCTCTCCTGGCCAAGGACCCGACGAAGTTCCGGGGTCCATTCCCCTAGCTCCGCCGCCTTATCATGGCACTTCAGGAATTAACAGTGTGCGATACGCATCCCGTGCTCCCAACTCGTGAGGGGGCACCGTACGTATCCCTTTGACGGGAAGGTACAACCCAATAACACCACCTAAGGTCGGTCCCAAGGACGAGTTGGTCGTAAGGTGCCCCCTACTGCCAACTCCTCTCCTTCTAGCTAAATGGTTAAGTAATGATCTTTATGCGTTACTAACCTAACAATGTCACTAACCTAAACGAACTACGAGACTTTAACTAAGAAATTCTTGATTTCATCATGGTCCCACCCTATGGCCTATTGATCTAAGACATTAGCAACGGGATCTCCCTTATTCATTACTACCCCTAACTTGGATCTCGTCAACACCATCGGCCCGCGATCAACCCACCAGTTAAGATCCATCGGTGCCTAAGGTGAGATTTTATCCTAGTTCCCAAGGCGGTAAGATGCGAGTCTTGATGATCAATGACCCCTAGGGTAGCTACAAGACCCTAGACGAGCTTTCACCAAGCTATCCACACTAGTAACTTTCTCAATCCATTAATTTCTCATACAAGGAAGATGAAGAATGTTCTCACGATAGGCTCCAACTTTAATTAGAACCTCACACTACTAGAACTCATGGGTTCCTTTTGCCCTAAATTGCACTAGAACTACATACACTAGATTCATGAGTTCTTTCTCAAGTTGAGCTAGAATCACATAGAACCTACGTGAATGGGTTCTTATCAAATTAGCTAGAACCATCATGGAGCTAGTTTCATGGGTTTCTTTTTAAGAGTTGGCTAGAACAATCATGGAGCATTGGTCCATCTCTTAGAATCATTAACTACAACAAATCTTTAGCATGGTAGTTCTCTTTTTGACATAGCATACAAACTCAAACATGATTTAACACAACTCAAGCATGGTAGTCCTACTTACTAACTCAAGCATGATAATTTGCTAGAATGTCACATAGCATGAATGAGTTTCTTTTTGACATAGACGACAAGTCAAGCATGATTTAACACAACTCAAGCATGGTAGTCCTACTTACGAACTCAAGCATGATAAGTTAACTAGAATGTCACATAGCATGAATGAGTTTCTTTTTGACATAGACAACAACTCAAGCATGAATTAACACAACTCAAGCATGGTAGTCCTACTTACTAACTCAAGCATGATAATTTACTAGAATGTCACATAGCATGAATGGGTTTCTTTTTGACATAGACAACAACTCAAGCATGATTTAACACAACTCAAGCATGGTAGTCCTACTTACTAACTCAAGCATGATAATTTGCTAGAATGTCACATAGCATGAATGGGTTTCTTTTTGACATAGACACAACTCAAGCATGAATTAACACAACTCAAGCATGGTAGTCCTACTTACTAACTCAAGCATGATAATTTACTAGAATGTCACATAGCATGAATGGGTTTCTTTTTGACATAGACAACAACTCAAGCATGATTTAACACAACTCAAGCATGGTAGTCCTACTTACTAACTCAAGCATGATAATTTGCTAGAATGTCACATAGCATGAATGAGTTTCTTTTTGACATAGACGACAAGTCAAGCATGATTTAACACAACTCAAGCATGGTAGTCCTACTTACTAACTCAAGCATGATAATTTACTAGAATGTCACATAGCATGAATGGGTTTCTTTTTGACATAGACACAACTCAAGCATGAATTAACACAACTCAAGCATGGTAGTCCTACTTACTAACTCAAGCATGATAATTTACTAGAATGTCACATAGCATGAATGGGTTTCTTTTTGACATAGACACAACTCAAGCATGATTTAACACAACTGAAGCATGGTAGTCCTACTTACTAACTCAAGCATGGATTCTTAAAAGAAGCTACTATTCAAGCTTACTTACATATTACAAGAACTACTTATTTTAGGGATTACTAGTCCCATTTATTACAAGGAACTAGTTTTACCGAATTACAAGTTCCTACATAAACAATAATCAACTCTTATAGAGTTACAAATTAAACTTACTTTCCTTCAATCCCACAATTTCTACATCAAGAAAACTCACCTTTTTATGAACAAAAGTTAGTAAGGACATGATCTTTATTGGGTTGGAAAACAACATACAACAAAAATACTATCTCTTAAAATTAGCATGTAAAGTCCTACAACCCCCAAAATGGGTATGTAACCATTCTGACCTTACTAACTTATATGAACATAGTAGTAGTCCAAGTTGTTAACTTTATGCCTAACAAGGTAACCAAAAATAGCAAACACAACATAACAAGTTCAAGGTCCCATTTTTGTGAACTTTTTGTGAGTTCCATCCTTTCAACTTTTCCTTATGCATAAAATTAAGTCCAACTAGTGAAATTTAACCACGGAGACAACATAACCATAAATAAGCTAAAGATCTCATCTTTATGTTATTTTCTCAAGTTCTACCATTCATACTTTTCATAGGATCCTTTTGATCCATATTACTACTTATATGCACATAGTTTAGTCCAAGTTTGTTTTAGGCAACATAAAGCATACATACACATATTTAGACATAAGTAGAGAACAAATCTAAACAAACAACACATAAGAAGGTAGAGAAACCCCCACCTTGATTTTTCTATGTAGGAAGGACTAGCTAGCAAACCATCTCCTTCCTTGCTCCTATGGAGAACTCTTCAAGAACTCCATGAAAGAGAACCTATTAAAATCTCTCTTTCTCTCTTTCTTTTTTTCTTCCCTTTTCTTTCTAAAATTTAAAACTAGTAAGAAGTAGAAGTAGAAGGAAATGGAGAATGAGATGAGAAAGAGATGGAGAAGAATGAAGAAAATTAGAATGGAGATGGGAAAGGGGAGGGGTGGCCGGCCAAGGAGTGGAGAGGGGGGGTTTATATAAGAGATGGGTGAAGGGTTGTGTGGGTAGAAAGAGTGCCACTTGTCCAACTCTTATGGTTAGAAACAATTCATGTTTCTTTTGCAAATAATCTTTACAATCAAGTCCTAATCCATCCTAGCCCTCCATCTCATCATGATGGATCGAAAATAAAAATATAATTTACCAAAATCACATACTACATGATTTGTTTAAACGCCCGAAATTGACACAGTTCGATTTTGTACGTGTATCTGATTATACAGATATTTTTCATTCATGAAAACGAACAATCTGTACAAAAATAATTTAATTCTGAAAATAATAATAAAATAAATTTTATTATCAGCCCGTTAGATTCCAGTACCAATTTGATACAATACAGATGTATACAGACTGGTATATACACACAGATAACGTTCATCAACAAAACCGGGTGATATCTACCGAAAATATTTCATTTTGGGTAATAAAAGTAAAATAATAATAAAATAATAATTTACAGTGTCTGCCCGGGATTTTCCAGACATTTTTCTCAAAAATGCGTTTTTCAGGATTTTGTACAAGCGCACAAAACTGATACAATACCTGTATATACTTACCAGTATATAGGTCCAGGTAACTTTTCATGTGCAAAACCAAGAAATTCCCATTTAAAATATTTTGCTTTAATAATAATAATTTATACAATATAATATCCGTCCGGGATATTACACTAGGGACGATAATATTATAACATAACATGCTAGGCCTTAAATTAGGCTTCGCAGGACAACTCTACTAGGCTGCTCAAACCTAGACTTACCAGAACCCCTCAGGATCCGGTTCGTGGCTCATCGATCCAAGACCTCGGTCGTGCGAATGTACATGCATGCCGCTATGTCTTGATGGTCGATAGCCCACAACGAATTGTGTACTAGCTAACAGCTATACACGAGTAACAACCACATACGAGCTAATATGCTACGTATGAAACGATAACTACCCACGAGCCAGGCGGGCCTCGTAGGAGACAACAACGTACATACCAGCCAAATAAGCCGCGTATGAGACCCACAGCTACATACGGGCCAGTCGAGCCACGTACGAGCACAACCGTGTGCAAACAACCATACAGGTAATCAATCTTAGAAGCAACCAAGCGTGCTTACTAGCAACTCGATCTTCTATTATTAGAAGCAACAGAAGAATCTACTAATATTCTATGGTCGGTATCCCACTAAGGAAGAATCCGAAGGCGAGCTAACGGCCTTTATCGGACCAACTATTACTAGTGGTCTTCCCAATCCTTATTACCTCAACTTATAGCGCCTTAAGTATGGCATACAACTACAAGCATCTCCCTACGACAATATAATCGTATAACTCAACCACCATGATACTCCTATGTATGAATGGGATTAATGCTTACGCTTACATCGAGCTCAAGTATGAAAATCACTTACGACCTAGACATGAAGTCTACTATAGTCAATCGTAGGTTACGAATTGATCATGAAAGCTTACTACTTATCACGACTAATCCCCACATCCCAACTAGTATGAACAAGCAACACTCCAAGGCATAGTAGGTAGTTCTAACACTACTCCTACAACATTCTAAGCAAGCATTACTTTAGCATGGTGTAGAACATAACATAAAATTACTACAACTAGCCATGGGTAGTTTCTTTACTCTAAGTATGAATATCATAGTATGGCTATCATTAAATTATCATGATCAACAATTAGCACGATACCTACTTACTTAGCATGAATCATGCTCATCTACTAACACAACATGAACAACCACCTATCTAAGCATGGGTACCATGTAAACATGAGTATTCATCTAAACTAGCGTGGCATACAACTTAATTACCCTTTAAGCTAGCATGGCATACAATTTACTTGTAATTTAGCTAGCATGGCATAGATCTCACCTACAATTAAAACTAGCATGGTATACACTTTTCTACCACTTATCTAGCATGGTATACAACTTGCATACAATTTAAACTAGCATGATATACAAAATACTTACACTTAAGCTATCATGGCATACAATTCTTTTACCACTTATCTAGCATGAATCTTCATTAAGCATAAATAACTACTAACCATGGTAGGAAATTCCTAGGATGAATCCTACAACATCCTAATCATAAATAAATCACTAAACATGGTAGGAACTTTAGGGATGAATCCTACAAATTCTAAGCACAAAATAATTTACTAAACATGATAGGAAACTCTAGATTGCATCCTACAACATTGTTAAGCATAAATGAGTGAATCTAAGCATGGTAGGAAACTCTAGAATTTGTCCCACAACATTCTATCATCATTAAGCTTGCTAGATACTTTAGAATAGATCCTACAACTAACTAAGCATGAAACATGGTAGGATATTTTGGGAAGAAATCCTACAACATTGTTAAACATAAAGCATGATGGGATATGTTTTAGAAATAATCCTACAATTTTCTAAACATAAGCATGATACAATTTCTTAGAAAACATCCTACAACCTTTTAAGTCTAAAACATGATAGGAATATTTTTATAAACAATCCTATAACATTCTAAACATAAAGCATGCTAGAACTTTTTAGAAAACATCCTACAACCTTTTAAGTCTAAAACATGATAGGAATATTTTTATAAACAATCCTACAACATTCTAAGCATGGAAACATGGTAGGATATTTTTAGAGGTAATCCTACAACTAATTAAGCATGAATATGGCTTCTAAACATTTTTAGAAATGATCCTACAACATGTGAAGCATGAATAAGGCTTCTAATCATTTTTAGAAATGATCCTACAACATGTGAAGCATGAATAAGGCTTCTAAATATTTTTAGAAGTGATCCTACAACATGAGTAGCATGAATATGGCTTCTAATCATTTTTAGAAAAGATCCTACAACATAAGTAGCATGAATATGGCTTCTAATCATTTTTAGAAATGATCCTACAGCATAAGTAGCATGAATATGGCTTCTAATCATTTTTAGAAATGATCCTACAACATAAGTAGCATGAATATGGCTTCTAATTATTTTTAGAAATGATCCTACAACATGTGAAGCATGAATAAGGCTTCTAAATATTTTTAGAAGTGATCCTACAACATGAGTAGCATGAATATGGCTTCTAATCATTTTTAGAAAAGATCCTACAACATAAGTAGCATGAATATGGCTTCTAATTATTTTTAGAAAAGATCCTACAATATAAGTAGCATAAAAATGGCTTCTAAATATTTTTAGAAGTAATCCTACAATATTAGTAGCATGGAAATGGCTTCTAAACATTTTTAGAAGTAATCCTACAATATTAGTAGCATGAAAATTGCCTCTAAATATTTTTAGAAGCAATCCTACAATATGTTACTACTACTACTACTCCTATTTTAATCAAAACATAACACACAATTATCTATTACTACTACTACTTCATTCTTATCAAGAACACAACCTATAACTTGCTACTACTACTTCATTAAGAACACAACAAACAACATCTATAATTACTTACTACTATAACATACCATTACTACTTTATTTAATCAACCATACTACTATCTTATTAATCAACATACATGCTACTACTACTTCATTCAATCACATACTACTACTTATTATTTTAGTATACTACTACTTAGTTGCTTACTAATCTTTGTTATTACTAGTGATAAAGAAAAGATCATTTTTGTTTTATTTTACTTTACAACTAGTAAAAAGAAAAGATCTCTTTTTTATATAGCTACAACTAGTGATCAAAAATAAAAGAGAAGCTCTTTTTTAATTAACTACAACTAGTGATTAAAATAAAAGGAAAGATCTTTTTAATTAGCTACAACTAGTGATCAAAATAAAAAGAGAAGATCCTTTTAATTAACTACAACTAGTGATCAAAAAGAAAAGAAAGATCTTTTTAATTAACTACAACTGGTGATTAAAATAAAAGAAAAGATCTTTTTAATATTTCTACAACTAGTGATTAAAAGAAAGATCTTTTTAATAGCTGCAACTAGTGATCAATAAAAAGAAAAGATCTTTTTAATCTACAACTAGTGATTAATAAAGAAAGAAAGATCTTTTTAATCTACAACTAGTGATTAGTAAAAAGAAAAGATCTTTTTATTAGAACATATGCTTTTATTGTTAGTCCAATGTTTAATCAAAGTCCTACAACCCACAATAGTTGTAAAAGAATGTTCATATGCTATGTGTGTATTAAGTCCTACAACCAATAATGGTTGTATGTCCAACATTAATAACATACAAACAACAACTACAATAATAAAGTTATGATCTTTATATGTTAGTAGTCACTACTACTACTTTTTCTCTTTTACTTACTACTACATTCACACACAACACACACCCATCAAAACCCAAAGAAAACAAAACAAGAAGATGAGAAGAAGAAGTCAAACAACAAAACAACAAACAAACAAACAAACAAACAAACAAACAAAGAACATGAAGAAACCCCCACCTTGTTTCTTTCTTTGATGGAAGAACTAGCTAGTAAAACTTCTCCTTCCCCTAGCTTTTAGAAAGCTTCTAATCAACCTACAAAACAAAACTCTCAAGTTATTTTTTTGTTCTCTCTTTCTTTTTTTCTTTCCTTTCTTTCTTTCTTTCTTTCTTTCTTTTGTTTTCTAAAATGAGAGAAGGAGGAGAATGAAGGGTTATTTATAGGTGGAGGAGAAGGTGGATAGTGCAAATATGCACACACAATTTTTCACAAAACCCCTCCCATAAATTGGGGCCGGATTCTTCTAGTGGAGGTCATGGTGTGGTGGAGGTGTGGTGTGGTGGAGGTGTTATGTGGGAGAGATATCTTCTAGTAAGGGTTTTTACTTAATCTTCTTATGCATACAAAAACCCTAGATTAAGCATCCTAATCAAACCCTAACCCTCTAATTAGGTTGTTATAACAAGATAAACACCTAGTCCAAAAATACACAACACACAATTCGTATAATGCACTAATGAATACACTACTCGTACGTGCGCGTATATGTCCGTATACTGGAAAATCTTCGCATAATCCGCCTAAAAATAATTAAATCTTGGAAACAATAATAAAATAAATTTTATTATTAGTTCGGAAGATCACGGTATCAATTTGATACAATACGAATATATACTAACCGATATCTGGATACAGATAATGTCTATGGACAAACCGGGTGAAAATCACCGAAATATTCTAATTTTGGAATTAAAACAAAATAATAATAAAATAATAATAAAATAATAATTTATTCACGGTAATATCCGTTCGGGATATTACAAGAATATTGTAGGATTGATTCTAAAAATACCTACCATGCTTAGATTGATTTATTTGTGTTTAGAATGTTGTAGGATTCATTCTAAAAATATCTATCATGTTAGGAATGATATATATATGCTTAAAATGTTGTAGGATTGATTCTAAAAATACCTACCATGCTTAGATTGATTTGTTTGTGTTTAGAATGTTGTAGGATTGATTCTAAAAATACCTACCATGCTTAGATTGATTTATTTGTGTTTAGAATGTTGTAGGATTCATTCTAAAAATATCTATCATGTTAGGAATGATATATATATGCTTAAAATGTTGTAGGATTCATTCAAAAAATACCTACCATGCTTATATTAAGTTGTTTGTGTTTAGAATGTTGTAGGATTGATTCTAAAAATCCTACCATGTTTAGATTAGTCTAATCATGCTTAGAATGTTGTAGGATTGATTCTAAAAATCCTACCATGTTTAGATTAGTCTAATTATGCTTAGAATGTTGTAGGATTGATGCAAAATTACCTACCATATTTTGGGGATGATGTAGAAGTATATATGCATGCTTGAGAATGTTGTATGTTCATACTAGTTACATGTATGCATGCTTGGGAATGTTATATATGTATCCATGCTTGGGATTACTACAAGTGCATGCTAAATCACATTCACAATCAAGAGTGTTATAAGTTGATGGTTTTGTTCTATATACCATGTTTTAGTGATGGTAGGTTGATGCTTGCAATTGCATACTATGATCAAATTGCCATAGGTTAAGTAATAAGAAAGAGCCATGTGGAAATTGTAGGAGTAACTACCTTGTTGTGGTTAATGTTAGTATGGAACCATAGCATATGAGCACCCTTCATTCATAGCAATAAGGGTTGAGAAGTGCTAGTAGTTGTAGCTTGAGAAAAATCTAGTTTAGGGTCTTCAAGTACCCTAAGGGTCATCGACCATGAAGACCACATCCTACCCCCTTAGAGTAAAATGGATAGATCTCACCTCGAGCGTCGATGGATCTTAACCAATGTAGGTTGACCGTGGGCCGAGAGTGTTGGTAGAATCCAAGTTAGGGGTAGGAATGAGTGAGAGAGATATTATTACTAGAGTCTTGGATCGAGGGACCACGAGTTGGAATGATTGGAAACTATGCAAGATTGCATAGAAATAATAACCTCATTAGGATAGTGACTTATAAAATCATCCCTTAACCTTTTGCCCGAAAGAAGGGGAGTTGGTAGTAGGGTGCACCGTACGACCAAACCTTTCTTTAGGGCCGATCTTAGGTGGTGTTATTGGATTGTACCTTCCCGTCAAAGGGATACGTACGGTGCCGTCTCACAAGTTGAGGACACGGGTTGCGTATCTCGCGCTGTTAATTCCTGAAGTACCGTGGCTAGGGGTGCCACAGGATGCATTGTGCAGTCCTGCACTTGCGACACCCCAGAGGGTGCCACAGGGTAGGCTTCGTGCTACCCTGCGCTTGCGAAACCCTGTAGTTTGATTTTTGGAATGACGCCCGATACATTGGGTTCGTCTATTTTGAGTGAGGTCCGGTTAGCCGGGTCGCGGTGGCGAACATAGACACCACTGGCGAAATGCAACAGTGGCACATGACCACATCTGCAGCCTCGCGAGTCACGTGTAGGTGTCAGGAACAGGTTGTGTGCAATTAGAATTCATAACGCGGGTTCAATCCCTATATATGGAGAAACGGCTTGAGATGGAGTCGCATGTAGTATGGGCTGCATGTGGCTTTCGGAGACTTGCTGGCATTAGAGTATGAGCATCCTGGTTTAGTTGACATGGCATTAGAGTATGAGCATCCTGGTTTAGTTGACATGGCATTAGGATATGAGCATCCTGGTTTAGTTGACATGGCATTAGAATATGAGTATCCTAGCTCAGTTGACAGCATATAGTGTTCCAGTTTAGTTGACAGTGCATTGGAATTCTAGTTTGATTGACATTTATTAGATTCTAATCACTGCACTAACGAACACTTAAACTATACCGACATACTTCACCCTATTTATATATATTGTTTGTTTTGGTGATCCGCTGCTATATGATCAGCCTTTAAGCGTCAGTGAATACTGACGTCCCCACTTCAATAGGTTGTGGAGACAAGATCGCGAACTAGAAGGACTCTAGCCGAAGCATGATCTACAAGTGAAAAAGCGATGTTTATCTTTTACTCATGTACACTCTGATGTAACTTATTGTATTAGTCGAAACACGTGGCCTGTAATATTATGTTAATAAAAAGTTTTTAAATTTTCCCTGTTTCTGTGTATTGTGACCAATTGAATGAAAAGGTCCTGGCTCGTGTCTCGGTTTTCCAGTATATGGAAAACGGGGCGCTACAAACCTACTTCTAGCTCGCTTAAAAGCGAACTTGCGAAGTAGAATCGAGCCAAGTGTTGGACTCCGAACCGTCGTTAGAGTTGTTCAACGGTTGTGGGAGCAGTTCCGAATGGTGATCTACTTCTAGCTCGCTTAAGAGCGAACTTGCGAAATAGAATCGAGCCAAGTGTTGGACTCCGAACCATCGTTAGAGTGGTTCAACGGTTGTGGGAGCAGTTCCGAATGGCGATCTACTTCTAGCTCGCTTAAGAGCAAACCTGCGAAATAGAATCGAGCCAAGTGTTGGACTCCGAACCATCGGTAGAGTTGTTCAGCAATTGTGGGAGCAGTTCTGAATGGCGACCTACTTCTAGCTCGCTTAAGAGCGAACTTGCGAAATGGAATCGAGCCAAGTGTTGGACTCCGAACCATCGTCAGAGTTGTTCAACGGTTGTAGTTGAAGTTCCGAATGGCGACCTACTTCTAGCTCGCTTAAGAGTGAACTTGCGAATTCGAATCGAGCCAAGTGTCGGACTCCGAACCATCGTTGGAGTTGTTCAACGGTTATGGGAGCAGTTCCGAATGGCGATCTACTTCTAGCCCACTTAAGACCCAACTTGCGAATTAGAATCGAGCCAAGTGTTGGACTCCGAACCATCGTTAGAGTTGTTCAACGGTTGTGGGAGCAGTTTCGAATGGCAATTTACTTCCAGCTCGCTTAAGAGCGAACTTGCGAAATAGAATCGAGCCAAGTGTTGGACTCCGAACCATCGTTAGAGTTGTTCAACGGTTGTGGGAGCAGTTCCGAATGGCGACCTACTTCTAGCTCGCTTAAGAGCGAACTAGCGAAGTAAAATCGAGCCAAGTGTTGGACTCCGAACCATCGGTGGAGTTGTTCAACTGTTGTGGGAGCAGTTCCGAATGACGACCTACTTCTAGCTCGCTTAAGAGCGAACTTGGGAAGTAGAATCGAGCCAAGTGTTGGACTTCGAACCATCGGTGGAGTTGTTCAACGGTTGTGGGAGCAGTTCTGAATGGCAACCTACTTCTAGCTCGCTTAAGAGCGAACTTGCGAAGTAGAATCGAGCCAAGTGTTGGACTCCGAACCATCGTTATAGTTGTTCAACGGTTGTGGGAGCAGTTCCGAATGACGATCTACTTCTAGCTCGCTTAAGAACGAACTTGCGAAGTAGAATCGAGCCAAGTGTTGGACTCCGAACCATTGTTAGAGTTGTTCAACTGTTGTGGGAGCAGTTCCGAATGGCGACCTACTTCTAGCTCGCTTAAGAGCGAACTTGCGAAGTAGAATCGAGCCAAGTATTGGACTCTGAACCATCGTTAGAGTTGTTCTACAGTTGTGGGAGAAGTTCCGAATGGCGATCTACTTCTAGCTCGCTTAAGAGCGAACTTGCGAATTAGAATCGAGCCAAGTGTTGGACTCCGAACCATCGGTAGAGTTGTTCATCAGTTGTGGGAGCTATTCCGAATGGCGACCTACTTCTAGCTCACTTAAGAGCGAACTTGCGAAGTAGAATCGAGCCAAGTGTTGGACTCCGAACCATCGGTAGAGTTGTTCAACGATTGTGGGAGCAGTTCTGAATGGCAACCTACTTCTAGCTCGCTTAAGAGCGAACTTGTAAAGTAGAATCGAGCCAAGTGTTGGACTCCGAACCATCGTTAGAGTTGTTCAACGGTTGTGGGAGCAGTTCGGAATGGCGACCTACTTCTAGCTCGCTTAAGAGCGAACTTGCGAAGTCGAATCGAGCCAAGTGTTGGACTCCGAACCATCGTTAGAGTTGTTCAACGGTTGTGGGAGAAGTTCCGAATGGCGATCTACTTCTAGCTCGCTTAAGAGCGAACTTGCGAATTAGAATCGAGCCAAGTGTTGGACTCCGAACCATCGGTAGAGTTGTTCATCAGTTATGGGAGCAGTTCCAAATGGTGACCTACTTCTAGCTCCCTTAAGAGTGAACTTGCGAAGTAGAATCGAGCCAAGAGTTGGACTCCGAACCAGCGGTGGAGTTGTTCAACGGTTGTGGGAGCAGTTCCGAATGGCGACCTACTTCTAGCTCGCTTAAGGACGAACTTGCGAAGTAGAATCGAGCCAAGTGTTGGACTCTGAACCATCGGTGGAGTTGTTCAACAGTTGTGGGAGCAGTTCTGAATGGCAACCTACTTCTAGCTCGCTTAAGAGCGAACTTGCGAAGTAGAATCGAGCCAATTGTTGGACTCCGAACCATCGGTGGAGTTGTTCAACTGTTGTGGGAGTAGTTCCGAATGACGACCTACTTCTAGCTCGCTTAAGAGCGAACTTGGGAAGTAGAATCGAGCCAAGTGTTGGACTTCGAACCATCGGTGGAGTTGTTCAACGGTTGTGGGAGCAGTTCCGAATGGCAACCTACTTCTAGCTCGCTTAAGAGCGAACTTGCGAATTAGAATCGAGCCAAGTGTTGGACTCCGAACCATCGTTAGAGTTGTTCAACGGCTGTGGGAGCAGTTCCGAATGGCGACCTACTTCTAGCTCGCTTAAGAGCGAACTTGCGAAGTAGAATCGAGCCAAGTGTTGGACTCCGAAACATCGTTAGAGTTGTTCAACGGTTGTGGGAGAAGTTCCGAATGGCGATCTACTTCTAGCTCGCTTAAGAGCGAACTTGCGAATTAGAATCGAGCAATGTGTTGGACTCCGAACCATCGGTAGAGTTGTTCATCAGTTGTGGGAGCAGTTCCGAATGGCGACCTACTTCTAGCTCACTTGTAACGCCCCGAACTTCCTATATGAAGAATTCGAGACATGAGCCAGGACCTTTACATTCAATTAGTCACAATACACAGATTTGTGGAGAATTTTAAAACTTTTTACTACTACAATATTACAGACCGAGTGGTTCCATTTATTCCACATTACATCAGAGTATATAAGAATGAAAGATGACAATATCAGGCACTTCATTTGTAGCCATGCCTTTACTGGAGTCCTCCCGGTTGGTGATCCTGTATCCACGACTGCGGTCCAATACCTGTAGTTCTATACTGCGGTACCTATTGAAGTGGGGACGTCAGTATTCACTGACGCTTAAGGGCTGATAACAGCGAATCTCCAAAAACAAACATATAAAACATGGTAAAATATGTCGGTGTAGTTTAAGTGTTCGTGAGTGCAATGACTAGGATCTAATGCAATGTCAACTTATCTAGGATGCTCTTATTCTAATGCAAGCGAGTCTCCGGAACAGTATGCATCCCATACTACATACGCCCCATCTCAAGCCGTTCCTCCATATATAGGGATTTAAACCCGCGTTATGAATTTCTAATTGTACACAATCCTGTTCCTGATAATACAACATGACTGATGAGGTTGCAGATGTGGTCAAGTCCCACTAATGCAGTACGCTCGTGGTGTCTATGTTGCCACTACTACCCGGCATGCCGGACCTCACTTAAAACAAGGTTGCAGGCACGGTCTAGTTCCGTCACTGCAGTCACATAGTGGTGTCCATGTTTGCCACTATTGCCCAGTGTATCGGGCCTCATTCGAAAAGAAAAGAACATAGGGTCTCGCATGCGCAGGGTAGCGCGAAGCCTACCCTGTGGCACCCCTGGGGTCTCGCAAGCGCAGGACTGCACATTGCATCCTGTGGCACCCCAAGCCACAGTATTTCAGGAATTAACAGACGAGATACGCAACCCGTGCTCCCAACTCGTGAGAAGACACCGTACGTATCCCTTTGACGGGAAGGTACAACCCGATACACCGCCTAGTATTGGCCCCAAAGGACGGGTTGGTCGTAAGGTGCCCCCTACTACCAACTCCTCTCTTTCTGGCAAAAAAGGTTAAGAATTATCTTTTTGAGTTACTAACCTAACAATGTCACTAACCTAAACAACCTACGAGACTTTAACTAAGAAATTCTTGATTTTATCATGGTCCCACCCTATGGTCTATTGATCCAAGACGTTAGCGACGGGATCTCCCTTACTCATCACTACCCCTAACTTGGATCTCGTCAACACCCTCGGCCCGCGATCAACCCACACCAGTTAAGATCCGTCGGTGCCCAAGGTGAGATTTTATCCTAGTTCCCAAGGCGGTAAGATGCGAGTCTTGATGATCAATGACCCCTAGGGTAGCTACAAGACCCTAGACGAGCTTTCACCAAGCTATCCACACTAGTAACTTTCTCAATCCATTAATTTTCCATACAAGGAAGATGAAGAATGTTCTCATGATAGGCTCCAACTTTAATTAGAACCTCACACTACTAGAACTCATGGGTTCTTTATGCCCTAAATTGAACTAGAACTACATACACTAGATTCATGAGTTCTTTCTCAAGTTGAGCTAGAATCACATAGAACCTATGTGAATGGGTTCTTATCAAATTAGCTAGAACCATCATGGAGCTAGTTTCATGGGTTTCTCTTTTAAGAGTTGGCTAGAACAATCATGGAGCATTGGTCCATCTCTTAGAATCATTAACTACAACAAATCTTTAGCATGGTAGTTCTCTTTTTGACATAGTATACAAACTCAAACATGATCTATTATAACTCAAGCATGGTAGTCCTACATACTAACTCAAGCATGATGAGTCAACTAGAAGGTCACATAACATGAATGGGTTCTTTTTGACATAGTCACCAACTCAAGCATGATCTAACACATCTCAAGCATGGTAGTCCTACTTACTAACTCAAGCATGATAGTTAACTAGAATGTCACATAGCATGAATGGGTTTCTTTTTGACATAGACAATCAACTCAAGCATGATTTAACACAACTCAAGCATGGTAGTCTTACTTACTAACTCAAGCATGATAAGTTGCTAGAATGTCACATAGCATGAATGGGTTTCTTTTTGACATAGACAACAACTCAAGCATGATCTAATACATCTCAAGCATGGTAGTCCTACTTACTAACTCAAGCATGATAGTTAACTAGAATGTCACATAGCATGAATGGGTTTCTTTTTGACATAGATAACAACTCAAGCATGATTTAACACAACTCAAGCATGGTAGTCTTACTTACTAACTCAAGCATGATAAGTTGCTAGAATGTCACATAGCATGAATGGGTTTCTTTTTGACATAGACAACAACTCAAGCATGATCTAACACATCTCAAGCATGGTAGTCCTACTTACTAACTCAAGCATGATAGTTAACTAGAATGTCACATAGCATGAATGAGTTTCTTTTTGACATAGATAACAACTCAAGCATGATCTAATACATCTCAAGCATGGTAGTCCTACTTACTAACTCAAGCATGATAGTTAACTAGAATGTCACATAGCATGAATGGGTTTCTTTTTGACATAGATAACAACTCAAGCATGATTTAACACAACTCAAGCATGGTAGTCTTACTTACTAACTCAAGCATGATAAGTTGCTAGAATGTCACATAGCATGAATGGGTTTCTTTTTGACATAGACAACAACTCAAGCATGATCTAACACATCTCAAGCATGGTAGTCCTACTTACTAACTCAAGCATGATAGTTAACTAGAATGTCACATAGCATGAATGGGTTTCTATTTGACATAGATAACAACTCAAGCATGATCTAATACATCTCAAGCATGGTAGTCCTACTTACTAACTCAAGCATGATAGTTAACTAGAATGTCACATAGCATGAATGGGTTTCTATTTGACATAGATAACAACTCAAGCATGATCTAATACATCTCAAGCATGGTAGTCCTACTTACTAACTCAAGCATGATAGTTAACTAGAATGTCACATAGCATAAATGGGTTTCTTTTTGACATAGATAACAACTCAAGCATGATTTAACACAACTCAAGCATGGTAGTCTTACTTACTAACTCAAGCATGATAGTTAACTAGAATGTCACATAGCATGAATGGGTTTCTTTTTGACATAGTCACCAACTCAAGCATGATCTAACACATCTCAAGCATGGTAGTCCTACTTACTAACTCAAGCATGATAGTTAACTACTTATTACAAACCTATTTCCTTTAGGGATTACATGCCCCATTTATTACAATGAACTAATTTTACCAAAATTACATGTTCCTACATAAACAATAATCAACTCTTATTTGGTAATAAATAAATAAACTTACTTTCCTTCAATCCTACAATTCCTACATCAAGAAAACTTGCCTTTTTATGAACAAAAGTTAGTAAAGACATGATCTTTAATAAAGTAGAAAACTACATACAACAAGGGATTTGTCTTTGATTAGCATGTTAAGTTCTACCACCACCAAAATGGGTATGTGACCATTCTTACTCATTTAGCCTCATCTGCACATAGTATTAGTCCAAGTTGTTAACTTTATGTTTAACAAGGTAACCAAAATAACAAAAACAACGTAACAAGTTCAAGGTCCCATTTTTGGGAACTTTTTATGAGTCCCATCCTTCCAACTTTTCCTTATGCATAAAAATTAAGTCCAACTAGTGAAATTTAACCATGGAGACAACATAACCATAGACAAGCTAAAGATCTCATCTTTATGTTATTTTCTCAAGTTCTACCATTCATACTTTTCATAGGGTCCTTTTGATCCATATTACTCCTTATATGCACATAGTTTAGTCCAAGTCTGTTTTTAGACAACATAAAGCATACATACACATATTTAGGCATAAGTAGAGAACAAATCTAAACAAAACAATACATAAGAAGGTAGAGAAACCCCCACCTTTTCTTTTCAATAGGAAGAACTAGCCTAGCAACCTTCTCCTTCCCCTTTGTTTTTCTTTGAAAGCTCCAAACTACAAGAGAACTCTAGGGTTTTTCTCTCTTTCTTTTTCTCTCAAGAAATGGTAAATGAGGCAAGGGGTGAGGGGGGGGGTTATTTATAGGAGGGAGGAGAGGGTGGAGAGTGAAAAATGCACCTTGGCATTTTTCAAAATCCCCCTTGGGGAATAGTGTGGCCGGCCAACCAAGGAGGGGGGGGGGGGGGGGGGTGAGGTGGCATGGTGAGGTGGAGGTGGAGCCTTCCAGTAGAAGTCTCCTTTAATCCCTTATGTAGTCCTAATTAATCCCATCTCTATGCTTAAACCCTTAATTAAAACCTAGCCATCATGACAAAAGATATTTTCTTTGTGTCCAAAACACATACTACATAATTCATACGAATGTAAGAAATCGATACAATAAGCGCACGTGTAGATTGTTAAGCGCACCAATAATTTTTGTTTGTAAAACTGCACAATCTGTATAAAAATAAATTGATTCTGAAAAAATAAATTTTATCATCGGGTCGGGAGTTTCCAGTACCAAAAACAGTATATCGTACATACATATGGGCGGGTATATATATACGGATGATGGTTAATAATTTAAACTACGTAATAATCAAAAATATTTCAATTCTGAAAATAATAATAAAATAACAATAAAATAATAATAAAATAATAATAAAATAATAATAAAATAAAAATAGCATAAAAATAAAATATTTATTATTTCACAGGGCGGGATATTACATCACTTAAGAGCGAACTTGCGAAGTAGAATCGAGCCAAGTGTTAGACTCCGAACCATCGGTAGAGTTGTTCAATGGTTGTGGGAGCAGTTTCGAATGGCGACCTACTTCTAGCTCGCTTAACAGCGAACATGCGAAGTAGAATCGAGCCAAGAGTTGGACTCCGAACCATCGGTGGAGTTGTTCAACGGTTGTGGAAGAAGTTTCGAATGGCGACCTACTTCTAGCTCGCTTAAGAGCGAACTTGCGAATTAGAATCGAGCCATGTGTTGGACTCCGAACCATCGGTAGAGTTGTTCATCAGTTGTGGGAGCAGTTCCGAACGGCGACCTACTACTGGCTCGCTTAAGAGCGAACTTGCGAAGTAGAATCGAGCCAAGTTGGACTCCGAACCATCGTTAGAGTTGTTCAACGGTTGTGGGAGAAGTTCCGAATGACGATCTACTTCTAGCTCGCTTAAGAGCGAACTTGCGAATTAGAATCGAGCCATGTGTTGGACTCCGAACCATCGGTAGAGTTGTTCATCAGTTGTGGGAGCAGTTCCGAATGGCGACCTACTACTAGCTCGCTTAAGAGCGAACTTGTGAAGTAGAATCGAGCCAAGTGTTGGACTCTGAACCATCGTTAGAGTTGTTCAATGGTTGTGGGAGAAGTTCCGAATGGCGATCTACTTCTAGCTCGCTTAAGAGCGAACAGACGAAGTAGAATCGAGACAAGTGTTGGACTCCGAACCATCCTTAGAGTTGTTCAACGGTTGTGGGAGCAGTTCCGAATGGCGACCTACTTCTAGCTCGCTTAAGAGCGAACTTGCGAAGTAGAATCGAGCCAAGGGTTGGACTCGGAACCATCGTTAGAGTTGTTCAACGGTTGTGGGAGCAGTTCCGAAAGGCGACCTACTTCTAGCTCGCTTAAGAGCGAACAGACGAAGTAGAATCGAGCTAAGTGTTGAACTCCGAACCATCGGTAGAGTTGTTCAACGGTTTTCGGAGCAGTTCCGAATGGCGACCTACTTCTAGCTCGCTTAAGAGCGAACTTGCGAAGTAGAATCGAGCCAAGTGTTGGACTCCGAACCATCGTTAGAGTTGTTCAACGGTTGTGGGAGAAGTTCCGAATGGCGATCTACTTCTAGCTCGCTTAAGAGCGAACTTGCGAAGTAGAATCGAGCCAAGTGTTGGACTCCGAACTAGCGGTGGAGTTGTTCAACGGTTGTGGGAGCAGTTTAGAATGGCAACCTACTTCTAGCTCGCTTAAGAGCGAACTTGCGAAGTAGAATCGAACCAAGTGTTGGACTCCGAACCATCGTTAGAGTTGTTCAACGGTAGTGGGAGCAGTTCCGAATGGCGTCCTACTTCTAGCTCGCTTAAGAGCGAACTTGCGAAGTAGAATTGAACCAAGTGTTGGACTCCGAACCATCGTTAGAGTTGTTCAACGGTTGTAGGAGCAGTTCCGAACGACGATCTACTTCTAGCTCGCTTAAGAGCGAACTTGCGAAATAGAAACGAGCCAAGTGTTGGACTCCGAACCATCGTTAGAGTTGTTCAACGGTTGTGGGAGCAGTTCCGAATGGCGACCTACTTCTAGCTCGCTTAAGAGCGAACTTGCGAAATAGAATCGAGCCAAGGGTTGGACTCCGAACCATCATTAGAGTTGTTCAGCGGTTGTCGGAGCGGTTCCGAATGGCAATCTACTTCTAGCTCGCTTAAGAGCGAACATGCGAAATGGAATCGAGCCATGTGTTGGACTCTGAACCATCATTAGAGTTGTTCAACAGTTGTGGGAGTAGTTCCGAATGGCGACCTACTTCTAGCTCACTTAAGAGCGAACTGACGAAATAGAATCGAGCCAAGTGTTGGACTCCGAACCATCGGTTGAGTTGTTCAACGGTTGTGGGAGCAGTTCTGAATGGCGACCTACTTCTAGCTCGCTTAAGAGCGAACTTGCAAAGTAGAATCGAACCAAGTGTTGGACTGCGAACCATCGTCAGAGTTGTTGAACGGTTGTGCGAGCAGTTCCGAATGGCGATCAACTTCTAGCTCGCTTAAGAGCAAACTTGCGAAATAGAATCGAGCCAAGTGTTGGACTCCGAACCATCATTAGAGTTGTTCAACGGTTGTGGGAGCAGTTCCGAATGGTGATCTACTTCTAGCTCGCTTAAGAGCGAACTTGCGAAGTAGAATCGATCCAAGTGTTGGACTCCAAACCATCGTTAGAGTTGTTCAACGGTTGTGGGAGAAGTTCCAAATGGCAACCTACTTCTAGCTCGCTTAAAAGCGAACTGACGAAGTAGAATCGAGCCAAGTGTTGGACTCCAAACCATCGGTGGAGTTGTTCAACGGTTGTGGGAGCAGTTCTGAATGGCGACCTACTTCTAGCTCGCTTAAGAGCGAACTTGCAAAGTAGAATCGGGCCAAGTGTTGGACTCCGAACCATCGTTAGAGTTGTTCAACGGTTGTGGGAGCAGTTCCGAATGGTGATCTACTTCTAGCTCGCTCAAAAGCGAACTTGCAAAGTAGAATCGAGCCAAGTATTGGACGTCGAAAGATCGTTAGAGTTGTTCAACGATTATGGGAGTAGTTCCGAAAGGCGACCTACTTCTAGCTCGCTTAAGAGCGAACATGCGAAGTAGAATCGAGCCAAGTGTTGGACTCCGAACTAGCGGTGGAGTTGTTCAACGGTTGTGGGAGCAGTTTAGAATGGCAACCTACTTCTAGCTCGCTTAAGAGCGAACTTGCGAAATAGAATCGAGCCAAGGGTTGGACTCCGAACCATCGTTAAAGTTGTTCAGCGGTTGTCGGAGCGGTTCCGAATGGCAATCTACTTCTAGCTCGCTTAAGAGCGAACATGCGAAATGGAATCGAGCCATGAGTTGGACTCTGAACCATCATTAGAGTTGTTCAACAGTTGTGGGAGTAGTTCCGAATGGCGACCTACTTCTTGCTCGCTTAAGAGCGAACTGACGAAATAGAATCGAGCCAAGTGTTGGACTCCGAACCATCGGTTGAGTTGTTCAACGGTTGTGGGAGCAGTTCTGAATGGCGACCTACTTCTAGCTCGCTTAAGAGCGAAATTGCAAAGTAGAATCGAGCCAAGTGTTGGACTCCGAACCATCGTCAGAGTTGTTGAACGGTTGTGCGAGCAGTTCCGAATGGCTATCAACTTCTAGCTCGCTTAAGAGCAAACTTGCGAAATAGAATCGAGCCAAGTGTTGGACTCCGAAAAATCATTAGAGTTTTTCAACGGTTGTGGGAGCAGTTCCGAATGGCGATCTACTTCTAGCTCGCTTAAGAGCGAACTTGCGAAGTAGAATCGATCCAAGTGTTGGACTCCGAACCATCGTTAGAGTTGTTCAACGGTTGTGGGAGAAGTTCCGAATGGCGACCTACTTCTAGCTCGCTTAAAAGCGAACTGACGAAGTAGAATCGAGCCAAGTGTTGGACTCCAAACCATCGGTGGAGTTGTTCAACGGTTGTGGGAGCAGTTCTGAATGGCGACCTACTTCTAGCTCGCTTAAGAGCGAACTTGCAAAGTAGAATCGGGCCAAGTGTTGGACTCCGAACCATCGTTAGAGTTGTTCAACGGTTGTGGGAGCAGTTCCGAATGGTGATCTACTTCTAGCTCGCTCAAAAGCGAACTTGCAAAGTAGAATCGAGCCAAGTGTTGGACGTCGAAAGATCGTTAGAGTTGTTCAACGATTATGGGAGTAGTTCCGAAAGGCGACCTACTTCTAGCTCGCTTAAGAGCGAACATGCGAAGTAGAATCGAGCCAAGTGTTGGACTCCGAACTAGCGGTGGAGTTGTTCAACGGTTGTGGGAGCAGTTTAGAATGGCAACCTACTTCTAGCTCGCTTAAGAGCGAACTTGCGAAGTAGAATCGAACCAAGTGTTGGACTCCGAACCATCGTTAGAGTTGTTCAACGGTTGTGGGAGCAGTTCCGAATGGCGACCTACTTCTAGCTCGCTTAAGAGCGAACTTGCGAAGTAGAATCGAACCAAGTGTTGGACTCCGAACCATCGTTAGAGTTGTTCAACGGTTGTAGGAGCAGTTCCGAACGACGATCTACTTCTAGCTCGCTTAAGAGCGAACTTGCGAAATAGAAACGAGCCAAGTGTTGGACTCCGAACCATCGTTAGAGTTGTTCAACGGTTGTGGGAGCAGTTCCGAATGGCGACCTACTTCTAGCTCGCTTAAGAGCGAACTTGCGAAATAGAATCGAGCCAAGGGTTGGACTCCGAACCATCGTTAAAGTTGTTCAGCGGTTGTCGGAGCGGTTCCGAATGGCAATCTACTTCTAGCTCGCTTAAGAGCGAACATGCGAAATGGAATCGAGCCATGAGTTGGACTCTGAACCATCATTAGAGTTGTTCAACAGTTGTGGGAGTAGTTCCGAATGGCGACCTACTTCTTGCTCGCTTAAGAGCGAACTGACGAAATAGAATCGAGCCAAGTGTTGGACTCCGAACCATCGGTTGAGTTGTTCAACGGTTGTGGGAGCAGTTCTGAATGGCGACCTACTTCTAGCTTGCTTAAGAGCGAAATTGCAAAGTAGAATCGAGCCAAGTGTTGGACTCCGAACCATCGTCAGAGTTGTTGAACGGTTGTGCGAGCAGTTCCGAATGGCTATCAACTTCTAGCTCGCTTAAGAGCAAACTTGCGAAATAGAATCGAGCCAAGTGTTGGACTCCGAACCATCATTAGAGTTGTTCAACGGTTGTGGGAGCAGTTCCGAATGGCGACCTACTTCTAGCTCGCTTAAGAGCGAACTTGCGAAGTAGAATCGGGTCAAGTGTTGGACTCCGAACCATCGTTACAGTTGTTCAACGGTTGTGGGAGCTATTCCGAATGGCGACCTACATCTAGCTCGCTTAAGAGCGAACTTGCGAATTAGAATCGAGCCAAGTGTTGGACTCCAAACCATCGGTAGAGTTGTTCATCAGTTGTGGGAGCTATTCCGAATGGCGACCTACTTCTAGCTTACTTAAGAGCGAAATTGCGAAGTAGAATCCAGCCAAGTGTTGGACTCCGAACCATCGTTATAGTTGTTCAACGGTTGTGGGAGCAGTTCCGAATGACGATCTACTTCTAGCTCGCTTAAGAACGAACTTGCAAAGTAGAATCGATCCAAGTGTTGGACTCCGAACCATTGTTAGAGTTGTTCAACGGCTGTGGGAGCAGTTCGGAATGACGACCTACTTCTAGCTCGCTTAAGAGCGAACTTGCGAAGTAGAATCGAGCCAAGTGTTGGACTCCGAAACATCGTTAGAGTTGTTCAACGGTTGTGGGAGAAGTTCCGAATGGCGATCTACTTCTAGCTCGCTTAAGAGCGAACTTGCGAATTAGAATCGAGCAATGTGTTGGACTCCGAACCATCGGTAGAGTTGTTCATCAGTTGTGGGAGCAGTTCCGAATGGCGACCTACTTCTAGCTCACTTAAGAGCGAACTTGCGAAGTAGAATCGAGCCAAGTGTTAGACTCCGAACCATCGGTAGTGTTGTTCAACGGTTGTGGGAGCAGTTTCGAATGGCGACCTACTTCTAGCTCGCTTAAGAGCGAACTTGCGAAGTAGAATCGAGCCAAGAGTTGGACTCCGAACCATCGGTGGAGTTGTTCAACGGTTGTGGAAGAAGTTTCGAATGGCGACCTACTTCTAGCTCGCTTAAGAGCGAACTTGCGAATTAGAATCGAGCCATGTGTTGGACTCCGAACCATCGGTAGAGTTGTTCATCAGTTGTGGGAGCCGTTCCGAACGGCGACCTACTACTGGCTCGCTTAAGAGCGAACTTGCGAAGTAGAATCGAGCCAAGTTGGACTCCGAACCATCGTTAGAGTTGTTCAACGGTTGTGGGAGAAGTTCCGAATGGCGATCTACTTCTAGCTCGCTTAAGAGCGAACTTGCGAATTAGAATCGAGCCATGTGTTGGACTCCGAACCATCGGTAGAGTTGTTCATCAGTTGTGGGAACAGTTCCAAATGGCGACCTACTACTAGCTCGCTTAAGAGCGAACTTGCGAAGTAGAATCGAGCCAAGTGTTGGACTCTGAACCATCGTTAGAGTTGTTCAATGGTTGTGGGAGAAGTTCCGAATGGAGATCTACTTCTAGCTCGCTTAAGAGCGAACAGACGAAGTAGAATCGAGACAAGTGTTGGACTCCGAACCATCCTTAGAGTTGTTCAACGGTTGTGGGAGCAGTTCCGAATGGCGACCTACTTCTAGCTCGCTTAAGAGCGAACTTGCGAAGTAGAATCGAGCCAAGGGTTGGACTCGGAACCATCGTTAGAGTTGTTCAACGGTTGTGGGAGCAGTTCCGAAAGGCGACCTACTTCTAGCTCGCTTAAGAGCGAACAGACGACGTAGAATCGAGCCAAGTGTTGAACACCGAACCATCGGTAGAGTTGTTCAAAGGTTTTCGGAGCAGTTCCGAATGGCGACCTACTTCTAGCTCGCTTAAGAGCGAACTTGCGAAGTAGAATCGAGCCAAGTGTTGGACTCCGAACCATCGTTAGAGTTGTTCAACGGTTGTGGGAGAAGTTCCGAATGGCGATCTACTTCTAGCTCGCTTAAGAGCGAACTTGCGAAGTAGAATCGAGCCAAGTGTTGGACTCCGAACTAGCGGTGGAGTTGTTCAACGGTTGTGGGAGCAGTTTAGAATGGCAACCTACTTCTAGCTCGCTTAAGAGCGAACTTGCGAAGTAGAATCGAACCAAGTGTTGGACTCCGAACCATCGTTAGAGTTGTTCAACGGTTGTGGGAGCAGTTCCGAATGGCGACCTACTTCTAGCTCGCTTAAGAGCGAACTTGCGAAGTAGAATCGAACCAAGTGTTGGACTCCGAACCATCGTTAGAGTTGTTCAACGGTTGTAGGAGCAGTTCCGAACGACGATCTACTTCTAGCTCGCTTAAGAGCGAACTTGCGAAATAGAAACGAGCCAAGTGTTGGACTCCGAACCATCGTTAGAGTTGTTCAACGGTTGTGGGAGCAGTTCCGAATGGCGACCTACTTCTAGCTCGCTTAAGAGCGAACTTGCGAAATAGAATCGAGCCAAGGGTTGGACTCCGAACCATCGTTAGAGTTGTTCAGCGGTTGTCGGAGCGGTTCCGAATGGCAATCTACTTCTAGCTCGCTTAAGAGCGAACATGCGAAATGGAATCGAGCCATGTGTTGGACTCTGAACCATCATTAGAGTTGTTCAACAGTTGTGGGAGTAGTTCCGAATGGCGACCTACTTCTAGCTCGCTTAAGAGCGAACTGACGAAATAGAATCGAGCCAAGTGTTGGACTCCGAACCATCGGTTGAGTTGTTCAACGGTTGTGGGAGCAGTTCTGAATGGCGACCTACTTCTAGCTCGCTTAAGAGCGAACTTGCAAAGTAGAATCGAGCCAAGTGTTGAACTCCGAACCATCGTCAGAGTTGTTGAACGGTTGTGCGAGCAGTTCCGAATGGCGATCAACTTCTAGCTCGCTTAAGAGCAAACTTGCGAAATAGAATCGAGCCAAGTGTTGGACTCCGAACCATCATTGGAGTTGTTCAACGGCTGTGGGAGCAGTTCCGAATGGCGATCTACTTCTAGCTCGCTTAAGAGCGAACTTGCGAAGTAGAATCGATCCAAGTGTTGGACTCCGAACCATCGTTAGAGTTGTTCAACGGTTGTGGGAGAAGTTCCGAATGGCGACCTACTTCTAGCTCGCTTAAAAGCGAACTGACGAAGTAGAATTGAGCCAAGTGTTGGACTCCGAACCATCGGTGGAGTTGTTCAACGGTTGTGGGAGCAGTTCTGAATGGCGACCTACTTCTAGCTCGCTTAAGAGCGAACTTGCAAAGTAGAATCGGGCCAAGTGTTGGACTCCGAACCATCGTTAGAGTTGTTCAACGGTTGTGGGAGCAGTTCCGAATGGTGATCTACTTCTAGATCGCTCAAAAGCGAACTTGCAAAGTAGAATCGAGCCAAGTGTTGGACGTCGAAAGATCGTTAGAGTTGTTCAACGATTATGGGAGCAGTTCCGAAAGGCGACCTACTTCTAGCTCGCTTAAGAGCGAACATGCGAAGTAGAATCGAGCCAAGTGTTGGACTCCGAACTATCGTTAGAGTTGTTCAACGATTGTGGGAGAAGTTCCGAATGGCGATCTCCTTCTAGCTCGCTTAAGAGCGAACTTGCGAAATAGAATCGAGCCAAGTATTGGATTCCGAACCATCGAAAGACTTGTTCAACGGTTGTGGGAGCAGTTCCGAATGGAGACCTACTTCTAGCTCGCTTAATAGCAAACTTGCGAAGTAGAATCGAGCCAAGTGTTGGACTCCGAACCATCGAAAGACTTGTTCAACGGTTGTGGGAGCAGTTCCGAATGGAGACCTACTTCTAGCTCGCTTAATAGCAAACTTGCAAAGTAGAATCGAGCCCAGTGTTGGACTCCGAACCATCGAAAGACTTTTTCAACGGTTGTGGGAGCAGTTCCGAATGGCGATCTACTTCCAGCTCGCTTAAGAGCGAACTTGCGATGTAGAATCGAGCCAAGTGTTGGACTCCGAACCATCGTTAGAGTTGTTCAACGGTTGTGGGAGCAGTTCCGAATGGCGACCTACTTCTAGCTCGCTTAAGAGCGAACTTGCAAAGTAGAATCGAGCCAAGTGTTGGACTCCGAACCATCGTTAGAGTTGTTCATCGGTTGTGGAAGCAGTTCCGAATGGCGATCTACTTCTAGCTCCCTTAAGAGTGAACTTGCGAAATAGAATCGTGCCAAGTGTTGGACTCCGAACCATCGTTAGACTTGTTCAACGGTTGTGGGAGCAGTTCCGAAAGGCGACCTACTTCTAGCTTGCTTAAGAGCGAACTTGCGAAATAGAATCGTGCCAGGTGTTGGACTCCGAACCATCATTAGAGTTGTTCAACGGTTGTGGGAGCAGTTCCGAATGGTGACCTACTTCTAGCTCGCTTAAGAGCGAACTTGCGAAATAGAATCGAGCCAAGTGTTGGACTCCGACCCATCATTAGAGTTGTTCAACGGTTGTGGGAGCAGTTCCGAATGGCGATCTACTTCTAGCTCGCTTAAGAGCGGACTTACGAAGTAGAATCGATCCAAGTGTTGGACTCCGAACCATCGTTAGAGTTGTTCAACAGTTGTGGGAGTAGTTCCGAATGGCGACCTACATCTAGCTCGCTTAAAAGCGAACTGACGAAGTAGAATCGAGCGAAGTGTTGAACTCCGAACCATCGGTGGAGTTGTTGAACGGTTGTGGGAGCGGTTCCGAATGGCAATCTACTTCTAGCTCGCTTAAGAGCGAACATGCGAAATGGAATCGAGCCATGTGTTGGACTCCGAACCATCATTAGAGTTGTTCAACAGTTGTGGGAGTAGTTCCGAATGGCGACCTACTTCTAGCTCGCTTAAGAGCGAACTGACGAAATAGAATCGAGCCAAGTGTTGGACTCCGAACCATCGGTTGAGTTGTTCAACGGTTGTGGGAGCAGTTCTGAATGGCGACCTACTTCTAGCTCGCTTAAGAGCGAACTTGCAAAGTAGAATCGAGCCAAGAGTTGGACTCCGAACCATCGTCAGAGTTGTTGAACGGTTGTGCGAGCAGTTTCGAATGGCGATCAACTTCTAGCTCGCTCAAGAGCAAACTTGCGAAATAGAAACGAGCCAAGTGTTGGACTCAGAACCATCATTAGAGTTGTTCAACGGTTGTGGGAGCAGTTCCGAATGGCGATCTACTTCTAGCTCGCTTAAGAGCGAACTTGCGAAGTAGAATCGATCCAAGTGTTGGACTCCGAACCATCGTTAGAGTTGTTCAACGGTTGTGGGAGAAGTTCCGAATGGCGATCTACTTCTAGCTCGCTTAAGAGCGAACTTGCGAAGAAGTATCGAGCCAAGTGTTGGACTCCGAACTAGCGGTGGAGTTGTTCAACGGTTGTGGGAGCAGTTTAGAATGGCAACCTACTTCTAGCTCGCTTAAGAGCGAACTTGCGAAGTAGAATCGAACCAAGTGTTGGACTCCGAACCATCGTTAGAGTTGTTCAACGGTTGTGGGAGCAGTTCCGAATGGCGACCTACTTCTAGCTCGCTTAAGAGCGAACTTGCGAAGTAGAATCGAACCAAGTGTTGGACTCCGAACCATCGTTAGAGTTGTTCAACGGTTGTAGGAGCAGTTCCGAACGACGATCTACTTCTAGCTCGCTTAAGAGCGAACTTGCGAAATAGAAACGAGCCAAGTGTTGGACTCCGAACCATCGTTAGAGTTGTTCAACGGTTGTGGGAGCAGTTCCGAATGGCGACCTACTTCTAGCTCGCTTAAGAGCGAACTTGCGAAATAGAATCGAGCCAAGGGTTGGACTCCGAACCATCGTTAGAGTTGTTCAGCGGTTGTCGGAGCGGTTCCGAATGGCAATCTACTTCTAGCTCGCTTAAGAGCGAACATGCGAAATGGAATCGAGCCATGTGTTGGACTCTGAACCATCATTAGAGTTGTTCAACAGTTGTGGGAGTAGTTCCGAATGGCGACCTACTTCTAGCTCGCTTAAGAGCGAACTGACGAAATAGAATCGAGCCAAGTGTTGGACTCCGAACCATCGGTTGAGTTGTTCAACGGTTGTGGGAGCAGTTCTGAATGGCGACCTACTTCTAGCTCGCTTAAGAGCGAACTTGCAAAGTAGAATCGAGCCAAGTGTTGAACTCCGAACCATCGTCAGAGTTGTTGAACGGTTGTGCGAGCAGTTCCGAATGGCGATCAACTTCTAGCTCGCTTAAGAGCAAACTTGCGAAATAGAATCGAGCCAAGTGTTGGACTCCGAACCATCATTGGAGTTGTTCAACGGCTGTGGGAGCAGTTCCGAATGGCGATCTACTTCTAGCTCGCTTAAGAGCGAACTTGCGAAGTAGAATCGATCCAAGTGTTGGACTCCGAACCATCGTTAGAGTTGTTCAACGGTTGTGGGAGAAGTTCCGAATGGCGACCTACTTCTAGCTCGCTTAAAAGCGAACTGACGAAGTAGAATTGAGCCAAGTGTTGGACTCCGAACCATCGGTGGAGTTGTTCAACGGTTGTGGGAGCAGTTCTGAATGGCGACCTACTTCTAGCTCGCTTAAGAGCGAACTTGCAAAGTAGAATCGGGCCAAGTGTTGGACTCCGAACCATCGTTAGAGTTGTTCAACGGTTGTGGGAGCAGTTCCGAATGGTGATCTACTTCTAGATCGCTCAAAAGCGAACTTGCAAAGTAGAATCGAGCCAAGTGTTGGACGTCGAAAGATCGTTAGAGTTGTTCAACGATTATGGGAGCAGTTCCGAAAGGCGACCTACTTCTAGCTCGCTTAAGAGCGAACATGCGAAGTAGAATCGAGCCAAGTGTTGGACTCCGAACTATCGTTAGAGTTGTTCAACGATTGTGGGAGAAGTTCCGAATGGCGATCTCCTTCTAGCTCGCTTAAGAGCGAACTTGCGAAATAGAATCGAGCCAAGTATTGGATTCCGAACCATCGAAAGACTTGTTCAACGGTTGTGGGAGCAGTTCCGAATGGAGACCTACTTCTAGCTCGCTTAATAGCAAACTTGCGAAGTAGAATCGAGCCAAGTGTTGGACTCCGAACCATCGAAAGACTTGTTCAACGGTTGTGGGAGCAGTTCCGAATGGAGACCTACTTCTAGCTCGCTTAATAGCAAACTTGCGAAGTAGAATCGAGCCCAGTGTTGGACTCCGAACCATCGAAAGACTTTTTCAACGGTTGTGGGAGCAGTTCCGAATGGCGATCTACTTCCAGCTCGCTTAAGAGCGAACTTGCGATGTAGAATCGAGCCAAGTGTTGGACTCCGAACCATCGTTAGAGTTGTTCAACGGTTGTGGGAGCAGTTCCGAATGGCGACCGACTTCTAGCTCGCTTAAGAGCGAACTTGCAAAGTAGAATCGAGCCAAGTGTTGGACTCCGAACCATCGTTAGAGTTGTTCATCGGTTGTGGAAGCAGTTCCGAATGGCGATCTACTTCTAGCTCCCTTAAGAGTGAACTTGCGAAATAGAATCGTGCCAAGTGTTGGACTCCGAACCATCGTTAGACTTGTTCAACGGTTGTGGGAGCAGTTCCGAAAGGCGACCTACTTCTAGCTTGCTTAAGAGCGAACTTGCGAAATAGAATCGTGCCAGGTGTTGGACTCCGAACCATCATTAGAGTTGTTCAACGGTTGTGGGAGCAGTTCCGAATGGTGACCTACTTCTAGCTCGCTTAAGAGCGAACTTGCGAAATAGAATCGAGCCAAGTGTTGGACTCCGAACCATCATTAGAGTTGTTCAACGGTTGTGGGAGCAGTTCCGAATGGCGATCTACTTCTAGCTCGCTTAAGAGCGGACTTGCGAAGTAGAATCGATCCAAGTGTTGGACTCCGAACCATCGTTAGAGTTGTTCAACAGTTGTGGGAGTAGTTCCGAATGGCGACCTACATCTAGCTCGCTTAAAAGCGAACTGACGAAGTAGAATCGAGCCAAGTGTTGAACTCCGAACCATCGGTGGAGTTGTTCAACGGTTGTGGGAGCGGTTCCGAATGGCAATCTACTTCTAGCTCGCTTAAGAGCGAACATGCGAAATGGAATCGAGCCATGTGTTGGACTCCGAACCATCATTAGAGTTGTTCAACAGTTGTGGGAGTAGTTCCGAATGGCGACCTACTTCTAGCTCGCTTAAGAGCGAACTGACGAAATAGAATCGAGCCAAGTGTTGGACTCCGAACCATCGGTTGAGTTGTTCAACGGTTGTGGGAGCAGTTCTGAATGGCGACCTACTTCTAGCTCGCTTAAGAGCGAACTTGCAAAGTAGAATCGAGCCAAGTGTTGGACTCCGAACCATCGTCAGAGTTGTTGAACGGTTGTGCGAGCAGTTTCGAATGGCGATCAACTTCTAGCTCGCTCAAGAGCAAACTTGCGAAATAGAAACGAGCCAAGTGTTGGACTCCGAACCATCATTAGAGTTGTTCAACGGTTGTGGGAGCAGTTTCGAATGGCGATCTACTTCTAGCTCGCTTAAGAGCGAACTTGCGAAGTAGAATCGATCCAAGTGTTGGACTCCGAACCATCGTTAGAGTTGTTCAACGGTTGTGGGAGAAGTTCCGAATGGCGACCTACTTCTAGCTCGCTTAAAAGCGAACTGACGAAGTAGAATCGAGCCAAGTGTTGGACTCCGAACCATCGGTGGAGTTGTTCAACGGTTGTGGGAGCAGTTCTGAATGGCGACCTACTTCTAGCTCGCTTAAGAGCGAACTTGCAAAGTAGAATCGGGCCAAGTGTTGGACTCCGAACCATCGTTAGAGTTGTTCAACGGTTGTGGGAGCAGTTCCGAATGGTGATCTACTTCTAGCTCGCTCAAAAGCGAACTTGCAAAGTAGAATCGAGCCAAGTGTTGGACGTCGAAAGATCGTTAGAGTTGTTCAACGATTATGGGAGCAGTTCCGAAAGGCGACCTACTTCTAGCTCGCTTAAGAGCGAATATGCGAAGTAGAATCGAGCCAAGTGTTGGACTCCGAACTATCGTTAGAGTTGTTCAACGATTGTGGGAGAAGTTCCGAATGGCGATCTCCTTCTAGCTCGCTTAAGAGCGAACTTGCGAAATAGAATCGAGCCAAGTATTGGACTCCGAACCATCGAAAGAGTTGTTCAACAGTTGTGGGAGCAGTTCCGAATGGAGACCCACTTCTAGCTCGCTTAATAGCAAACTTGCGAAGTAGAATCGAGCCAAGTGTTGGACTCCGAACCGTCGTTAGAGTTTTTTCAACGGTTGTGGGAGCAGTTCCGAATGGCGATCTACTTCCAGCTCGCTTAAGAGCGAACTTGCGATGTAGAATCGAGCCAAGTGTTGGACTCCGAACCATCGTTAGAGTTGTTCAACGGTTGTGGGAGCAGTTCCGAATGGCGACCTACGTCTAGCTCGCTTAAGAGCGAACTTGCAAAGTAGAATCGAGCCAAGTGTTGGACTTCGAACCATCGTTAGAGTTGTTCATCAGTTGTGGAAGCAGTTCCGAATTGCGATCTACTTCTAGCTCGCTTAAGAGCGAACTTGCGAAATAGAATCGTGCCAAGTGTTGGACTCCGAACCATCGTTAGACTTGTTCAACGGTTGTGGGAGCAGTTCCGAAAGGCGACCTACTTCTAGCTTGCTTAAGAGCGAACTTGCGAAATAGAATCGTGCCAGGTGTTGGACTCCGAACCATCGTTAGAGTTGTTCAACAGTTGTGGGAGCAGTTCCGAATGGCGACCTACTTCTAGCTCGCTTAAGAGCGAACTTGCGAAATAGAATCGAGCCAAGTGTTGGACTCCGAACCATCATTAGAGTTGTTCAACGGTTGTGGGAGCAGTTCCGAATGGCGATCTACTTCTAGCTCGCTTAAGAGCGGACTTGCGAAGTAGAATCGATCCAAGTGTTGGACTCCGAACCATCGTTAGAGTTGTTCAACAGTTGTGGGAGTAGTTCCGAATGGCGACCTACATCTAGCTCGCTTAAAAGCGAACTGACGAAGTAGAATCGAGCCAAGTGTTGAACTCCGAACCATCGGTGGAGTTGTTCAACGGTTGTGGGAGCGGTTCCGAATGGCAATCTACTTCTAGCTCGCTTAAGAGCGAACATGCGAAATGGAATCGAGCCATGTGTTGGACTCCGAACCATCATTAGAGTTGTTCAACCGTTGTGGGAGTAGTTCTGAATGGCAACCTACTTCTAGCTCGCTTAAGAGCGAACTGACGAAATAGAATCGAGCCAAGTGTTGGACTCCGAACCATCGGTTGAATTGTTCAACGGTTGTGGGAGCAGTTCTGAATGGCGACCTACTTCTAGCTCGCTTAAGAGCGAACTTGCAAAGTAGAATCGAGCCAAGTGTTGGACTCCGAACCATCGTCAGAGTTGTTGAACGGTTGTGCGAGCAGTTCCGAATGGCGATCAACTTCTAGCTCGCTTAAGAGCAAACTTGCGAAATCGAATCGAGCCAAGTGTTGGACTCCGAACCATAGTTAGAATTGTTCAACGGTTGTGGGAGCAGTTCCGAATGGCGACCTACTTCTAGCTCGCTTAAAAGCGAACTTGCGAAGTAGAATCGAGCCAAGTGTTGGACTCCGAACCATCGGTGGAGTTGTTCAACGGTTGTGGGAGCAGTTCTGAATGGCGACCTACTTCTAGCTCGCTTAAGAGCGAACTTGCAAAGTAGAATCGGGCCAAGTGTTGGACTCCGAACCATCGTTAGAGTTGTTCAACGGTTGTGGGAGCAGTTCCGAATGGTGATCTACTTCTAGCTCGCTCAAAAGCGAACTTGCAAAGTAGAATCGAGCCAAGTGTTGGACGTCGAAAGATCGTTAGAGTTGTTCAACGATTATGGGAGCAGTTCCGAAAGGCGACCTACTTCTAGCTCACTTAAGAGCGAACATGCGAAGTAGAATCGAGCCAAGTGTTGGACTCCGAACCATCGTTAGAGTTGTTCAACGATTGTGGGAGAAGTTCCGAATGGCGATCTCCTTCTAGGTCGCTTAAGAGCGAACTTGCAAAATAGAATCGGGCCAAGTATTGGACTCCGAACCATCGAAAGAGTTGTTCAACGTTTGTGGGAGCAGTTCCGAATGGAGACCTGCTTCTAGCTCGCTTAATAGGAAACTTGCGAAGTAGAATCGAGCCAAGTGTTGGACTCCGAACCGTCGTTAGAGTTTTTTCAACGGTTGTGGGAGCAGTTCCGAATGGCGATCTACTTCCAGCTCGCTTAAGAGCGAACTTGCGATGTAGAATCGAGCCAAGTGTTGGACTCCGAACCATCGTTAGAGTTGTTCAACGGTTGAGGGAGCAGTTCCGAATGGCGACCTACTTCTAGCTCGCATAAGAGCGAACTTGCAAAGTAGAATCGAGCCAAGTGTTGGACTCCGAACCATCGTTAGAGTTGTTCATCGGTTGTGGAAGAAGTTCCGAATAGCGATCCACTTCTAGCTCGCTTAAGAGCGAACTTGCGAAAAAGAATCGTGCCAATTATTGGACTCCGAACCATCGTTAGACTTGTTCAACGGTTGTGGGAGCAGTTCCGAAAGGCGACCTACTTCTAGCTTGCTTAAGAGCGAACTTGCGAAATAGAATCGTGCCAGGTGTTGGACTCCGAACCATCGTTAGAGTTGTTCAACGGTTGTGGGAGCAGTTCCGAATGGCGACATACTTCTAGCTCGCTTAAGAGCGAACTTGCGAAATAGAATCGAGCCAAGTGTTGGACTCCGAACCATCATTAGAGTTGTTCAACGGTTGTGGGAGCAGTTCCGAATGGCGATCTACTTCTAGCTCGCTTAAGAGCGGACTTGCGAAGTAGAATCGATCCAAGTGTTGGACTCCGAACCATCGTTAGAGTTGTTCAACAGTTGTGGGAGTAGTTCCGAATGGCGACCTACATCTAGCTCGCTTAAAAGCGAACTGACGAAGTAGAATCGAGCCAAGTGTTGAACTCCGAACCATCGGTGGAGTTGTTCAACGGTTGTGGGAGCAGTTCTGAATGGCGACCTACTTCTAGCTCGCTTAAGAGCGAACTTGCAAAGTAGAATCGGGCTAAGTGTTGGACTCCGAACCATCGTTAGAGTTGTTCAACGGTTGTGGGAGCAGTTCTGAATGGTGATCTACTTCTAGCTCGCTTAAGAGCGAAGTTGCAAAGTAGAATCGAGCCAAGTGTTGGACGTCGAAAGATCGTTAGAGTTGTTCAACGGTTGTGGGAGCAGTTCCGAAAGGCGACCTACTTCTAGCTCGCTTAAGAGCGAACATGCGAAGTAGAATCGAGCCAACAGTTGGACTCCGAACCATCGTTAGAGTTGTTCAACGGTTGTGGGAGAAGTTTCGAATGGCGATCTACTTCTAGCTCGCTTAAGAGCGAACTTGCGAAATAGAATCGAGCCAAGTGTTGGACTCCGAACCGTCGTTAGAATTGTTCAACGGTTGTGGGAGCAGTTCCGAATGGCGACCTACTTCTAGCTCGCTTAAGAGCGAACTTGCGAAATAGAACCCAGCCAAGTGTTGGACTCCGAACCGTCGAAAGTGTTGTTCAACGGTTGTGGGAGCAGTTCCGAAAGGAGACCTACTTCTAGCTCGCTTAAGAGCGAACTTGCGAAGTAGAATCGAGCCAAGTGTTGGACTCCGAACCGTCGTTAGAGTTTGTTCAACGGTTGTGGGAGCAGTTTCGAATGGCCATCTACATCTAGCTCGCTTAAAAGCGAACTTGCGATGTAGAATCTAGCCAAGTGTTGTACTCCGAACCATCGTTAGAGTTGTTCAACGGTTGTGGGAGCAGTTCCGAAAGACGACCTACTTCTAGCTTGCTTAAGAGCGAACTTGCGAAATAAAATCGAGCCAAGTGTTGGACTCCAAACCATCGTCAGAGTTGTTCAACAGTTGTGGGAGCAGTTCCGAATGGCGACCTACTTCTAGCTCGCTTAAGAGCGAACTTGCGAAATAGAATCGAGCCAAGTGTTGGACTCCGAACCATCATTAGAGTTGTTCAACGGTTGTGGGAGCAGTTCCGAATGGCGATCTACTTCTAGCTCGCTTAAGAGCGAACTTGCAAAGTAGAATCGATCCAAGTGTTGGACTCCGAACCATCGTTAGAGTTGTTCAACAGTTGTGGGAGTAGTTCCGAATGGCGACCTACTTCTAGCTCGCTTAAAAGCGAACTGACGAAGTAGAATCGAGCCAAGTGTTGGACTCCGAACCATCGGTGGAGTTGTTCAACGGTTGTGGGAGCAGTTCTGAATGGCGACCTACTTCTAGCTCGCTTAAGAGCGAACTTGCAAAGTAGAATCGGGCTAAGTGTTGGACTCCGAACCATCGTTAGAGTTGTTCAACGGTTGTGGGAGCAGTTCCGAATGGTGATCTACTTCTAGCTCGCTTAAGAGGGAAGTTGCAAAGTAGAATCGAGCCAAGTGTTGGACGTCGAAAGATCGTTAAAGTTGTTCAACGGTTGTGGGAGCAGTTCCGAAAGGCGACCTACTTCTAGCTCGCTTAAGAGCGAACATGCGAAGTAGAATCGAGCGAAGTGTTGGACTCCGAACCATCGTTAGAGTTGTTCAACGGTTGTGGGAGAAGTTCCGAATGGCGATCTACTTCTAGCTCGCTTAAGAGCGAACTTGCGAAATAGAATCGAGCCAAGTGTTGGACTCCGAACCATCGTTAGAATTGTTCAACGGTTGTGGGAGCAGTTCCGAATGGCGACCTACTTCTAGCTCGCTTAAGAGCGAACTTGCGAAATAGAATCGAGCCAAGTGTTGGACTCCGAACCATCGTTAGAGTTGTTCAACGGTTGTGGGAGCAGTTCCGAATGGCGATATACTTCTAGCTCGCTTAAGAGCGAACTTGCGAAATAGAATCGAACCAAGTGTTGGACTCCGAACCATCGAAAGAGTTGTTTAACGATTGTGGGAGCAGTTCCGAATGGAGTCCTACTTTTAGCTCGCTTAAGAGCGAACTTGCAAAGTAGAATCGGGCTAAGTGTTGGACTCCGAACCATCGTTAGAGTTGTTCAACGGTTGTGGGAGCAGTTCCGAATGGTGATCTACTTCTAGCTCGCTTAAGAGCGAACTTGCAAAGTAGAATCGAGCCAAGTGTTGGACGTCGAAAGATCGTTAGAGTTGTTCAACGGTTGTGGGAGCAGTTCCGAAAGGCGACCTACTTCTAGCTCGCTTAAGAGCGAACATGCGAAGTAGAATCGAGCCAAGTGTTGGACTCCGAACCATCGTTAGAGTTGTTCAACGGTTGTGGGAGAAGTTCCGAATGGCGATCTACTTCTAGCTCGCTTAAGAGCGAACTTGCGAAATAGAATCGAGCCAAGTGTTGGACTCCGAACCATCGTTAGAATTGTTCAACGGTTGTGGGAGCAGTTCCGAATGGCGACCTACTTCTAGCTCGCTTAAGAGCGAACTTGCGAAATAGAATCCAGCCAAGTGTTGGACTCCGAACCGTCGAAAGAGTTGTTTAACGGTTGTGGGAGCAGTTCCGAATGGAGACCTACTTCTAGCTCGCTTAAGAGCGAACTTGCGAAGTAGAATCGAGCCAAGTGTTGGACTCCGAACCATCATTAGAATTGTTCAACGGTTGTGGGAGCAGTTCCGAATGGCGACCTACCTCTAGCTCGCTTAAGAGCGAACTTGCGAAATAGAATCCAGCCAAGTGTTGGACTCCGAACCGTCGAAAGAGTTGTTCAATGGTTGGGGGAGCAGTTCCGAATGGAGACCTACTTCTAGCTCGCTTAAGAGCGAACTTGCGAAGTAGAATCGAGCTAAGTGTTGGACTCCGAACCGTCGTTAGAGTTTGTTCAACGGTTGTGGGAGCAGTTCCGAATGGCCATCTACATCTAGCTCGCTTAAAAGCGAACTTGCGATGTAGAATCGAGCCAAGTGTTGGACTCCGAACCATCGTTAGAGTTGTTCAACGGTTGTGGGAGCAGTTCCGAAAGACGACCTACTTCTAGCTTGCTTAAGAGCGAACTTGCAAAATAAAATCGAGCCAAGTGTTGGACTCCGAACCATCGTCAGAGTTGTTCAACGGTTGTGGGAGCAGTTCCGAATGGCGACCTACTTCTAGCTCGCTTAAGAGCGAACTTGCGAAATAGAATCGAGCCAAGTGTTGGACTCCGAAACATCATTAGAGTTGTTCAACGGTTGTGGGAGCAGTTCCGAATGGCGATCTACTTTTAGCTTGCTTAAGAGCGAACTTGCGAAGTAGAATCGATCCAAGTGTTGGACTCCGAACCATCGTTAGAGTTGTTCAACGGTTGTGGGAGCAGTTCCGAATGGTGATCTACTGCTAGCTCGCTTAAGAGCGAACTTGCAAAGTAGAATCGAGCCAAGTGTTGGACGTCGAAAGATCGTTAAAGTTGTTCAACGGTTGTGGGAGCAGTTCCGAAAGGCGACCTACTTCTAGCTCGCTTAAGAGCGAACATGCGAAGTAGAATCGAGCTAAGTGTTGGACTCCGAACCATCGTTAGAGTTGTTCAACGGTTGTGGGAGAAGTTCCGAATGGCGATCTACTTCTAGCTCGCTTAAGAGCGAACTTGCGAAATAGAATCGAGCCAAGTGTTGGACTCCGAACCATCGTTAGAATTGTTCAACGGTTGTGGGAGCAGTTCCGAATGGCGACCTACTTCTAGCTCGCTTAAGAGCGAACTTGCGAAATAGAATCGAGCCAAGTGTTGGACTGCGAACCATCGTTAGAGTTGTTCAACGGTTGTGGGAGCAGTTCCGAATGGTGATATACTTCTAGCTCGCTTAAGAGCGAACTTGCGAAATAGAATCGAGCCAAGTGTTGGACTCCGAACCATCGAAAGAGTTGTTCAACGGTTGTGGGAGCAGTTCCGAATGGAGACCTACTTCTAGCTCGCTTAAGAGCGAACTTGCGAAGTAGAATCGAGCCAAGTGTTGGACTCCGAACCGTCGTTAGAGTTTGTTCAACGGTTGTGGGAGCAGTTCCGAATGGCGATCTACTTCTAGCTCGCTTAAAAGCGAACTTGCGATGTAGAATCGAGCCAAGTGTTGGACCCCGAACCATCGTTAGAGTTGTTCAACGGTTGTGGGAGCAGTTCCGAAAGGCGACCTACTTCTAGCTTGCTTAAGAGCGAACTTGCGAAATAGAATCGTGCCAGGTGTTGGACTCCGAACCATCGTTAGAGTTGTTCAACGGTTGTGGGAGCAGTTCCGAAAGGCGACCTATTTCTAGCTTGCTTAAGAGCGAACTTGCGAAATAGAATCGAGCCAGGTGTTGGACTCCGAACCATCGTTAGAGTTGTTCAACGGTTGTGGGAGCAGTTCCGAAAGGCGACCTACTTCTAGCTTGCTTAAGAGCGAACTTGCGAAATAGAGTCGTGCTAGGTGTTGGACTCCGAACCATCGTCAGAGTTGTTCAACGGTTGTGGAAGCAGTTCCGAATGGCGACCTACTTCTAGCTCGCTTAAGAGCGAACTTGCGAAATAGAATCGAGCCAAGTGTTGGACTCCGAACCATCATTAGAGTTGTTCAACGGTTGTGGGAGCAGTTCCGACTGACGATCTACTTCTAGCTCGCTTAAGAGCGAACTTGCGAAGTAGAATCGGTCCAAGTGTTGGACTCCGAACCATCGTTAGAGTTGTTCAACAATTGTGGGAGTAGTTCCGAATGGCGACCTACTTCTAGCTCGCTTAAAAGCGTACTGACGAAGTAGAATCGAGCCAAGTGTTGTACTCCGAACCTTCGGTGGAGTTGTTCAACGGTTGTGGGAGCAGTTCCGAATGGCGACCTACTTCTAGCTCGCTTAAGAGCGAACTTGCAAAGTAGAATCGGGCTGAGTGTTGGACTCCGAACCATCGTTAGAGTTGTTCAACGGTTGTGGGAGCAGTTCCGAATGGTGATCTACTGCTAGCTCGCTTAAGAGCGAACTTGCAAAGTAGAATCGAGCAAAGTGTTGGACGTCGAAAGATCGTTAAAGTTGTTCAACGGTTGTGGGAGCAGTTCCGAAAGGCGACCTACTTCTAGCTCGCTTAAGAGCGAACATGCGAAGTAGAATCGAGCTAATTGTTGGACTCCGAACCATCGTTAGAGTTGTTCAACGGTTGTGGGAGAAGTTCCGAATGGCGATCTACTTCTAGCTCGCTTAAGAGCGAACTTGCGAAATAGAATCGAGCCAAGTGTTGGACTCCGAACCATCGTTAGAATTGTTCAACGGTTGTGGGAGCAGTTCCGAATGGCGACCTACTTCTAGCTCGCTTAAGAGCAAACTTGCGAAATAGAATCGAGCCAAGTGTTGGACTCCGAACCATCGTTAGAGTTGTTCAACGGTTGTGGGAGCAGTTCCGAATGGCGATATACTTCTAGCTCGCTTAAGAGCGAACTTGCAAAATGGAATCGATCCAAGTGTTGGACTCCGAACCATCGAAAGAGTTGTTCAACGGTTGTGGGAGCAGTTCCGAATGGAGACCTACTTCTAGCTCGCTTAAGAGCGAACTTGCGAAGTAGAATCGAGCCAAGTGTTGGACTCCGAACCGTCGTTAGAGTTTGTTCAACGGTTGTGGGAGCAGTTCCGAATGGCGATCTACTTCCAGCTCGCTTAAGAGCGAACTTGCGATGTAGAATCGAGCCAAGTGTTGGACTCCAAACCATCGTTAGAGTTGTTCAACGATTGTGGGAGCAGTTCCGAATGGCGACCTACTTCTAGCTCGCTTAAGAGCGAACTTGCAAAGTAGATCGAGCCAAGTGTTGGACTCCGAACCATCGTTAGAGTTGTTCATCGGTTGTGGAAGCAGTTCCGAATGGCGATCTACTTCTAGCTCGCTTAAGAGCGAACTGACGAAGTAGAATCGAGCCAAGTGTTGGACTCCGAACCATCGGTGGAGTTGTTCAACTGTTGTGGGAGCAGTTCTGAATGCCGACCTACTTCTAGCTCGCTTAAGAGCGAACTTGTGAAATAGAATCGAGCCAGGTGTTGGACTCTGAACCATCGTTAGAGTTCTTCAATCGTTGTGGGAGAAGTTCCGAATGGCGATCTACTTCTAGCTCGCTTAAGAGCGAACCTGCGAAATATAATCGAGCCAAGTGTTGGACTTTGAACCGTCGTTAGAGTTGTTCAACGGTTGTGGAAGCAGTTCCGAATGGCGACCTACTTCTAGCTCGCTTAAGAGCGAACTTGCAAAATAGAATCGAGCCAAGTGTTGGACTCCGAACCATCGTTAGAGTTGTTCAACGGTTGTGGGAGCAGTTCCGAATGACGACCTACTTCTAGCTCGATTAAGAGCGAACTTGTGAAATATAATCGAGCCAAGTGTTGGACTCCGAACCATCGTTAGAGTTATTCAGCGGTTGTGGGAGCAGTTCCAAATGGCGACCTACTTCTAGCTCGCTTAAGAGCGAACTTGTGAAGTAGAATCGAGCCAAGTGTTGGACTCCGAACCATCGTTAGAGTTGTTCAACGGTTGTGGGAGAAGTTCCAAATGGCGATCTACTTCTAGCTTGCTTAAGAGCGAACTTGCGAATTAGAATCGAGCCAAGTGTTGGACTCCGAACCATCGGTAGAGTTGTTCATCAGTTGTAGGAGCAATTCCGAATGGCGACCTACTTCTAGTTCACTTAAGAGCGAACTTGTGAAGTAGAATAGAGCCAAGTGTTGGACTCCGAACCATCGGTTGAGTTGTTCAATAGTTGTGGGAGCAGTTCCGAATAGCGACCTACATCTAGCTCGCTTAAGAGCGAACTTGCGAAGTAGAATCTAGCCAAGTGTTGGACTCCGAACCATCGGTGGAGTTGTTCAACGGTTGTTGGAGCAGTTCCGAATGGCGACCTACTTCTACCTCGCTTAAGAGCGAACTTGCAAAGTAGAATCGAGCCAAGTGTTAGACTCCGAACCATCGGTGGAGTTGTTCAACGATTGTGGGAGTAGTTCCGAATGGCAACCTACTTCTAGCTCGCATAAGAGCGAACTTGCGAAGTAGAATCGAGCCAAGTGTTGGACTCCGAACCGTCGTTAGAGTTTGGTCAACGGTTGTGGGAGCAGTTCCGAATGGCGATCAACTTCCAGCTCGCTTAAGAGCGAACTTGCGATGTAGAATCGAGCCAAGTGTTAGACTCCGAACCATCGTTAGAGTTGTTCAACAGTTGTGGGAGTTGTTTCGAATGGCGACCTACTTCTAGCTCACTTAAGAGCGAACTGACGAAGTAGAATCGAGCCAAGTGTTGGACTCCGAACGATCGGTGGAGTTGTTCAACGGTTGTGGGAGCAGTTCCGAATGGCGATCGACTTCTAGCTCGCTTAAGAGCGAACTTGCGAAATAGAATCGAGCCAAGTGTTGGACTCCGAACCATCGTTAGAGTTGTTCAACGGTTGTGAGAGCAGTTTTGAATGGCGACCTACTTCCAGCTCGCTTAAAAGCGAACTTGCGAAATAGAATCGAGCCAAGTGTTGGAATCCGAACCATCGTTAGAGTTGTTCAACGGTTGTGGGAGCAGTTCCGAATGGCGATTTACTTCTAGCTCGCATAAGAGCGAACTTGCGAAATATAATGCAGCCAAGTGTTGGACTCCGAACCATCGTTAGAGTTGTTCAACGGTTTTGGGAGCAGTTCTGAATGGCGACCTACTTCTAGCTCGCTTAAGAGCGAACTTGCGAAATAGAATCGAGCCAGGTGTTGGACTCCGAACCATCGTTAGGGTTGTTCAACAGTTGTGGGAGCAATTCCGAATAGCGACCTACTTCTAGCTCGCTTAAGAGAGCACTTGCGAAGTAAAATCGAGCCATGTGTTGGACTCCGAAAGATCGGTAGAGTTGTTCAACAGTTGTGGGAGCAATTCCGAATGGCGACCTACTTCTAGCTCGCTTAAGAGAGAACTTACGAAGTAGAATCGAGCCAAGTGTTGGACTCCGAACCGTCGTTAGAGTTTGTTCAACGGTTGTGGGCGCAGTTCCGAATGGCGATCTACTTCTAGCTCGCTTAAGAGCGAACTTGCGAAGTAGAATCGAGCCAAGTGTTAGACTCCGAACCATCGGTGGAGTTGTTCAACGGTTGTGGGAGCAGTTCCGAATGGCAACCTACTTCTAGCTCGTTTAAGAGCGAACTTGCGAAACTGAATCGAGCCAAGTGTTGGACTCCGAACCATCGTTAGAGTTGTTCAACGGTTGTGGGAGCAGTTCTGAATGGCGATTTACTTCTAGCTCGCATAAGAGCGAACTTGCGAAATAGAATGCAGCCAAGTGTTGGACTTCGAACCATCGTTAGAGTTGTTCAACGGTTTTGGGAGCAGTTCCGAATGGCGACCTACTTCTAGCTCGCTTAAGAGCGAACTTGCGAAATAGAATCGACCCAGGTGTTGGACTCCGAACCATCGTTAGGATTGTTCAACGGTTGTGGGAGCAGTTCCGAATGGCGACCTACTTCTAGCTCATTTAAGAGCGAACTTGCGAAGTAGAATCGAGCCAAGTGTTGGACTCCGAACCATCGTTAGAGTTGTTCAACGGTTGTGGGAGCAGTTCCGAATGGCGACCTACTTCTAACTCGCTTAAGAGCGAACTTGCGAAGTAGAATCGAGCCAAGTGTTAGACTCCGAACCATCGGTGGAGTTGTTCAACGGTTGTGGGAGCAGTTCCGAATGGTAACCTACTTCTAGCTCGTTTAAGAGCGAACTTGCGAAGTAGAATCGAGCCAAGTGTTGGACTCCGAACCTTCGTTAGAGTTGTTCAACGGTTGTGGGAGCAGTTCCGAATGGCGACCTACTTCTAGCTCGCTTAAGAGCGAACTTGCGAAGTAGAATCGAGCCAAGTGTTAGACTCCGAACCATCGGTGGAGTTGTTCAACGGTTGTGGGAGCAGTTCCGAATGGCAACCTACTTCTAGCTCGCTTAAGAGCGAACTTGCGAAGTAGAATCGAGCCAAGTGTTGGACTCCGAACCGTCGTTAGAGTTTGTTCAACGGTTGTGGGAGCAGTTCCGAATGGCGATCTACTTCCAGCTCGCTTAAGAACGAACTTGCGATGTAGAATCGAGCCAAGTGTCGGACTCCGAACCATCGTTAGAGTTGTTTAACAGTTGTGGGAGTAGTTCCGAATGGCGACATACTTCTAGCTCGCTTAAGAGCGAACTGACGAAGTAGAATCGAGCCAAGTGTTGGACTCCGAACCATCGGTGGAGTTGTTCAACCGTTGTGGGGGCAGTTCCGAATGGCGATCTACTTCTAGCTCGCTTAAGAGCAAACTTGCGAAATAGAATCGAGCCAAGAGTTGGACTCCGAACCATCGTTAGAGTTGTTCAACGGTTGTGGGAGCAGTTTCGAATGGCGACCGACTTCCAGCTCGCTTAAGAGCGAACTTGCGAAATAGAATCGAGCCAAGTGTTGGACTCCGAACCATCGTTAGACTTGTTCAACAGTTGTGGGAGCAGTTCCGAATGGCGATTTACTTCTAGCTCGCATAAGAGCTAACTTGCGAAATAGAATGCAGCCAAGTGTTGGACTCCGAACCATCGTTAGAGTTGTTCAACGGTTTTGGGAGCAGTTCTGAATGCCGACCTACTTCTAGCTCGCTTAAGAGCGAACTTGCGAAATAGAATCGAACCAAGTGTTGGACTCCGAACCATCGTTAGAGTTGTTCAACGGTTGTGAGAGCAGTTCCGAATGGCGACCTACTTCTAGCTCGCTTAAGAGCGAACTTGCGAAATAGAATCGAGCCAAGTGTTGGACTCCGAACCATCGTTAGAGTTTTTCAACGGTTGTGGGAGCAGTTCCGAATGGCGACCTACTTCTAGCTCGATTAAGAGCGAAATTGCGAAATAGAATCGAGGAATGTGTTGGACTCCGAACCATCGTTAGAGTTGTTCAACAGTTGTGAGGGCAGTTCCGAATGGCGACCTACTTCTAGCTCGCTTATGAGCGAACTGACGAAGTAGAATCGAGCAAAGTGTTGGACTCCGAACCATCGGTGGAGTTATTCAACGGTTGTGGAAGTAGTTCTGAATGCCGACCTACTTCTAGCTCACTTAAGAGCGAACTTGCAAAATAGAATCGAACCAAGTGTTGGACTCCGAACCATCGTTAGAGTTGTTCAACGGTTGTGGGAGCAGTTCCGAATGGCGACCTACTTCTAGCTCGCATAAGAGCGAACTTGCGAAGTAGAATCGAGCCAAGTGTTGGACTCCGAACCGTCGTTAGAGTTTGGTCAACGGTTGTGGGAGCAGTTCCGAATGGCGATCAACTTCCAGCTCGCTTAAGACCGAACTTGCGATGTAGAATCGAGCCAAGTGTTAGACTCCGAACCATCGTTAGAGTTGTTCAACAGTTGTGGGAGTTGTTTCGAATGGCGACCTACTTCTAGCTCACTTAAGAGCGAACTGACGAAGTAGAATCGAGCCAAGTGTTGGACTCCGAACGATCGGTGGAGTTGTTCAACGGTTGTGGGAGCAGTTCCGAATGGCGATCGACTTCTAGCTCGCTTAAGAGCGAACTTGCGAAATAGAATCGAGCCAAGTGTTGGACTCCGAACCATCGTTAGAGTTGTTCAACGGTTGTGAGAGCAGTTTTGAATGGCGACCTACTTCCAGCTCGCTTAAAAGCGAACTTGCGAAATAGAATCGAGCCAAGTGTTGGAATCCGAACCATCGTTAGAGTTGTTCAACGGTTGTGGGAGCAGTTCCGAATAGCGATTTACTTCTAGCTCGCATAAAAGCGAACTTGCGAAATAGAATGCAGCCAAGTGTTGGACTCCGAACCATCGTTAGAGTTGTTCAACGGTTTTGGGAGCAGTTCTGAATGGCGACCTACTTCTAGCTCGCTTAAGAGCGAACTTGCGAAATAGAATCGAGCCAGGTGTTGGACTCCGAACCATCGTTAGGGTTGTTCAACAGTTGTGGGAGCAATTCCGAATAGCGACCTACTTCTAGCTCGCTTAAGAGAGCACTTGCGAAGTAAAATCGAGCCATGTGTTGGACTCCGAAAGATCGGTAGAGTTGTTCAACAGTTGTGGGAGCAATTCCGAATGGCGACCTACTTCTAGCTCGCTTAAGAGAGAACTTACGAAGTAGAATCGAGCCAAGTGTTGGACTCCGAACCGTCGTTAGAGTTTGTTCAACGGTTGTGGGCGCAGTTCCGAATGGCGATCTACATCTAGCTCGCTTAAGAGCGAACTTGCGAAGTAGAATCGAGCTAAGTGTTAGACTCCGAACCATCGGTGGAGTTGTTCAACGGTTGTGGGAGCAGTTCCGAATGGCAACCTACTTCTAGCTCGTTTAAGAGCGAACTTGCGAAACAGAATCGAGCCAAGTGTTGGACTCCGAACCATCGTTAGAGTTGTTCAACGGTTGTGGGAGCAGTTCTGAATGGCGATTTACTTCTAGCTCGCATAAGAGCGAACTTGCGAAATAGAATGCAGCCAAGTGTTGGACTTCGAACCATCGTTAGAGTTGTTCAACGGTTTTGGGAGCAGTTCCGAATGGCGACCTACTTCTAGCTCGCTTAAGAGCGAACTTGCGAAATAGAATCGACCCAGGTGTTGGACTCCGAACCATCGTTAGGATTGTTCAACGGTTGTGGGAGCTGTTCCGAATGGCGACCTACTTCTAGCTCATTTAAGAGCGAACTTGCGAAGTAGAATCGAGCCAAGTGTTGGACTCCGAACCATCGTTAGAGTTGTTCAACGGTTGTGGGAGCAGTTCCGAATGGCGACCTACTTCTAACTCGCTTAAGAGCGAACTTGCGAAGTAGAATCGAGCCAAGTGTTAGACTCCGAACCATCGGTGGAGTTGTTCAACGGTTGTGGGAGCAGTTCCGAATGGTAACCTACTTCTAGCTCGTTTAAGAGCGAACTTGCGAAGTAGAATCGAGCCAAGTGTTGGACTCCGAACCTTCGTTAGAGTTGTTCAACGGTTGTGGGAGCAGTTCCGAATGGCGACCTACTTCTAGCTCGCTTAAGAGCGAACTTGCGAAGTAGAATCGAGCCAAGTGTTAGACTCCGAACCATCGGTGGAGTTGTTCAACGGTTGTGGGAGCAGTTCCGAATGGCAACCTACTTCTAGCTCGCTTAAGAGCGAACTTGCGAAGTAGAATCGAGCCAATTGTTGGACTCCGAACCGTCGTTAGAGTTTGTTCAACGGTTGTGGGAGCAGTTCCGAATGGCGATCTACTTCCAGCTCGCTTAAGAACGAACTTGCGATGTAGAATCGAGCCAAGTGTCGGACTCCGAACCATCGTTAGAGTTGTTTAACAGTTGTGGGAGTAGTTCCGAATGGCGACATACTTCTAGCTCGCTTAAGAGCGAACTGACGAAGTAGAATCGAGCCAAGTGTTGGACTCCGAACCATCGGTGGAGTTGTTCAACCGTTGTGGGGGCAGTTCCGAATGGCGAACTACTTCTAGCTCGCTTAAGAGCAAACTTGCGAAATAGAATCGAGCCAAGAGTTGGACTCCGAACCATCGTTAGAGTTGTTCAACGGTTGTGGGAGCAGTTTCGAATGGCGACCGACTTCCAGCTCGCTTAAGAGCGAACTTGCGAAATAGAATCGAGCCAAGTGTTGGACTCCGAACCATCGTTAGACTTGTTCAACAGTTGTGGGAGCAGTTCCGAATGGCGATTTACTTCTAGCTCGCATAAGAGCTAACTTGCGAAATAGAATGCAGCCAAGTGTTGGACTCCGAACCATCGTTAGAGTTGTTCAACGGTTTTGGGAGCAGTTCTGAATGCCGACCTACTTCTAGCTCGCTTAAGAGCGAACTTGCGAAATAGAATCGAACCAAGTGTTGGACTCCGAACCATCGTTAGAGTTGTTCAACGGTTGTGAGAGCAGTTCCGAATGGCGACCTACTTCTAGCTCGCTTAAGAGCGAACTTGCGAAATAGAATCGAGCCAAGTGTTGGACTCCGAACCATCGTTAGAGTTTTTCAACGGTTGTGGGAGCAGTTTCGAATGGCGACCTACTTCTAGCTCGATTAAGAGCGAAATTGCGAAATAGAATCGAGGAATGTGTTGGACTCCGAACCATCGTTAGAGTTGTTCAACAGTTGTGAGGGCAGTTCCGAATGGCGACCTACTTCTAGCTCGCTTATGAGCGAACTGACGAAGTAGAATCGAGCCAAGTGTTGGACTCCGAACCATCGGTGGAGTTATTCAACGGTTGTGGAAGTAGTTCTGAATGCCGACCTACTTCTAGCTCACTTAAGAGCGAACTTGCAAAATAGAATCGAACCAAGTGTTGGACTCCGAACCATCGTTAGAGTTGTTCAACGGTTGTGGGAGCAGTTCCGAATGGCGACCTACTTCTAGTTCGCTTAAGAGCGAACTTGCAAAATAGAATCGAGCCAAGTGTTGGACTCCGAACCATCGTTAGAGTTGTTCAACGGTTGTGGGAGCAGTTCCGAATGGCGATATACTTCTAGCTCGCTTAAGAGCGAACTTGCGAAATAGAATCGAGCCAAGTGTTGGACTCCGAACCATCGAAAGAGTTGTTCAACGGTTGTGGGAGCAGTTCCGAATGGCGACCTACTTCTAGCTCGATTAAGAGCGAACTTGCGAAATAGAATCGAGGAAAGTGTTGGACTCCGAACCATTGGTGGAGTTGTTCAACGGTTGTGGGTGTAATATCCCGGACGAATATTACCGTGTATAAATTATTATTTTTTTTTATTTTATTATTATTTTGTTTTAATTCCAAAATTAGAATATTTTGGTGATTTTCACCCGGTTTGCTCCTAGACATTATCTGTATCCAGATATCGGTCAGTATATATCCGTATTGTATCAAATTGATACCGTGATCTTTCGAACAAATAATAAAATTTATTTTATTATTATTTCCAAGATTTAATTATTTTTATACGGATTATGAGAAGATTTCCGGCATACGGACATATATGTGCACGTGCAAGTAGTATGTCGATTAGTGCATTATACGAATTGTGTGTTGTGTATTTTTGGACTAGGTGTTTATCTTATCATAACAACCTAATTAGAGGGTTAGGGTTTGATTAGGAGGCTTAATCTAGGGTTTTTGTATGCATAAGAAGATTAAGTAAAAACCCTTACTAGAAGATATCTCTCCCACATAACACCTCCACCACAACACACCTCCACCACACCATGACCTCCACTAGAAGAATCCGGCCCCAATTTATGGGAGTGGTTTTGTGAAAAATTGTGTGTGCATATTTGCACTATCCACCTTCTCCTCCACCTATAAATAACCCTTCATTCTCCTCCTTCTCTCATTTTAGAAAACAAAAGAAAGAAAGAAAGAAAGAAAGGAAAAGAAAGAGAGAACAAAAAATAACTTGAGAGTTTTGTTTTGTAGGTTGATTAGAAGCTTTCTAAAAGCTAGGGGAAGGAGAAGGTAGCTAGCAAGTTCTTCCACCAAAGTTAGATAAGGTGGGGGTTTCTTCACACTTCTTTGATTCTTTGTTTGTTTGTTGTTTGTTTGTTTGTTGTTTTGTTGTTTGACTTCTTCTTCTCATCTTCTTGTTTTGTTTTCCTTTGTTTTGGTGGGTGTGATGTTGTGGTTGTGAATGAAAAATAAGAGTAAGAAAGTAATAGTAGAATCTACTAAAATACATAAAGATCACACCTTTAAATTGTAGTTGTTGTTTTGTATGTTATTGGACTAAGAACTCACATATTGCATAATGTTGGACATACAACCATTGTTGGTTGTAGGACTTAAAACACATAGCATATGAACATTCTTTTACAACCATTGTGGGTTGTAGGACTTGATTAAACATTGGACTAATAATAAAAGCATATGTTCTAATAAAAAGATCTTTTCTTTTTAACCACTAGTTGTAGAATAAAAAGATCTTCTCTTTTTATTTTGATCACTAGTTGTAGCTAATTAAAAAGATCTTCTCTTTTTATTTTAATCACTAGTTGTAGCCAATTAAAAAGATCTTCTCTTTTTATTTTGATCACTAGTTGTAGCTAATTAAAAAGATCTTCACTTTTTATTTTGATCACTAGTTGTAGCTAATTAAAAAGATCTTCTCTTTTTATTTTAATCACTAGTTGTAGCCAATTAAAAATATCTTCTCTTTTTATTTTGATCACTAGTTGTAGCTAATTAAAAAGATCTTCTCTTTTTATTTTGATCACTAGTTGTAGCCAATTAAAAAAATCTTCTCTTTTATTTAATCACTAGTTGTAGCAATTAAAAAGCTCTTTTATTTTGATCACTAGTTGTAGCTATATAAAAAAGAGATCTTTTCTTTTTACTAGTTGTAAAGTAAAATAAAATAAAAATGATCTTTCCTTTATCACTAGTAATCACAAAGATTAGTAAGCAACTAAGTAGTAGTATACTAAAATAATAAGTAGTAGTATGTGATTAAATGAAGTAGTAGTAGCATGTATGTTGATTAATAAGATAGTAGTAGTATGGTTGATTAAATAAAGTAGTAATGGTATGTTATAGTAGTAAGTAACTATAGATGTTGTTTGTTGTGTTCTTAATGAAGTAGTAGTAGTAAGTTATATGTTGTGTTCTTGATAAGAATGAAGTAGTAGTAGTAATAGATAATTGTGTGTTATGTTTTGATTAAAATAGGAGTAGTAGTAGTAGTAACACGTTGTAGGATTGCTTCTAAAAATATTTAGAGGCAATATTCATGCTACTAATATTGTAGGATTACTTCTAAAAATGTTTAGAAGCCATTTTCATGCTACTAATATTGTAGGATTACTTCTAAAAATGATTAGAAGCCATTTTTATGCTACTTATAATGTAGGATCACTTCTAAAAATATTTAGAAGCCATCTTCATGCTACTAATATTGTAGGATCATTTCTAAAAATGATTAGAAGCCATATTCATGCTACTAATGTTGTAGGATCATTTCTAAAAATATTTGGAAGCCATATCCATGCTACTAATATTGTAGGATCACTTCTAAAAATGTTTAAAAGCCATGTTTCATGCTTAGTTAGTTGTAGGATTACCTCTAAAAATATCCTACCATGTCTCCATGCTTAGATAGTTGTAGGATATCTTCTAGAAATATTTCTTCATGTTTTATGTTTAGATAATTGTAGGATGCTTTCTAAAGAAGTTCTATCATGCTTTATGTTTAGAATGTTGTAGGATGTGTTCTAAAAGAATATCCTATCATACTTTTATACTTAAAATATTATAGGATGTATTCTAAGAATATCCTATCATGTTTTTATACTTAAAATATTGTAGGATGTATTCTAAGAATATCCTATCATGCTTTTATACTTAAAATATTGTAGGATGTATGCTAAGAATATCCTATCATGCTTTTATACTTAAAATATTGTAGGATGTTTTCTAAAAAGTTCTATCATGCTTTGTGTTTAGAATGTTGTAGGATTGTTTATAAAAATATTCCTATCATGTTGTAGACTTAAAAGGTTGTAGGATGTTTTCTAAAGAAATTCTATCAAGCTTATGTTTAGAAAATGGTAGGATTATTTCTAAAACATATCCCATCATGCTTTATGGTTAACAATGTTGTAGAATTTCTTCTCAAAATATCCTACCATGTTTCATGCTTAGTTAGTTGTAGGATCTATTCTAAAAGTATCTAGCATGCTTAATGATGATCGAATGTTGTGGGACAAATTCTAGAGTTTCCTACCATGCTTAGATTCACTCATTTATGCTTAACAATGTTGTAGGATGCAATCTAGAGTTTCCTATCATGTGTAGTAATTTATTTTGTGCTTAGAATTTGTAGGATTCATTCCTAAAGCTCCTACCATGTTTAGTGATTTATTTATGATTAGAATGTTGTAGGATTCATCCTAGGAATTTCCTACCATGGTTAGTAGTTATTTATGCTTAATGAAGATTCATGCTAGATAAGTGGTAGAAGAATTGTATGCCATGCTAGCTTAAGTGTAAGTATTTTGTATATCATGTTAGTTTAAATTGTATGCAAGTTGTATACCATGCTAGATAAGTGGTAGAAAAGTGTATACCATGCTAGTTTTAATTGTAGGTGAGATCTATGCCATGCTAGCTAAATTACAAGTAAATTGTATGCCATGCTAGCTTAAAGGGTAATTAATTTGTATGCCATGCTAGTTTAGATGAATACTCATGGTTACATGGTACCCATGCTTAGATAAGTGTTGTTCATACTATGTTAGTAGATGATCATGACTCATGCTAAGTAAGTAGGTATCATGCTAATTATTAATCATGTTAAGTTAAGGATACCCATACTATGATGTTCATGCTTAGAATAAAGAAACTACCCATGGCTAGTTGTAGTGATTTATGTCGGGTTCTATACCATGCTAGAGTAATACTTGCTTAGAATGTTGTAGGAGTAGTGTTAGCACTACCTACCATGCCTTGGAATGTTGTATGTTATATAAGTTACCTATCCATGTTTGTGTTATGGTGATTAGTCAAGATAAGTAGTAAGCTTTCACGCTCGCTTGACTATAGTAGACTCTATATCTATATCTAGGTCGTAGTGATTTTACGCTTAAGCTCGATGTAAGCATAAGCATTAATCACATTCATACATAGGAGTATCATGGTGAGTGGTTGGGTTATATGATTAGATTGTCGTAGGAATATGCTCGCAATTGTGTGCCGTACTTATGGCATTATAGGTCGAAGTAGTGAGAGTGGGAAGACCACTAGTAATAACTAGTTGATAAAGGCTGTTTGTCGCCTTCGGTTCTTCCTTAGTAGAATACTAATCATAGACTACTAGTAGATTCTTCTGTTGCTTCTAACAATAGAAGATTAAGTTTGTTAGTAAGCACGTTTGGTTGCTTTAAGATTGATTATCTGCATGGTTGTTTGCACTTGGTCATGCTCGTACGTGGCTCGACTGGCCCGTACGTAGCCGTGGGTCTCATACGTAGCTTAGTTGGCTCGTATGTAGGTTGTTGTCTCGTACGCGGCCCGACCGGCCCGTGCGTAGCTGTTGGTCTCCTACGCGGCTTATTTGGCTGGTATGTACGTGGTTATCTCCTACGAGGCCCGCCTGGCTCGTAGGTAGTTATTGTTTCATACGTAGCTTGATTGGCTCGTATGTGATTGTTACTCGTGTATAGCTTGTTAGCTAGTACACAGTTCGTTGTGCTCGTTTGGGGTGAGGCTACCACCCTAAAGGCTATCGACCATCAAGACATATATTTTCTTACCCTAAGGAACTGTGGAGGAGTCACTCCTTGTGTACCGTCGAATCTTAACCAGGGTAGGTTGATCGAGGACCGGAGTATAGACAGAATCCAAGTCTAGGGTAGCGGCATGCGTGTATATTCACACAGCCAAAGTCTTGGATCGATGAGCCACGAACCGGATCCCGAGGGAGTCTGGTAAGTCTAGGTTGAGCAGCCTAGTAGAGGTGTCTTGCGAAGCCTAATTTAAGGCCTAGCATGTTGTGTTTATAATATCGTCATCCCTAGGATTGTTCGAGTCAGGGACATCACTAGGATAGTGACTTACAAGGATCATTTTAACCTTCTGCCGGGAGAGAGGAGTCAGTTGTAGGGGGCCCCGACACTAACTCGTCCCCTGAGGCAGATCATAGGTGGTGTATTGGGTTGTACCTTCCCGTCAAAGGGATACGTACGGTGCCGTCTCACAAGTTGAGGACACAGGTTGCGTATCTCGCGCTGTTAATTCCTGAAATACCGTGGCTGGGGTGCCACAGGATGCATTTGGGCAGTCCTGCGCTTGCTATACCCCAGAGGGTGCCACAGGGTAGGCTTCGTGCTACCCTGTGCTTGCGAAACCCTATGGTTTGATTTTGGAACGATGCCCGATATACTGGGATCGAGTGAGGTCCGGCACGCCAGGTAGTAGTGGAAAACGGAGACACCATAAGTAGACTGCATAGGGGGACTTGACCCCTTCTGCAACCTCACAGAGTCATGGAGTATTGTCAGGAACAGGTTGTGTGCAATTAGAATTCATAACGCGGGTTCAATCCCTAAATATGGAGAAACGGCTTGAGATGGAGCCGCATGTAGCATGGGCTGCATGTTGCTTTCGGAGACTTGCTGACATTAGAATAGGAAGCATCCTAGTTCTACCTTCCCGTCAAAGGGATACGTACGGTGCCGTCTCACAAGTTGAGGACACGGGTTGCGTATCTCGCGCTGTTAATTCCTGAACTGCCGTGGGTGGGTGTCAGGAACGGGTAGTGTACACTTAGAATTCATAACGCGGTTTCAAATCCCTGACATTAGAATAGGGAGTGTCCTAATTCTATTTTAAGTATCGCATTAGAGTCTAGCCATAGCACTCACAAACACTTAAACTACACCAACACTATTGCTATATTTTGTATATTGTTTGGAAGATTCGCTGCTATACGATCAGCCTTTAAGCGTCAGTGAATACTGACGTCCCCACTTCCATAGGTACTGGATCGCCGAAGTACAAAGACGAGATTCAGGAGGGCTCAAGGTAAGGAAAGCAAGGAGTCAGGGTTATGTTTAGTTCCGCTGCAGTCTATGTACTGATTATATATTAGTTGAGAAGTACTCTGATGTAAGATGTTGAAGGTTGTAATAGTTAGAAATGTAAAGGTAATATTGTAACTCTATTGTAAGGTATTACAGTTGTACAATATTCAGACTTGTAACACATTGTGTATTGAATAAAAAGTTTTAAATTCTCCTGTTTTTTTGTGTATTGCGACTAATTGAAGAAAAGGTCTTGGCTCGTGTCACGGTTTTCAAGTGTTGGAAATCGGGGAGCTACAGAGTGGTATCAGAGCTAGCTTCAATTTATAGTCCAACACAGCAGGAAAATTAAACTTTGATGCCCTTTAGGAGTCGGGTCTTAGTTAGTTATAGGCAATTCTAATTTATATTTTTGTTCCTTTCAACTTATGTTTTATGATTTTCCTATATCTGGACTAATTCCAGTAGGTATATTTTAAGATGGTATTCGAAGATACCCTAACTGAGGATGTATTGATAGAGGAGAGCGAGCAAATTACAGGAGAAAATCCTTGAAATCGGAAGTAATGTCCATAGGTCATGTCCTATTCTAAGGAGAGAGTAGCTACCGAATTGCGAAGGTTGGGTTCTTTGGAGAACCAGTTCGTGAACGAGCCACTTGGAAGCCGGAAAGCAGCATAAGCTTTCTTTCCCCGAGTTATTAGGGTATGGGTGGTTGCCTGTTTTCCTAACTTAACGTAGTTCTGAGGACAGAACTATTCTAAGGAGGGAGTATTGTAATATCCCGGACGGATATTATCGTGTATAAATTATTATTTTATTATTATTTTATTATTATTTTGTTTTAATTCCAAAATTAGAATATTTTGGTGATTTTCACCCGGTTTGCTCCTAGACATTATCTGTATCCAGATATCGGTCAGTATATATCCGTATTGTATCAAATTGATACCGTGATCTTTCGAACTAATAATAAAATATATTTTATTATTATTTCCAAGATTTAATTATTTTTATACGGATTATGCGAAGATTTCCGGCATACGGACATATATGCGCACGTACGAGTAGTATGTCGATTAGTGCATTATACGAATTGTGTGTTGTGTATTTTTGGACTAGGTGTTTATCTTATTATAACAACCTAATTAGAGGGTTAGGGTTTGATTAGGAGGCTTAATCTAGGGTTTTTGTATGCATAATAAGATTAAGTAAAAACCCTTACTAGAAGATATCTCTCCCACATAACACCTCCACCACAACACACCTCCACCACACCATGACCTCCACTAGAAGAGTCCGGCCCCAATTTATGGGAGGGGTTTTGTGAAAAATTGTGTGTGCATATTTGCACTATCCACCTTCTCCTCCACCTATAAATAACCCTTCATTCTCCTCCTTCTCTCATTTTAGAAAACAAAAGAAAGAAAGAAAGAAAGAAAGGAAAAGAAAGAGAGAACAAAAAATAACTTGAGAGTTTTGTTTTGTAAGTTGATTAGAAGCTTTCTAAAAGCTAGGGGAAGGAGAAGGTAGCTAGCAAGTTCTTCCACCAAAGTTAGATAAGGTGGGGGTTTCTTCACACTTCTTTGATTCTTTGTTTGTTTGTTGTTCGTTTGTTTGTTATTTTGTTGTTTGACTTCTTCTTCTCATCTTCTTGTTTTGTTTTCCTTTGTTTTGGTGGGTGTGATGTTGTGGTTGTGAATGAAAAATAAGAGTAAGAAAGTAATAGTAGAATCTACTAAAATACATAAAGATCACACCTTTAAATTGTAGTTGTTGTTTTGTATGTTATTGGACTAAGAACTCACATATTGCATAATGTTGGACATACAACCATTGTTGGTTGTAGGACTTAAAACACATAGCATATGAACATTCTTTTACAACCATTGTGGGTTGTAGGACTTGATTAAACATTGGACTAATAATAAAAGGATATGTTCTAATAAAAAGATCTTTTCTTTTTAACCACTAGTTGTAGAATAAAAAGATCTTCTCTTTTTATTTTGATCACTAGTTGTAGCTAATTAAAAATATCTTCTCTTTTTATTTTAATCACTAGTTGTAGCCAATTAAAAAGATCTTCTCTTTTTATTTTGATCACTAGTTGTAGCTAATTAAAAAGATCTTCACTTTTTATTTTGATCACTAGTTGTAGCTAATTAAAAAGATCTTCTCTTTTTATTTTAATCACTAGTTGTAGCCAATTAAAAATATCTTCTCTTTTTATTTTGATCACTAGTTGTAGCTAATTAAAAAGATCTTCTCTTTTTATTTTGATCACTAGTTGTAGCCAATTAAAAAAATCTTCTCTTTTATTTAATCACTAGTTGTAGCAATTAAAAAGATCTTTTATTTTGATCACTAGTTGTAGCTATATAAAAAAGAGATCTTTTCTTTTTACTAGTTGTAAAGTAAAATAAAATAAAAATGATCTTTCCTTTATCACTAGTAATCACAAAGATTAGTAAGCAACTAAGTAGTAGTATACTAAAATAATAAGTAGTAGTATGTGATTAAATGAAGTAGTAGTAGCATGTATGTTGATTAATAAGATAGTAGTAGTATGGTTGATTAAATAAAGTAGTAATGGTATGTTATAGTAGTAAGTAACTATAGATGTTGTTTGTTGTGTTCTTAATGAAGTAGTAGTAGTAAGTTATATGTTGTGTTCTTGATAAGAATGAAGTAGTAGTAGTAATAGATAATTGTGTGTTATGTTTTGATTAAAATAGGACTAGTAGTAGTAATAACATGTTGTAGGATTGCTTCTAAAAATATTTAGAGGCAATATTCATGCTACTAATATTGTAGGATTACTTCTAAAAATGTTTAGAAGCCATTTTCATGCTACTAATATTGTAGGATTACTTCTAAAAATGATTAGAAGCCATTTTTATGTTACTTATAATGTAGGATCACTTCTAAAAATATTTAGAAGCCATCTTCATGCTACTAATATTGTTGGATCATTTCTAAAAATGATTAGAAGCCATATTCATGCTACTAATGGTGTAGGATCATTTCTAAAAATATTTGGAAGCCATATCCATGCTACTAATATTGTAGGATCACTTCTAAAAATGTTTAGAAGCCATGTTTCATGCTTAGTTAGTTGTAGGATTACCTCTAAAAATATCCTACCATGTCTCCATGCTTAGATAGTTGTAGGATATCTTCTAGAAATATTTCTTCATGTTTTATGTTTAGATAATTGTAGGATGCTTTCTAAAGAAGTTCTATCATGCTTTATGTTTAGAATGTTGTAGGATGTGTTCTAAAAGAATATCCTATCATGCTTTTATACTTAAAATATTATAGGATGTATTCTAAGAATATCCTATCATGTTTTTATACTTAAAATATTATAGGATGTATTCTAAGAATATCCTATCATGCTTTTATACTTAAAATATTGTAGGATGTATTCTAAGAATATCCTATCATGCTTTTATACTTAAAATATTGTAGGATGTATTCTAAGAATATCCTATCATGCTTTTATACTTAAAATATTGTAGGATGTTTTCTAAAAAGTTCTATCATGCTTTGTGTTTAGAATGTTGTAGGATTGTTTATAAAAATATTCCTATCATGTTGTAGACTTAAAAGGTTGTAGGATGTTTTCTAAAGAAATTATATCATGCGTATGTTTAGAAAATGGTAGGATTATTTCTAAAACATATCCCATCATGCTTTATGGTTAACAATGTTGCAGGATTTCTTCCCAAAATATCCTACCATGTTTCATGCTTAGTTAGTTGTAGGATCTATTCTAAAAGTATCTAGCATGCTTAATGATGATAGAATGTTGTGGGACAAATTCTAGAGTTTCCTACCATGCTTAGATTCACTCATTTATGCTTAACAATGTTGTAGGATGCAATCTAGAGTTTCCTATCATGTTTAGTAATTTATTTTGTGCTTAGAATTTGTAGGATTCATTCCTAAAGCTCCTACCATGTTTAGTGATTTATTTATGATTAGAATGTTGTAGGATTCATCCTAGGAATTTCCTACCATGGTTAGTAGTTATTTATGCTTAATGAAGATTCATGCTAGATAAGTGGTAGAAGAATTGTATGCCATGCTAGCTTAAGTGTAAGTATTTTGTATATCATGCTAGTTTAAATTGTATGCAAGTTGTATACCATGCTAGATAAGTGGTAGAAAAGTGTATACCATGCTAGTTTTAATTGTAGGTGAGATCTATGCCATGCTAGCTAAATTACAAGTAAATTGTATGCCATGCTAGCTTAAAGGGTAATTAAGTTGTATGCCACGCTAGTTTAGATGAATACTCATGGTTACATGGTACCCATGCTTAGATAAGTGTTGTTCATACTATGTTAGTAGATGATCATGACTCATGCTAAGTAAGTAGGTATCATGCTAATTATTAATCATGTTAAGTTAAGGATACCCATACTATGATGTTCATGCTTAGAATAAAGAAACTACCCATGGCTAGTTGTAGTGATTTATGTCGGGTTCTATACCATGCTAGAGTAATACTTGCTTAGAATGTTGTAGGAGTAGTGTTAGCACTACCTACCATGCCTTGGAATGTTGTATGTTATATAAGTTACCTATCCATGTTTATGTTATGGTGATTAGTCAAGATAAGTAGTAAGCTTTCACGCTCGCTTGACTATAGTAGACTCTATATCTAGGTCGTAGTGATTTTACGCTTAAGCTCGATGTAAGCATAAGCATTAATCACATTCATACATAGGAGTATCATGGTGAGTGGTTGGGTTATATGATTAGATTGTCGTAGGAATATGCTTGCAATTGTGTGCCGTACTTATGGCATTATAGGTCGAAGTAGTGAGAGTGGGAAGACCACTAGTAATAACTAGTTGATAAAGGCCGTTTGTCACCTTCGGTTCTTCCTTAGTAGAATACTAATCATAGACTACTAGTAGATTCTTCTGTTGCTTCTAACAATAGAAGATTAAGTTTGTTAGTAAGCACGTTTGGTTGCTTTAAGATTGATTATCTGTATGGTTGTTTGCACATGGTCATGCTCGTACGTGGCTCGACTGGCCCGTACGTAGCCGTGGGTCTCATACGTAGCTTAGTTGGCTCGTATGTAGGTTGTTGTCTCGTACGCGGCCCGACCAGCCCGTGCGTAGCTGTTGGTCTCCTACGCGGCTTATTTGGCTGGTATGTACGTGGTTATCTCCTACGAGGCCCGCCTGGCTCGTAGGTAGTTATTGTTTCATACGTAGCTTGATTGGCTCGTATGTGGTTGTTACCCGTGTATATCTTGTTAGCTAGTACACAGTTCGTTGTGCTCGTTTGGGGTGAGGTAACCACCCTAAGGGCTATCGACCATCAAGACATATGTTTTCTTACCCTAAGGAACTGTGGAGGAGTCACTCCTTGTGTACCGTCGAATCTTAACCAGGGTAGGTTGATCGAGGACCGGAGTATAGACAGAATCCAAGTCTAGGGTAGCGGCATGCGTGTATATTCGTACAGCCAAAGTCTTGGATCGATGAGCCACGAACCGGATCCCGAGGGAGTCTGGTAATTCTAGGTTGAGCAGCCTAGTAGAGGTGTCTTGCGAAGCCTAATTTAAGGCCTAGCATGTTGTGTTTATAATATCGTCATCCCTAGGATTGTTCGAGTCAGGGACATCACTAGGATATTGACTTACAAGGATCATTTTAACCTTCTGCCGGGAGAGAGGAGTCAGTTGTAGGGGGCCCCGACACTAACTCGTCCTTTGAGGCAGATCATAGGTGGTGTATTGGGTTGTACCTTCCCGTCAAAGGGATACGTACGGTGCCGTCTCACAAGTTGAGGACACGGGTTGCGTATCTCGCACTGTTAATTCCTGAAATACCGTGGCTGGGGTGCCACAGGATGCATTTGGGCAGTCCTGCGCTTGCTATACCCCAGAGGGTGCCACAGGGTAGGCTTCGTGCTACCCTGCGCTTGCGAAACCCTATGGTTTGATTTTGGAACGATGTCCGATATACTGGGATCGAGTGAGGTCCGGCACGCCGGGTAGTAGTGGAAAACGGAGACACCATAAGCAGACTGCATAGGGGGACTTGACCCCTTCTGCAACATCACAGAGTCATGGAGTATTGTCAGGAACAGGTTGTGTGCAATTAGAATTCATAACGCGGGTTCAATCCCTATATATGGAGAAACGGCTTGAGATGGAGCCGCATGTAGCATGGGCTGCATGTTGCTTTCGGAGACTTGCTGACATTAGAATAGGAAGCATCCTAGTTCTACCTTCCCGTCAAAGGGATACGTACGGTGCCGTCTCACAAGTTGAGGACACGGGTTGCGTATCTCGTGCTGTTAATTCCTGAACTGCCGTGGGTGGGTGTCAGGAACGGGTTGTGTACAATTAGAATTCATAACGCGGTTTCAAATCCCTGACATTAGAATAGGGAGTGTCTTAGTTCTATTTTAAGTATCGCATTAGAGTCTAGCCATAGCACTCACAAACACTTAAACTACACCAACACTATTGCTATATTTTGTATATTGTTTGGAAGATTCGCTGCTATACGATCAGCCTTTAAGCGTCAGTGAATACTGACGTCCCCATTTCCATAGGTACTGGATCGCCGAAGTACAAAGATGAGATTCAGGAGGGCTCAAGGCAAGGAAAGCAAGGAGTCAGGGTTATGTTTAGTTTCGCTGCAGTCTATGTACTGATTATGTATTAGTTGAGAAATACTCTGATGTAAGATGTTGAAGGTTGTAATAGTTAGAAATGTAAAGGTAATATTGTAACTCTATTGTAAGGTATTACAGTTGTACAATATTCAGACATGTAACACATTGTGTATTGAATAAAAAGTTTTAAATTCTCCTGTTTTTCTGTGTATTGCGACTAATTGAAGAAAAGGTCTTGGCTCGTGTCACGGTTTTCAAGTGTTGGAAATCGGGGCGCTACAGTGGGGGCAGTTCCGAATGGCGATCTACTTCTAGCTCGCTTAAGAGCAAACTTGCGAAATAGAATCGAGCCAAGTGTTGGAATCCGAACCATCGTTAGAGTTCTTCAACGGTTGTGGGAGAAGTTCCGAATGGCGATCTACTTCTAGCTCGCTTAAGAGCGAACTTGCGAAGTAGAATCGAGCCAAGTGTTGGACTCCGAACCATCATTAGAGTTGTTCAACGGTTGTGGGAGCAGTTCCGAATGGCGACCTACTTCTAGCTCGCTTAAGAGCGAACTTGCGAAATAGAATCGAGCCAAGTGTTGGACTCCGAACCATCGTTAGAGTTGTTCAACGGTTGTGGGAGCAGTTCCGAATGGCGACCTACTTCTATCTCGATTAAGAGCGTACTTGCAAAATCGAATCGAGCCAAGTGTGGGACTCCAAACCATCGTTCGAGTTCTTCAACGGTTGTGGGAGAAGTTCCGAATGGCGATCTACTTCTAGCTTGCTTAAGAGTGAACTTGCGAAATAGAATCGAGCCAAGTGTTGGACTCCGAACCATCGTTAGAGTTGTTCAACGATTGTGGGAGCAGTTCAGAATGGCGACCTACTTCTAGCTCGATTAAGAGCGAACTTGCAAAATAGAATCGAGCCAAGTGTTGGACTCCGAACCATCGTTAGAGTTTGTCCAACGGTTGTGGGTGTAGTTCCGAATGGCGACCGACATCTAGCTCGCTTAAGAGCGAACTGACGAAGTAGAATCGAGCCGAGTGTTGGACTCCGAACCATCGGTGGAGTTGTTCAACGGTTGTGGGAGCAGTTATGAATGCCGACCTACTTCTAGCTCGCTTAAGAGCGAACTTGCGAAATAGAATCGAGCCAAGTGTTGGACTCCGAACCATCGTTAGAGTTGTTCAACGGTTGTGGGAGCAGTTCAGAATGGCGACCTACTTCTAGCTCGATTAAGAGCGAACTTGCAAAATAGAATCGAGCCAAGTGTTGGACTCCGAACCATCGTTAGAGTTGTTCAACAGTTGTGGGTGTAGTTCCGAATGGCGACCTACTTCTAGCTCGCTTAAGAGCGAACTGACGAAGTAGAATCGAGCCAGGTGTTGGACTCCGAACCATCGTTAGAGTTCTTCAATGGTTGTGGGAGAAGTTCCGAATGGCGATCTACTTCTAGCTCGCTTAAGAGCGAACTTGCGAAATAGAATCGAACCAAGTGTTGTACTCCGAACAATCGTTAGAGATGTTCAACGGTTGTGGGAGCAGTTCCGAATGGCGACCTACTTCTAGCTCGCTTAAGAGCGAACTTGCGAAATAGAATCGAGCCAAGTATTGGACTCCGAACCATCGTTAGAGTTGTTCAACGGTTGTGGGAGCAGTTTCGAATGGCGACCTACTTCTAGCTCGCTTAAGAGCGAACTTGCGAAATAGAATCGAGCCAAGTGTTGGACTCCGAACCATCGTTAGAGTTGTTCAACGGTTGTGGGAGCAGTTCCGAATGGCGACCTACTTCTAACTCGATTAAGAGCGTACTTGCAAAATCGAATCGAGCCAAGTGTTGGACTCCAAACCATCGTTAGAGTTCTTCAATGGTTGTGGGAGAAGTTCCGAATGGCGACCTACTTCTAGCTCGCTTAAAAGCGAACTGACGAAGTAGAATCGAGCCAAGTGTTGGACTCCGAACCATCGGTGGAGTTGTTCAACGGTTGTGGGAGCAGTTCTGAATGGCGACCTACTTCTAGCTCGCATAAGAGCGAACTTGCGAAATAGAATCGAGCCAAGTGTTGGACTCCGAACCATCGTTAGAGTTATTCAACGGTTGTGGGAGCAGTTCAGAATGGCGACCTACTTCTAGCTCGATTAAGAGCGAACTTGCAAAATAGAATCGAGCCAAGTGTTGGACTCCGAACCATCGTTAGAGTTGTTCAACAGTTGTGGGTGTAGTTCCGAATGGCGACCTACTTCTAGCTCGCTTAAGAGCGAACTGACGAAGTAGAATCGAGCCGAGTGTTGGACTCCGAACCATCGGTGGAGTTGTTCAACGGTTGTGGGAGCAGTTATGAATGCCGACCTACTTCTAGCTCACTTAAGAGCGAACTTGCGAAGTAGAATCGAGCCAGGTGTTGGACTCTGAACCATCGTTAGAGTTCTTCAACGGTTGTGGGAGAAGTTCCGAATGGCGATCTACTTCTAGCTCGCTTAAGAGCGAACTTGCGAAATAGAATCGAACCAAGTGTTGTACTCCGAACAATCGTTAGAGATGTTCAACGGTTGTGGGAGCAGTTCCGAATGGCGACCTACTTCTAGCTCGCTTAAGAGCGAACTTGCGAAATAGAATCGAGCCAAGTGTTGGACTCCGAACCATCGTTAAAGTTTTTCAACGGTTGTGGGAGCAGTTCCGAATGGCGACCTACTTCTAGCTTGATTAAGAGCGAACTTGTGAAATAGAATCGAGCCAAGTGTTGGACTCCGAACCATCGTTAGAGTTATTCAACGGTTGTGGGAGCAGTTCCGAATGGCGACCTACTTCTAGCTCGCTTAAGAGCGAACTTGCGAAGTAGAATCGAACCAAGTGTTGGACTCCGAACCATCGTTAGAGTTGTTCAACGGTTGTGGGAGCAGTTCCGGATGGTGACCTACTTCTTGCTCGCTTAAGAGAGAACTTGCGAAGTAGAATCGAGCCAAGTGTTGGACTCCGAACCATCGTTAGAGCTGTTCAACGATTGTGGGAGCAGTTCCGAATGCGATCTACTTTTAGCTCGCTTAAGAGCGAACTTGCAAAGTAGAATCAAGCCAAGTGTTGGACTCCGAACCATCATTCGAGTTGTTCAACGGTTGTGGGAGCAGTTCCGAATGGCGACCTACTTCTAGCTCGCTTAAGAACGAACTTGCAAAGTAGAATCGGGCCAAGTGTTGGACTCCGAACCATCGTTAGAGTTTGTTCAACAGTTGTGGGAGCAGTTCTGAATGGCGACCTACTTCTAGCTCGCTTAAGAGCGAACTTGCGAAGTAGAATTGAGCCAAGTGTTGTACTCCGACCCGTCGTTAGAGCTGTTCAACAGTTGAGGGAGCAATTCCGAATGGCGACCTACTTACAGCTCGCTTAAGAGCGAACTTGCGAAGTAGAATCGAGCCAGGTGTTGTACTCCGAACCATCGTTAGAGATGTTCAACAGTTGTGGGAGCAGTTCCGAATGGCGACCTACTTCTAGCTCGCTTAAGAGCGAACTTGCGAAATAGAATCGAGCCAAGTGTTGGACTCCGAACCATCGTTAGAGTTGTTCAACGGTTGTGGGAGCAGTTTCGAATGGCGACCTACTTCTAGCTCGCTTAAGAGCGAACTTGCGAAATAGAATCGAGCCAAGTGTTGGACTCCGAACCATCGTTAGAGTTGTTCAACGGTTGTGGGAGCAGTTCCGAATGGCGACCTACTTCTAACTCGATTAAGAGCGTACTTGCAAAATCGAATCGAGCCAAGTGTGGGACTCCAAACCATCGTTCGAGTTCTTCAACGGTTGTGGGAGAAGTTCCGAATGGCGATCTACTTCTAGCTTGCTTAAGAGTGAACTTGCGAAATAGAATCGAGCCAAGTGTTGGACTCCGAACCATCGTTAGAGTTGTTCAACGATTGTGGGAGCAGTTCAGAATGGCGACCTACTTCTAGCTCGATTAAGAGCGAACTTGCAAAATAGAATCGAGCCAAGTGTTGGACTCCGAACCATCGTTAGAGTTTGTTCAACGGTTGTGGGTGTAGTTCCGAATGGCGACCGACATCTAGCTCGCTTAAGAGCGAACTGACGAAGTAGAATCGAGCCGAGTGTTGGACTCCGAACCATCGGTGGAGTTGTTCAACGGTTGTGGGAGCAGTTATGAATGCCGACCTACTTCTAGCTCGCTTAAGAGCGAACTTGCGAAATAGAATCGAGCCAAGTGTTGGACTCCGAACCATCGTTAGAGTTGTTCAACGGTTGTGGGAGCAGTTCAGAATGGCGACCTACTTCTAGCTCGATTAAGAGCGAACTTGCAAAATAGAATCGAGCCAAGTGTTGGACTCCGAACCATCGTTAGAGTTGTTCAACAGTTGTGGGTGTAGTTCCGAATGGCGACCTACTTCTAGCTCGCTTAAGAGCGAACTGACGAAGTAGAATCGAGCCAGGTGTTGGACTCCGAACCATCGTTAGAGTTCTTCAACGGTTGTGGGAGAAGTTCCGAATGGCGATCTACTTCTAGCTCGCTTAAGAGCGAACTTGCGAAATAGAATCGAACCAAGTGTTGTACTCCGAACAATCGTTAGAGATGTTCAACGGTTGTGGGAGCAGTTCCGAATGGCGACCTACTTCTAGCTCGCTTAAGAGCGAACTTGCGAAATAGAATCGAGCCAAGTGTTGGACTCCGAACCATCGTTAGAGTTGTTCAACGGTTGTGGGAGCAGTTTCGAATGGCGACCTACTTCTAGCTCGCTTAAGAGCGAACTTGCGAAATAGAATCGAGCCAAGTGTTGGACTCCGAACCATCGTTAGAGTTGTTCAACGGTTGTGGGAGCAGTTCCGAATGGCGACCTACTTCTAACTCGATTAAGAGCGTACTTGCAAAATCGAATCGAGCCAAGTGTTGGACTCCAAACCATCGTTAGAGTTCTTCAATGGTTGTGAGAGAAGTTCCGAATGGCGACCTACTTCTAGCTCGCTTAAAAGCGAACTGACGAAGTAGAATCGAGCCAAGTGTTGGACTCCGAACCATCGGTGGAGTTGTTCAACGGTTGTGGGAGCAGTTCTGAATGGCGACCTACTTCTAGCTCGCATAAGAGCGAACTTGCGAAATAGAATCGAGCCAAGTGTTGGACTCCGAACCATCGTTAGAGTTATTCAACGGTTGTGGGAGCAGTTCAGAATGGCGACCTACTTCTAGCTCGATTAAGAGCGAACTTGCAAAATAGAATCGAGCCAAGTGTTGGACTCCGAACCATCGTTAGAGTTGTTCAACAGTTGTGGGTGTAGTTCCGAATGGCGACCTACTTCTAGCTCGCTTAAGAGCGAACTGACGAAGTAGAATCGAGCCGAGTGTTGGACTCCGAACCATCGGTGGAGTTGTTCAACGGTTGTGGGAGCAGTTATGAATGCCGACCTACTTCTAGCTCACTTAAGAGCGAACTTGCGAAGTAGAATCGAGCCAGGTGTTGGACTCTGAACCATCGTTAGAGTTCTTCAACGGTTGTGGGAGAAGTTCCGAATGGCGATCTACTTCTAGCTCGCTTAAGAGCGAACTTGCGAAATAGAATCGAACCAAGTGTTGTACTCCGAACAATCGTTAGAGATGTTCAACGGTTGTGGGAGCAGTTCCGAATGGCGACCTACTTCTAGCTCGCTTAAGAGCGAACTTGCGAAATAGAATCGAGCCAAGTGTTGGACTCCGAACCATCGTTAAAGTTTTTCAACGGTTGTGGGAGCAGTTCCGAATGGCGACCTACTTCTAGCTTGATTAAGAGCGAACTTGTGAAATAGAATCGAGCCAAGTGTTGGACTCCGAACCATCGTTAGAGTTATTCAACGGTTGTGGGAGCAGTTCCGAATGGCGACCTACTTCTAGCTCGCTTAAGAGCGAACTTGCGAAGTAGAATCGAACCAAGTGTTGGACTCCGAACCATCGTTAGAGTTGTTCAACGGTTGTGGGAGCAGTTCCGGATGGTGACCTACTTCTTGCTCGCTTAAGAGAGAACTTGCGAAGTAGAATCGAGCCAAGTGTTGGACTCCGAACCATCGTTAGAGCTGTTCAACGATTGTGGGAGCAGTTCCGAATGCGATCTACTTTTAGCTCGCTTAAGAGCGAACTTGCAAAGTAGAATCAAGCCAAGTGTTGGACTCCGAACCATCATTCGAGTTGTTCAACGGTTGTGGGAGCAGTTCCGAATGGCGACCTACTTCTAGCTCGCTTAAGAACGAACTTGCAAAGTAGAATCGGGCCAAGTGTTGGACTCCGAACCATCGTTAGAGTTTGTTCAACAGTTGTGGGAGCAGTTTGAATGGCGACCTACTTCTAGCTCGCTTAAGAGCGAACTTGCGAAGTAGAATTGAGCCAAGTGTTGTACTCCGACCCGTCGTTAGAGCTGTTCAACAGTTGAGGGAGCAATTCCGAATGGCGACCTACTTACAGCTCGCTTAAGAGCGAACTTGCGAAGTAGAATCGAGCCAGGTGTTGTACTCCGAACCATCGTTAGAGATGTTCAACAGTTGTGGGAGCAGTTCCGAATGGCGACCTACTTCTAGCTCGCTTAAGAGCGAACTTGCGAAATAGAATCGAGCCAAGTGTTGGACTCCGAACCATCGTTAGAGTTGTTCAACGGTTGTGGGAGCAGTTTCGAATGGCGACCTACTTCTAGCTCGCTTAAGAGCGAACTTGCGAAATAGAATCGAGCCAAGTGTTGGACTCCGAACCATCGTTAGAGTTGTTCAACGGTTGTGGGAGCAGTTCCGAATGGCGACCTACTTCTAACTCGATTAAGAGCGTACTTGCAAAATCGAATCGAGCCAAGTGTTGGACTCCAAACCATCGTTAGAGTTCTTCAATGGTTGTGGGAGAAGTTCCGAATGGCGACCTACTTCTAGCTCGCTTAAAAGCGAACTGACGAAGTAGAATCGAGCCAAGTGTTGGACTCCGAACCATCGGTGGAGTTGTTCAACGGTTGTGGGAGCAGTTCTGAATGGCGACCTACTTCTAGCTCGCATAAGAGCGAACTTGCGAAATAGAATCGAGCCAAGTGTTGGACTCCGAACCATCGTTAGAGTTATTCAACGGTTGTGGGAGCAGTTCAGAATGGCGACCTACTTCTAGCTCGATTAAGAGCGAACTTGCAAAATAGAATCGAGCCAAGTGTTGGACTCCGAACCATCGTTAGAGTTGTTCAACAGTTGTGGGTGTAGTTCCGAATGGCGACCTACTTCTAGCTCGCTTAAGAGCGAACTGACGAAGTAGAATCGAGCCGAGTGTTGGACTCCGAACCATCGGTGGAGTTGTTCAACGGTTGTGGGAGCAGTTCCGAATGGCGACCTACTTCTAGCTCGCTTAAGAGCGAACTTGCGATGTAGAATCGAGCCAAGTGTTGGACTCCGAACCATCGTTAGAGTTCTTCAACGGTTGTGGGAGAAGTTCCGAATGGCGATCTACTTCTAGCTCGCTTAAGAGCGAACTTGCGAAATAGAATCGAACCAAGTGTTGGACTCCGAACCATCGTTAGAGTTGTTCAACGGTTGTGGGAGCAGTTCCGAATGGCGACCTACTTCTAGCTCGCTTAAGAGCGAACTTGCGAAATAGAATCGAACCAAGTGTTGGACTCCGAACCATCGTTAGAGTTGTTCAACGGTTGTGGGAGCAGTTCCGAATGGCGACCTACTTCTATCTCGATTAAGAGCGAACTTGCGAAGTAGAATCGAGCCAAGTGTTGGACTCCGAACCATCGTTAGAGTTTGTTCAACAGTTGTGGGAGCAGTTCTGAATGGCGACCTACTTCTAGCTCGCTTAAGAGCGAACTTGCGAAGTAGAATTGAGCCAAGTGTTGTACTCCGACCCGTCGTTAGAGCTGTTCAACAGTTGAGGGAGCAATTCCGAATGGCGACCTACTTACAGCTCGCTTAAGAGCGAACTTGCGAAGTAGAATCGAGCCAGGTGTTGGACACTGAACCATCGTTAGAGTTGTTCAACGGCTGTGGGAGCAGTTCTGAATGGCGACCTACTTCTAGCTCGCTTAAGAGCGAACTTGTGAAGTAGAATCGAGCCAAGTGTTAGACTCCGAACCATTGGTGGAGTTGTTCAACGGTTGTGGGGGCAGTTCCGAATGGCGACCTACTTCTAGCTCGCTTAAGAGCGAACTTGCGATGTAGAATCGAACCAAGTGTTGGAATCCGAACCATTGGTGGAGTTGTTCAACGGTTGTGGGAGCAGTTCCGAATGGCGACCTACTTCTAGCTCGCTTAAGAGCGAACTTGCGATGTAGAATCGAACCAAGTGTTGGAATCCGAACCATCGTTAGAGTTCTTCAACGGTTGTGGGAGAAGTTCCGAATGGCGATCTACTTCTAGCTCGCTTAAGAGCGAACTTGCGAAGTAGAATCGAGCCAAGTGTTGGACTCCGAACCATCATTAGAGTTGTTCAACGGTTGTGGGAGCAGTTCCGAATGGCGACCTACTTCTAGCTCGCTTAAGAGCGAACTTGCGAAATAGAATCGAGCCAAGTGTTGGACTCCGAACCATCGTTAGAGTTGTTCAACGGTTGTGGGAGCAGTTCCGAATGGCGACCTACTTCTATCTCGATTAAGAGCGTACTTGCAAAATCGAATCGAGCCAAGTGTGGGACTCCAAACCATCGTTCGAGTTCTTCAACGGTTGTGGGAGAAGTTCCGAATGGCGATCTACTTCTAGCTTGCTTAAGAGTGAACTTGCGAAATAGAATCGAGCCAAGTGTTGGACTCCGAACCATCGTTAGAGTTGTTCAACGATTGTGGGAGCAGTTCAGAATGGCGACCTACTTCTAGCTCGATTAAGAGCGAACTTGCAAAATAGAATCGAGCCAAGTGTTGGACTCCGAACCATCGTTAGAGTTTGTTCAACAGTTGTGGGTGTAGTTCCGAATGGCGACCGACATCTAGCTCGCTTAAGAGCGAACTGACGAAGTAGAATCGAGCCGAGTGTTGGACTCCGAACCATCGGTGGAGTTGTTCAACGGTTGTGGGAGCAGTTATGAATGCCGACCTACTTCTAGCTCGCTTAAGAGCGAACTTGCGAAATAGAATCGAGCCAAGTGTTGGACTCCGAACCATCGTTAGAGTTGTTCAACGGTTGTGGGAGCAGTTCAGAATGGCGACCTACTTCCAGCTCGATTAAGAGCGAACTTGCAAAATAGAATCGAGCCAAGTGTTGGACTCCGAACCATCGTTAGAGTTGTTCAACAGTTGTGGGTGTAGTTCCGAATGGCGACCTACTTCTAGCTCGCTTAAGAGCGAACTGACGAAGTAGAATCGAGCCAGGTGTTGGACTCCGAACCATCGTTAGAGTTCTTCAACGGTTGTGGGAGAAGTTCCGAATGGCGATCTACTTCTAGCACGCTTAAGAGCGAACTTGCGAAATAGAATCGAACCAAGTGTTGTACTCCGAACCATCGTTAGAGATGTTCAACGGTTGTGGGAGCAGTTCCGAATGGCGACCTACTTCTAGCTCGCTTAAGAGCGAACTTGCGAAATAGAATCGAGCCAAGTGTTGGACTCCGAACCATCGTTAGAGTTGTTCAACGGTTGTGGGAGCAGTTTCGAATGGCGACCTACTTCTAGCTCGCTTAAGAGCGAACTTGCGAAATAGAATCGAGCCAAGTGTTGGACTCCGAACCATCGTTAGAGTTGTTCAACGGTTGTGGGAGCAGTTCCGAATGGCGACCTACTTCTAACTCGATTAAGAGCGTACTTGCAAAATCGAATCGAGCCAAGTGTTGGACTCCAAACCATCGTTAGAGTTCTTCAATGGTTGTGGGAGAAGTTCCGAATGGCGACCTACTTCTAGCTCGCTTAAAAGCGAACTGACGAAGTAGAATCGAGCCAAGTGTTGGACTCCGAACCATCGGTGGAGTTGTTCAACGGTTGTGGGAGCAGTTCTGAATGGCGACCTACTTCTAGCTCGCATAAGAGCGAACTTGCGAAATAGAATCGAGCCAAGTGTTGGACTCCGAACCATCGTTAGAGTTATTCAACGGTTGTGGGAGCAGTTCAGAATGGCGACCTACTTCTAGCTCGATTAAGAGCGAACTTGCAAAATAGAATCGAGCCAAGTGTTGGACTCCGAACCATCGTTAGAGTTGTTCAACAGTTGTGGGTGTAGTTCCGAATGGCGACCTACTTCTAGCTCGCTTAAGAGCGAACTGACGAAGTAGAATCGAGCCGAGTGTTGGACTCCGAACCATCGGTGGAGTTGTTCAACGGTTGTGGGAGCAGTTATGAATGCCGACCTACTTCTAGCTCACTTAAGAGCGAACTTGCGAAGTAGAATCGAGCCAGGTGTTGGACTCTGAACCATCGTTAGAGTTCTTCAACGGTTGTGGGAGAAGTTCCGAATGGCGATCTACTTCTAGCTCGCTTAAGAGCGAACTTACGAAATAGAATCGAACCAAGTGTTGTACTCCGAACAATCGTTAGAGATGTTCAACGGTTGTGGGAGCAGTTCCGAATGGCGACCTACTTCTAGCTCGCTTAAGAGCGAACTTGCGAAATAGAATCGAGCCAAGTGTTGGACTCCGAACCATCGTTAAAGTTTTTCAACGGTTGTGGGAGCAGTTCCGAATGGCGACCTACTTCTAGCTTGATTAAGAGCGAACTTGTGAAATAGAATCGAGCCAAGTGTTGGACTCCGAACCATCGTTAGAGTTATTCAACGGTTGTGGGAGCAGTTCCGAATGGCGACCTACTTCTAGCTCGCTTAAGAGCGAACTTGCGAAGTAGAATCGAACCAAGTGTTGGACTCCGAACCATCGTTAGAGTTGTTCAACGGTTGTGGGAGCAGTTCCGGATGGTGACCTACTTCTTGCTCGCTTAAGAGAGAACTTGCGAAGTAGAATCGAGCCAAGTGTTGGACTCCGAACCATCGTTAGAGCTGTTCAACGATTGTGGGAGCAGTTCCGAATGCGATCTACTTTTAGCTCGCTTAAGAGCGAACTTGCAAAGTAGAATCAAGCCAAGTGTTGGACTCCGAACCATCATTCGAGTTGTTCAACGGTTGTGGGAGCAGTTCCGAATGGCGACCTACTTCTAGCTCGCTTAAGAACGAACTTGCAAAGTAGAATCGGGCCAAGTGTTGGACTCCGAACCATCGTTAGAGTTTGTTCAACAGTTGTGGGAGCAGTTCTGAATGGCGACCTACTTCTAGCTCGCTTAAGAGCGAACTTGCGAAGTAGAATTGAGCCAAGTGTTGTACTCCGACCCGTCGTTAGAGCTGTTCAACAGTTGAGGGAGCAATTCCGAATGGCGACCTACTTACAGCTCGCTTAAGAGCGAACTTGCGAAGTAGAATCGAGCCAGGTGTTGGACACTGAACCATCGTTAGAGTTGTTCAACGGCTGTGGGAGCAGTTCTGAATGGCGACCTACTTCTAGCTCGCTTAAGAGCGAACTTGTGAAGTAGAATCGAGCCAAGTGTTAGACTCCGAACCATTGGTGGAGTTGTTCAACGGTTGTGGGAGCAGTTCCGAATGGCGACCTACTTCTAGCTCGCTTAAGAGCGAACTTGCGATGTAGAATCGAGCCAAGTGTTGGACTCCGAACCATCGTTAGAGTTCTTCAACGGTTGTGGGAGAAGTTCCGAATGGCGATCTTCTTCTAGCTCGCTTAATAGCGAACTTGCGAAATAGAATCGAACCAAGTGTTGGACTCCGAACCATCGTTAGAGTTGTTCAACGGTTGTGGGAGCAGTTCCGAATGGGGACCTACTTCTAGCTCGCTTAAGAGCGAACTTGCGAACTAGAATCGAACCAAGTGTTGGACTCCGAACCATCGTTAGAGTTGTTCAACGGTTGTGGGAGCAGTTCCGAATGGCGACCTACTTCTATCTCGATTAAGAGCGAACTTGCAAAATCGAATCGAGCCAAGTGTTGGACTCCGAACCATCGTTAGAGTTCTTCAACGGTTGTGGGAGAAGTTCCGAATGGTGATCTACTTCTAGCTGGCTTAAGAGCGAACTTGCGAAGTAGAATCGAGCCAAGTGTTGGACTCCGAACTATCGTTAGAGTTGTTCAACGGTTGTGGGAGCAGTTCCGAATGGCGACCTACTTCTAGCTCGCTTAAGAGCGAACTTGCGAAATAGAATCGAGCCAAGTGTTGGACTCCGAACCATCGTTAGAGTTGTTCAACGGTTGTGGGAGCAGTTCCGAATGGCGACCTACTTCTAGCTCGATTAAGAGCGAACTTGCAAAATAGAATCGAGCCAAGTGTTGGACTCCGAACCATCGTTAGAGTTGTTCAACAGTTGTGGGTGTAGTTCCGAATGGCGACCTACTTCTAGCTCGCTTAAGAGCAAACTGACGAAGTAGAATCGAGCCGAGTGTTGGACTCCGAACCATCGGTGGAGTTGTTCAACGGTTGTGGGAGCAGTTATGAATGCCGACCTACTTCTAGCTCGCTTAAGAGCGAACTTGCGAAGTAGAATCGAGCCAGGTGTTGGACTCCGAACCATCGTTAGAGTTCTTCAACGGTTGTGGGAGAAGTTCCGAATGGCGATCTACTTCTAGCTCGTTAAGAGCGAACTTGCGAAATAGAATCGAACCAAGTGTTGTACTCCGAACAATCGTTAGAGATGTTCAACGGTTGTGGGAGCAGTTCCGAATGGCGACCTACTTCTAGCTCGCTTAAGAGCGAACTTGCGAAATAGAATCGAGCCAAGTGTTGGACTCCGAACCATCGTTAGATTTGTTCAACGGTTGTGGGAGCAGTTCCGAATGGCGACCTACTTCTAGCTCGATGAAGAGTGAACTTGCGAAATAGAATCGAGCCAAGTGTTGGACTCTGAACCATCGTTAGAGTTATTCAACGGTTGTGGGAGCAGTTCCGAATGGCGACCTACTTCTAGCTCGCTTAAGAGCGAACTTGCGAAGTAGAATCGAGCCAAGTGTTGGACTCCGAACCATCGTTAGAGTTGTTCAACGGTTGTGGGAGCAGTTCCGAATGGCAACCTACTTCTAGCTCGCTTAAGAGAGAACTTGCAAAGTAGAATCGAGCCAAGTGTTGGACTCCGAACCATCGTTAGAGCTGTTCAACGATTGTGGGAGCAGTTCCGAATGCGATCTACTTTTAGCTCGCTTAAGAGCGAACTTGCAAAGTAGAATCGAGCCAAGTGTTGGAATCCGAACCATCGTTCGAGTTGTTCAACAGTTGTGGGAGCAGTTCCGAATGGCGACCTAAATCTAGCTCGCCTAAGAACGAACTTGCGAAGTAGAATCGAGCCAAGTGTTGGACTCTGAACCATTGTTAGAGTTTGTTCAACAGTTGTGGGAGCAGTTCCGAATGGCGACCTACTTCTAGCTCGCTTAAGAGCGAACTTGCAAAGTAGAATCGAGCCAAGTGTTGGACTCCGAACCGTCGTTAGAGCTGTTCAATGGTTGAGGGAGCAGTTCCGAATGCGATCTACTTTTAGCTCGCTTAAGAGTGAACTTGCAAAGTAGAATCGAGCCAAGTGTTGGACTCCGAACCATCGGTAGAGTTGTTCAACGGTTGTGGGAGCAGTTCCGAATGGCGACCTACTTCTAGCTCGCTTAAGAGCGAACTTGCGAAGTAGAATCGAGCCAAGTGTTGGACTCCGAACTATCGTTAGAGTTGTTCAACGGTTGTGGGAGCAGTTCCGAATGGCGACCTACTTCTAGCTCTCTTAAGAGCGAACTTGCGAAGTAGAATCGAGCCAAGTGTTGGACTCCGAACCGTCGTTAGAGTTTGTTCAACGGTTATGGCAGCAGTTCCGAATGGCGACCTACTTCCAGCTCGCTTAAGAGCGAACTTGCGATGTTGAATCGAGCCAAGTGTTGGACTCCGAACCGTCGTTAGAGTTTATTCAACGGTTGTGGGAGCAGTTCCGAATGGCGACCTACTTCTAGCTCGCTTAAGAGCGAACTTGCGAAGTAGAATTGAGCCAAGTGTTGGACTCCGAACCGTCGTTAGAGCTGTTCAACGGTTGAGGGAGCAGTTCCGAATGGCGACCTACTTACAGATCGATTAAGAGCGAACTTGCGAAGTAGAATCGAGCCAGGTGTTGGACTCTGAACCATCGTTAGAGTTGTTCAACGGTTGTGGGAGCAGTTCCGAATGGCGACCTACTTCTAGCTGGCTTAAGAGCGAACTTGTGAAGTAGAATCGAGCCAAGTGATAGACTCCGAACCATTGGTGGAGTTGTTCAACGGTTGTTGGAGCAGTTCCGAATGGTGACCTACTTATAGCTCGCTTAAGAGCGAACTTGCAAAGTAGAATCGAGCCAAGTGTTGGTCTCCGAACCATCGTTAGAGTTGTTCAACGGTTGTGGGAGCAGTTCTGAATGGCAACCTACTTCTAGCTCGCTTAAGAGCGAACTTGTGATGTAGAATCGAGCCAAGTGTTGGACTCCGAACCTTCGTTAGAGTTCTTCAACGGTTGTGGGAGAAGTTCCGAATGGCGATCTACTTCTAGCTCGCTTAAGAGCGAACTTGCGAAATAGAATCGAACCAAGTGTTGGACTCCGAACCATCGTTAGAGTTGTTCAACGGTTGTGGGAGCAGTTCCGAATGGCGACCTACTTCTAACTCGCTTAAGAGCGACTTGCGAAATAGAATCGAGCCAAGTGTTGGACTCAGAACCATCGTAAGAGTTGTTCAACGGTTATGGGAGCAATTCCGAATGGCGACCTACTTCTATCTCGATTAAGAGCGAACTTGCAAAATCGAATCTAGCCAAGTGTTGGACTCCGAACCATCGTTAGAGTTCTTCAACGGTTGTGGGAGAAGTTCCGAATGGCGATCTACTTCTAGCTTGCTTAAGAGCGAATTTGCGAAGTAGAATCGAGCCAAGTGTTGGACTCCGAACTATCGTTAGAGTTGTTCAACGGTTGTGGGAGCAGTTCCGAATGGCGACCTACTTCTAGCTCGCTTAAGAGCGAACTTGCGAAATAGAATCGAGCCAAGTGTTGGACTCCGAACCATCGTTAGAGTTGTTCAACGGTTGTGGGAGCAGTTCCGAATGGCGACCTACTTCTAGCTCGCTTAAGAGCGAACTTGCGAAATAGAATCGAGCCAAGTGTTGGACTCCGAACCATCGTTAGAGTTGTTCAACGGTTGTGGGAGCAGTTCCGAATGGCGACCTACTTCTAGCTCGATTAAGAGTGAACTTGCAAAATAGAATCGAGCCAAGTGTTTGTAACGCCCCGATTTCCGACACTGGAAAACCGTGACACGAGCCAAGACCTTTTCTTCAATTAGTCACAATACACAGAAAAACAGGAGAATTTAAAACTTTTTATTCCATACACAATGTGTTACAAGTCTGAGTACTGTACAACTGTAATATCTTACAATAGAGTTACAATATTACCTTTACATTTCTAAGTATTACAACCTTCAACATCTTACATCTGAGTACCTCTTAACTAATACAGAATCAATACATATTTTGCAGCGGAACTAAACTTAATACTGACTCCTTGCTTTCCTTGCCTTGTGTCCTCTTGAAGCTCGCCTTTGTACTTCGGCGATCCAGTACCTATGGAAGTGGGGACGTCAGTATTCACTGACGCTTAAAGGCTGATCATATAGCAGCGAATCTTCCAAACAATATACAAAATACAGCAATGGTGTTAGTGTAGTTTAAGTGTTTGTGAGTGCTATGACTAGACTCTAATGCGATGTTTACATAGAACTAGGATGCTCCTATTCTAATATCAGCAAGTCTCCGAAAGCAACATGCAGCCCATACTACATGCAACTCCATCTCAAGCCGTTTCTCCATGTATAGGGATTTGAACCCGCGTTATGAATTCTAATTGCACACAACCTGTTCCTGACAACTACACGTGACTCGCGAGGCTGCAGATGTGGTCATGTGCCACTGTTGCATTTCGCCCGTGGTGTCTATGTTCGCCACCGCGACCCGGCTAACCGGACCTCACTCAAATTAGACGAACCCAATGTATCGGGCGTCATTCCAAAAACCAAACCATAGAGTTTTGCAAAGCGCAGGGTAGCACGAGGCCTACCCTGTGGCACTCTCTGGGGTATCGCAAGCGCAGGACTGCACAATGCATCCTGTAGCACCCCTAGCCACGGTACTTCAGGAATTAACAGAGCGAGATACGCAACCCGTGTCCTCAACCTGTGAGACGGCACCGTACGTATCCCTTTGACGGGAAGGTACAACCCAGTACACCACATATGATCTGCCTCAAGAGACGAGTTAGTGTAAGGGGCCCCCTACAACTGACCCCTCTCTCCCGGCAAAAGGGTTTAAGTAAACTGATCCTTATAAGTCACTATCCTAGTGATGTCCCTGACTCGAACAATCCTAGGGATGACAACATTATAACACAACATGCTAGGCCTTAAATTAGGCTTCGCAAGACAACTCTACTAGGCCGCTCAACCTAGACTTACCAGAATCCCTCAGGATCTGGTTTATGGCTCATCGATCCAAGACTTTGGCCGTGCGAATATACACGCATGCCGCTACCCTAGACTTGAATTCTGTCTATACTCCGGTCCTCGATCAACCTACCCTGGTTAAGATTCGACGGTACACAAGGAGTGACTCCTCCACAGTTCCTTAGGGTAAGAAAACATATGTCTTGATGGTCGATAGCCCTTAGGGTGGTAACCTCACCCCAAACGAGCACAACGAACTGTGTACTAGCTAACAAGCTATACACGAGTAACAACCACATACGAGCCAATCAAGCTACGTATGAAACAATAACTACCTACGAGCCAGGCGGGCCTCGTAGGAGATAACCACGTACATACCAGCCAAATAAGCCGCGTAGGAGACCAACAGCTATGCACGGGCCGGTCGGGCCGCGTACGAGACAACAACCTACATACGAGCCAACTAAGCTACGTATGAGACCCACGGCTACGTACGGGCCAGTCGAGCCACGTACGAGCATGACCATGTGCAAACAACCATACAGATAATCAATCTTAAAGCAACCAAACGTGCTTACTAACAAACTTAATCTTCTATTGTTAGAAGCAACAGAAGAATCTACTAGTAGTCTATGATTAGTATTCTACTAAGGAAGAACCGAAGGCGACCTAACGGCCTTTATCGGACCAACTATCCCTAGTGGTCTTCCCAATCCTTATTACTTCAACCTATAGCGCCTTAAGTATGACATACAATTACAAGCAGCTTCCTACGACAATCAATCATATAACACAACCACCATGATATTCCTATGTATGAATGTGATTAATGCTTATGCTTACATTGAGCACAAGCATGAAAATCACTAACGACCTTAAACATAAAGTCCACTATAGTCAATCGTAGGTTTACAAATTGAGCATGGAAGCCTACTACTTATCATAACCAACCACCACCACCCAACTAGTATGAACAAGCAATGCTCCAAGGTATAGTAGGTAGTTCTAACACTACTCCTTCAACATTCTAAGCAAGTATTACTCTAGCATGGTATAGAACCCAACATAAATCACTATAACTAGCCATGGGTAGTTTCTTTACTCTAAGCATGAATGTCATAGTATGGCTATCATTAACTTAATATGATCAATAATCTGCATGATACCTACTTACTTAGCATGAATCATGATCATTCACTAACATAGCATGAACACACACTTATCTAAGCATGGGTACCATGTAAACATGAGTATTCATATAGACTAGCATGGTACACAACTTAATTACTATTAAGCTAGTTTGGCATAGATAAAACTAGCATGGTATATTACCTACCTACAATCAAACTAACATAATATACACTTCTCTACCATTTATCTAGCATGGTATACAACTTGTATACAATTTAAACTAGCATGATATGCAAAATACTTACAATTTAGCTAGCATGGTATATCGCTTTCCAACAATTAAACTAGCATGGTATATGATTTTATCATGGATCCTACAATACTCTAGGCACAATAAAATTTATCCAAACATGGTAGGAAACTCTTGGATTGAATCCTACACATTCTAAGCATAACTAAGTCACTAAACATAATAGGAAACTTTAGGAATGAATCCTACAAAATTCTAGCATAAGTGAGTTACTAAACATGATAAGAAAAGAATCCTACAACATTACCAAGCATGATAGGAAAAGAATCCTACAACATTCTAAACGTTAAGCATGGTATGATATTTTTAGAAAAAGTCCTACAACATCCTAAACATAAAGCATGATGGGATAATTTTATAAAACATCCTACAACTAATTAAGCATAGAATCATGGTAGGATATTTTTAGCAAAAGTCCTACAACATCCTAAACATAAAGCATGATGGGATAATTTTATAAAACATCCTACAACTAATTAAGCATAGAATCATGGTAGGATATTTTTAGCAAAAGTCCTACAACATCCTAAACATAAAGCATGATAGGATAATTTTATAAAACATCCTACAACTAATTAAGCATAGATATGGCTTCTAATTATTTTTAGAAGCAAAGCTACAACTAACTAAGCATGGTAAACATGGTAGGATATTTTTAAAAGCAATCCTACAACTAACTAAGCATGGATATGGCTTCTAATTATTTTTAGAAGCAAAGCTACAACTAACTAAGCATGGTAAGCATGGTAGGATATTTTTAATAGCAATCCTACAACTAACTAAGCATGGATATGGCTTCTAATTATTTTTAGAAGCAAAGCTACAACTAACTAAGCATGGTAAACATGGTAGGATATTTTTAAAAGCAATCCTACAACTAACTAAGCATGGATATGGCTTCTAATTATTTTTAGAAGCAAAGCTACAACTAACTAAGCATGGTAAACATGGTAGGATATTTTTAGAAGCAATGCTACAACTAACTAAGCATGGATATGGCTTCTAATTATTTTTAGAAATGATCCTACAACATAAGTACCAAAAAAATGGCTTCTAATCATTTTTAGAAAAGATCCTACAACGTTAGAAGCATGAATATTGCTTCTAAATATTTTTAGAAGCAATCCTACAACACTTTACTACTACTACTACTCCTATTTTAATCAAAACATAATTCACAATTATCTACTACTACTACTACTTCATTCTTATCAAGAACACCTCATACAACTTATTACTACTACTACTTTATTCACAACAAAATCACAACATACAACTATCTATTACTACTACTTCATTCACAATAAAATCACAACATACAACTATCTATTACTACTACTACTTCATTTCATTACATGCTACTACTTATTATTTAGCATACTACTACTTAGTTGCTTACTAACCTTATTTATTACTAGTGATAAAGAAAAGATTATTTTATTTTACTTTACTAAAGAAAAGGTCTTTTTAATTAATTACAACTAGTGATTTAAAATAAAAGAAAGATCTTTTTAATTAATTTCAACTAGTGATTAAAATAAAAGAAAGATCTTTTTAATTACTTCTACAACTAGTGTTTAGTAAAGAAAAGAAAGATCTTTTTAATTACTTCTACAACTAGTGTTTAGTAAAGAAAAGAAAGATCTTTTTAATTACTTCTACAACTAGTGTTTAGTAAAGAAAAGAAAGATCTTTTTAATAGGACATATGTTTTTATTATTAGTCCAATGTTTAATTAAGGTCCTACAACCCACAATGGTTGTAAAATGAGTTCATATGCCTATGTGAATCAATTCCTACAACCAACCATGGTTGTATGTCCAACATTATGCAATATGTAAGTTTCTTTAGTCCAATAATATACAAACAACAACTACAATAATAAAGCTATGATCTTTATAAGTTTAGTAGTTACTACTACTACTTTTTACTCTTACTTCTTACTACAACAATACACCCAACAAAACTCAAAAAAAACAAAACAAAAGGATGAGAAGAAGAAGTCAAACAACCATACAAACAACAAACAAACAAACAACAAACAAACAAAAATCAAAGAAGTGAAGAAACCCCCACCTTGTTTCTTTCTTTGATGGAAGAACTAGCTAGTTAACCTTCTCCTTTCCCTAGCTTTTAGAAAGCTTCTAATCAACCTACAAAACAAAACTCTCAAGTTATTTTTTTGTTCTCTCTTTCTTTTCCTTTCCTTTCTTTCTTTCTTTCTTTCTTTCTTTTGTTTTCTAAAATGAGAGAAGGAGGAGAATGAAGGGTTATTTATAGGTGGAGGAGAAGGTGGATAGTGCAAATATGCACACACAATTTTTCACAAAAACCCTCCCATAAATTGGGGCCGGATTCTTCTAGTGGAGGTCATGGTGTGGTGGAGGTGTGTTGTGGTGGAGGTGTTATGTGGGAGAGACATCTTCTAGTAAGGGTTTTTACTTAATCTTCTTATGCATATAAAAACCCTAGATTAAGCCTCCTAATCAAACCCTAACCCTCTAATTAGGTTGCTATAACAAGATGAACACCTAGTCCAAAAATACACAACACACAATTCGTATAATGCACTAATCGACATACTACTCGTACGTGCGCATATATGTCCGTATACCGAAAAATCTTCGCATAATCCGCATAAAAATAATTAAATCTTGGAAATAATAATAAAATAAATTTTATTATCAGTTCGGAAGATCACGGTATTAATTTGATACCATACGGATGTATACTGACTGATATCTGGGTACAGATAATGTCTAGGAGCAAACCGGGTGAAAATCACCAAAATATTCTAATTTTGGAATTAAAACAAAATAATAATAAAATAATAATAAAATATCAATTTATATACGGTAATATCCGTCCGGGATATTACAGTGTTGGACTCCGAACCATCGTTAGACTTGTTCAACAGTTGTGGGTGTAGTTCCGAATGGCGACCTACTTCTAGCTCGCTTAAGAGCGAACTGACGAAGTAGAATCGAGCCGAGTGTTGGACTCCGAACCATCGGTGGAGTTGTTCAACGATTGTGGGAGCTGTTATGAATGCCGACCTACTTCTAGCTCGCTTAAGAGCGAACTTGCGAAGTAGAATCAAGCCAGGTATTGGACTCCGAACCATCGTTAGAGTTCTTCAACGGTTGTAGGAGAAGTTCCGAATGGCGATCTACTTCTAGCTCGCTTAAGAGCGAACTTGCGAAATAGAATCGAACCAAGTGTTGTACTCCGAACCATAGGTAGAGTTGTTCAACGGTTGTGGGAGCAGTTCCGAATGGCGACCTACTTCTAGCTCGCTTAAGAGCGAACATGCGAAGTAGAATCGAGCCAAGTGTCAGACTCCGAACCATCGGTGGAGTTGTTCAATGGTTGTGGGAGCAGTTCCGAATGGCAACCTACTTCTAGCTCTCTTAAGAGCGAACTTGCGAAGTAGAATCGAGCCAAGTGTTGGACTCCGAACCGTCGTTAGAGTTTGTTCAACGGTTATGGCAGCAGTTCCGAATGGCGATCTACTTCCAGCTCGCTTAAGAGCGAACTTGCGATGTAGAATCGAGCCAAGTGTTGGACTCCGAACCATCGTTTGAGTTGTTTAACAGTTGTGGGAGTAGTTCCGAATGGCGACCTACTTCTAGCTCGCTTAAGAGCGAACTGACGAAGTAGAATCGAGCCAAGGGTTGGACTCTGAACCATCGGTGGAGTTGTTCAACGATTGTGGGAGCAGTTCCGAATGGCGATCTACATCTAGCTCGCTTAAGTGCAAACTTGCAAAATAGAATCGAGCCAAGTGTTGGACTCCGAACCATCGTTAGAGTTCTTCAACGGTTGTGGGAGAAGTTCCGAATGGCGATCTACTTCTAGCTCGCTTAAGAGCGAACTTGCGAAATAGAATCGAACCAAGTGTTGGACTCCGAACCATCGTTAGAGTTGTTCAACGGTTGTGGGAGCAGTTCCGAATGGCGACCTACTTCTAGCTCTCTTAAGAGCGAACTTGCGATATAGAATCGAGCCAAGTGTTGGACTCCGAACCATCGTAAGAGTTGTTCAACAGTTGTGGGAGCAGTTCCGAATGACGACCTACTTCTATCTCGATTAAGAGCGTACTTGCAAACTCGAATCGAGCCAAGTGTTGGACTCCGAACCATCGTTAGAGTTCTTCAACGGTTGTGGGAGAAGTTCCGAATGGCGATCTACTTCTAGCTTGCTTAAGAGCGAACTTGCGAAGTAGAATCGAGCCAAGTGTTGGACTCCGAACCATCATTAGAGTTGTTCAACGGTTGTGGGAGCAGTTCCGAATGGCGACCAACTTCTAGCTCGCTTAAGAGCGAACTTGCGAAATAGAATCGAGCCAAGTGTTGGACTCCGAACCATCGTTAGAGTTGTTCAACGGTTGTGGGAGCAGTTCAGAATGGCGACCTACTTCTAGCTCGATTAAGAGCGAACTTGCAAAATAGAATCGCGCCAAGTGTTGGACTCCGAACCATCGTTAGAGTTGTTCAACAGTTGTGGGTGTAGTTCCGAATGGCGACCTACTTCTAGCTCGCTTAATAGCGAACTGACGAAGTAGAATAGAGCCGAGTGTTGGACTCCGAACCATCGGTGGAGTTGTTCAACGGTTGTGGGAGCAGTTATGAATGCCGACCTACTTCTAGCTCGCTTAAGAGCAAACTTGCGAAGTAGAATCGAGCCAGGTGTTGGACTCCGAACCATCGTTAGAGTTCTTCAACGGTTGTGGGAGAAGTTCCGAATGGCGATCTACTTCTAGCTCGCTTAAGAGCGAACTTGCGAAATAGAATCGAACCCAGTGTTGTACTCCGAACAATCGTTAGAGATGTTCAACGGTTGTGGGAGCAGTTCCGAATGGCGACCTACTTCTAGCTCGCTTAAGAGCGAACTTGCGAAATAGAATCGAGCCAAGTGTTGGACTCCGAACCATCGTTAGAGTTGTTCAACGGTTGTGGGAGCAGTTCCGAATGGCGACCTACTTCTAGCTCGATTAAGAGCGAACTTGCGAAATAGAATCGAGCCAAGTGTTGGACTCCGAACCGTCGTTAGAGCTGTTCAACGGTTGAGGGAGCAGTTCCGAATGACGACCTACTTACAGCTCGCTTAAGAGCGAACTTGCAAAGTAGAATCGAGCCAGGTTTTGGACTCTGAACCATCGTTAGAGTTGTTCAACGGTTGTGGGAGCAGTTCCGAATGGCGACCTACTTCTAGCTCGCTTAAGAGCGAACTTGTGAAGTAGAATCGAGCCAAGTGTTAGACTCCGAACCATTGGTGGAGTTGTTCAACGGTTGTGGGAGCAGTTCCGAATGGCGACCTACTTATAGTTCGCTTAAGAGCGAACTTGCGAAGTAGAATCGAGCCAAGTGTTGGTCTCCGAACCATCGTTAGAGTTGTTCAACGGTTGTGGGAGCAGTTCTGTAGCGCCCCGATTTCCGATACCGGAAAACCGTGACACGAGCCAAGACCTTTTCTTCAATTAGTCACAATACACAGAAAAACAGGAGAATTTAAAACTTTTTATTCAATACACAATGTGTTACAAGTCTGAATACTGTACAACTGTAATATCTTACAATGGAGTTACAATATTGCCTTTACATTTCTAAGTATTACAACCTTCACATCTTACATCAGAGTACTTCTTAACTAATACAGAATCAATACATATTTTGCAGCGGAACTAAACTTAATACTGACTCCTTGCTTTCCTTGCCTTGAGTCCTCCTGAATATCGCCTTTGTACCTCGGCGATCCAGTACCTATGGAAGTGGGGACGTCAGTATTCACTGACGCTTAAAGGCTGATCATATAGCAGCGAATCTTCCAAACAATATACAAAATATACAAACATAGCAATGGTGTCGGTGTAGTTTAAGTGTACGTGAGTGCTATGACTAGACTCTAATGTGATACTTAAGTAGAACTAGGACACTCCTATTCTAATATCCGGGATTTGAACTCGCGTTATGAATTCTAACTGTACACAACCCGTTCCTGACACCCACCCACGGCAGTTCAGGAATTAACAGCGCGAGATACGCAACCCGTGTCCTCAACTTGTGAGACGGTACCGTACGTATCCCTTTGACGGGAAGGTAGAACTAGGATGCTTCCTATCCTAATGTCAGCAAGTCTCCGAAAGTAACATGCAGCCCATAAATACATGCGACTCCATCTCAAGCCGTTTCTCCATATATAGGGATTGGAACCCGCGTTATGAATTCTAATTGTACACAACCTGTTCCTGACAATACTCCATGACTCTGTGAGGTTGCAGAAGAGGTCAAGTCCCCTTATGCAGTCTGCTTATGGTGTCTCCGTTTTCCACTACTACCCGGCATGCCGGACCTCACTCGACCCCAGTATATCGGGCATCGTTCCAAAATCAAACCATAGAGTTTCGCAAGCACAGGGCAGCGCGAAGCCTACCCTGTGGCACTCTCTGGGGTCTAGCAAATGCAGGACTGCACCATGCATCCTGTGGCACCCCAGCCACGGTATTTCAGGAATTAACAGCGCGAGATACGCAACCCGTGTCCTCAACTTGTGAGACGGCACCGTACGTATCCCTTTGACAGGAAGGTACAACCCGGTACACCACCTATGATCTGCCTCAAGAGACGAGTTAGTGTCGGGGCCCCCTACAACTGACTCCTCTCTCCCGGCAAAAATTAAAATGGTCCTTGTAAGTCACTACCCTAATGATGTCCCTGACTCGAACAATCCTAGGGTTGACGATATTATAACACAACATGCTAGGCCTTAAATTAGGCTTTGCAAAACAACTCTACTAGGCCGCTCAACCTAGATTTACCAGAATCCTTCGGGACCCGGTTCGTGGCTCATCGATCCAAGACTTTGGCCGTCGCGAATATATACGCACGCCGCTACCCTAGACTTGGATTCTGTCTATACTCCGGTCCTCGATCAACCTACCCTGGTTAAGATTCGACGGTACACAAGGAGCGACTCCTCCACAGTTCCTTAGGGTAGAAACACATGTCTTGATAGTCGATAGCCCTTAGGGTGGTAACATCACCCTAGATAGCACAACTAACTGTGTACTAGCTAACAAGCTATACACGAGTAATAACCACATACGAGCCAACTAAGCTACGTATGAAACAATAACTACCTACGAGCCGGGCGGGCCTCGTAGGAGATAACCACGTACATACCAGCCAAATAAGCCGCGTATGAGACCAGCAGCTACGTACGGGCCAGTCGGGCCGCGTACGAGACAACAACCTACATACGAGCCAACTAAGCTACGTATGAGACCCACCGCTACATACGGGCCAGTCGAGCCACGTACGAGCACGACCGCGTGCAAACAACCATACAGGTAATCAATCCTAGAAGCAACCAAGCGTGCTTACTAACAAACTTAATCTTCTACTATTAGAAGCAACAAAGGGATCTACTAGTAGTCTAAGATCGGTATTCTACTAAGGAAGAATCCGAAGGCGACATAACCGCCTTTATCGAATTAACTATCGCTAGTGGTCTTCCCGATCTTACTACTTCGACCTATAATGTCTTAGGCATGACATACACTCGTAGGCATCTTCCTAAAGTAATCCAATTACCAAATAGAACTACTCACCATCACACTCCTAAGTATGAATATGATTAATGCTTGTGTTTTCATCGAGCTTAAACATAAAAATCACTACGACCTAGACATAGAGTCTACTATAGTCAAGCGAGCATGAAAACTTACTACTTATCTTGACTAATCACCATAGCACAAGCATGGATAGATAACTAATATAAAATACAATCATTCCAAGGTATAGTAGATATTCTAACATTACTCCTACAATGTTCTAATCATGTATTACTCTAGCATGGCAAAGAATCCAACATAAATCACTACAACTAGCCATGGGTAGTTTCTTTACCCTAAGCATGAACATCCTAGTATGGGTATCCTTAACTTAATATGATCAATAATTTGCATGATCCCTACTTACTTAGCATGGATCATGGTCGTTCACTAACATAGTATACACTTCTCTACCATTTATCTAGCATGGTATACAATTTGCATACAATTTAAACTAGTATGATATGCCAAATACTTACAATTAAGCTAGCATGATATATCGCTTTCCAACAATTAAACTAGCATGGTATATGATTTTATCATGGATCCTACAACACTCTAGGCACAATAAAATTTATCCAAACATTGTAGGAAACTTTTGGATTGAATCCTACACATTCTAAGCATAACTAAGTCACTAAACATAATAGGAAACTTTAGGAATGAATCCTACAAAATTCTAGTATAAGTGAGTTACTAAACATGATAGGAAAAGAATCCTACAACATTACCAAGCATGCTAGGAAAAGAATCCTACAACATTCTAAACGTTAAGCATGGTAGGATAAGTTTATAAAACATTCTACAATTAATTAAGCATAGAATCATGGTAGGATATTTTTATAAGTAATCCTACAACTAGCTAAGCATGGATTATGGCTTCTAAGCATTTCTAGAAGCAAAGCTACCACTAACTAAGCATGGTAGACATGGTAGGATATTTTTAAAGCAATCTTACAACTAATTAAGCATAGATATGGCTTCTAATTATTTTTAGAAGCAAAGCTACAACTAACTAAGCATGGTAAGCATGGTAGGATATTCTTAAATGCAATCCTACAACTAATTAAGCATAGATATGGCTTCTAATTATTTTTAGAAGTAATCCTACAACAATTGAAGCATAAACATGGCTTCTAAATATTTTTAGGAATGAGCCTACAACATGTAAAGCATAAACATGGCTTCTAATTATTTTTAGGAATAATCCTACAACATGAGTAGCATGAATATGGTCTCTAATTATTTTTAGAAATGATCCTACAACATGTAAAGCATAAACATGACTTCTAATTATTTTTAGAAGTAATCCTACAACAATTGAAGCATAAACATGGCTTCTAATTATTTTTAGGAATAATCCTACAACATGAGTAGCATGAATATGGTCTCTAATTATTTTTAGAAATGATCCTACAACATGTAAAGCATAAACATGACTTCTAATTATTTTTAGAAGTAATCCTACAACAATTGAAGCATAAACATGGCTTCTAATTATTTTGAGGAATAATCCTACAACATGAGTAGCATGAATATGGCTTCTAAATATTTTTAGAAGCACTCCTACAACATTATACTACTACTACTACTCCTATTTTAATCAAAACATAACTATCTACTACTACTACTACAACATACAACTTTACTACTATCACAACATACAACTTGCTACTATTACTACTACTCCATTCTCATAAAAAGAATCACAACATACAACTTACTACTATTACTACTACTTTATTAATCAACATACATGCTATTACTACTTCATTTATTACCTACTACTACTTATTATTTTAGCTTACTACTACTTAGTTACTTACTAATCTAGTGATAAAGAAGAGATCATTTTTATTTTATTTTACTTTACTTTACAAAAGAAAGATCTCTTTAATTAACTACAACTAGTGATTAAAAATGAAAGAAGATCTTTTTAATTAATTACCACTAGTGATTAAAAATAAAAGAAAGATCTTTTTAGTTAATTACAACTAGTGATCAAAATAAAAGAAGGTCTTTTTTATTAAGTTACAACTAGTGATTAAACAAAAAGAAGATCTTTTTATTAAGCTATAACTAGTGATTAAACAAAAAGAAGATCTTTTTATTAAGCTACAACTAGTGATTAAAATAAAAAGAAAGATCTTTTTATTAAGCTACAACTAGTGATTAAAATAAAAAGAAAGATCTTTTTATTAAGCTACAACTAGTGATTAAACAAAAAGAAGATCTTTTTAATTATTTCTACCACTAGTGTTTAGTAAAGAAAGGAAAGATCTTTTTGATTATTACATTAGTTCAATCAAGTCCTACAACCAACAATGGTTGTATTGTTCAACAATATGCAATATGTATGGTTCCATATCAAGTCCTACAACCTTACATGGTTGTATGCAAAAGTTATGTGTATGTATCTTTTTAGTCCAAGTAGTTAACAACATTCAAATGAGAAAACTCATACAACCACACCACTACAAAGTAACCATACCAAAAGAAAAATAAACAAGAGGGTAAGAGAAGAAGAACATCAAAACCATCATTCAAATAAACAAACAAACAATCAAACAAAGAAAGCATGAAGAAACCCCCACCTTGTTTCTTTCTTTGATGGAAGAACTAGCTAGCTACCTTCTCCTTCCCCTAGCTTTTTAGAACTCCTAAGAACCCTACAATAAAACTCTCTTTTGTTAGTATGAAACCTCTCTTTCTTTTCCTTTCTTTCTTTCTTTCTTTCTTTCTTTCTTTCTTTTGTTTTCTAAAATGAGAGAAGGAGGAGAATGAAGGGCTATTTATAGAAGGAGATGGGAGGTGGTAAGTGCACCACATGGCACAAAATAACCCCAAAACAAGGAGGTAGGATTGGGGGGAGGTGTTATGTGAGGGAAAATTGATGTGGAGGAGGGTTTGTTCTAGAAGAATTCTTAACCTTCTTATGTAAACTTAACCTAGGTTAAACCTCCTAATCAAATCCTTAACCATCCCTACTAGGTTATAGCAAAATAAGTGTTGTCCAAAATATACAACACATAATTCGTATAATGCACTAATCGACATACTACTCGCACGTGCGCATATATGTCTGTATACCGGAAAATCTTCGCATAATCCGCATAAAAATAATTAAATCTTGGAAATAATAATAAAATAAATTTTATTATTAGTTCGGAAGATCACGGTATCAATTTGATACAATACGGATATATACTGGCCGATATCTGGATACAGATAGTGTCTAGGAGCAAACCGGGTAAAAATCACCAAAATGTTCTAATTTTGGAATTAAAACAAAATAATAATAAAATAATAATAAAATATCAATTTATATACGGTAATATCCGTCCGGGATATTACAAGTTCAGAATGGCAACCTACTTCTAGCTCGCTTAAGAGCGAACTTGCGATGTAGAATCGAGCAAAGTGTTGGACTCCGAACCATCGTTAGAGTTCTTCAACGGTTGTGGGAGAAGTTCCGAATGGCGATCAACTTCTAGCTCGCTTAAGAGCGAACTTGCGAAATAGAATCGAACCAAGTGTTGGACTCCGAACCATCGTTAGAGTTGTTCAACGGTTGTGGGAGCAGTTCCGAATGGCGACCTACTTCTAGCTCGCTTAAGAGCGAACTTGCGAAATAGAATCGAGCCAAGTGTTGGACTCCGAACCATCGTTAGAGTTGTTCAACGGTTGTGGGAGCAGTTCCGAATGGCGACCTACTTCTATCTCGATTAAGAGCGAACTTGCAAAATCGAATCGAGCCAAGTGTTGGACTCCGAACCATCGTTAGAGTTCTTCAACGGTTGTGGGAGAAGTTCCGAATGGCGATCTACTTCTAGATTCCTTAAGAGCGAACTTGCGAAGTACAATCGAGCCAAGTGTTGGACTCCGAACTATCGTTAGAGTTGTTCAACGGTTGTGGGAGCAATTCCGAATGGCGACCTACTTCTAGCTCGCTTAAGAGCGAACTTGCGAAATAGAATCGAGCCAAGTGTTGGACTCCGAACCAACGTTAGAGTTGTTCAACGGTTGTGGGAGCAGTTCCGAATGGCGACCACTTCTAGCTCGATTAAGAGTGAACTTGCAAAATAGAATCGAGCCAAGTGTTGCACTCCGAACCATCGTTAGAGTTGTTCAACAGTTGTGGGTGTCGTTCCGAATGGCGACCTACTTCTAGCTCGCTTAAGAGCGAACTGACGAAGTAGAATCGAGCCGAGTGTTGTACTCCGAACCATCGGTGGAGTTGTTCAACGATTGTGGGAGCAGTTATGAATGCCGACCTACTTCTAGCTCGCTTAAGAGCGAACTTGCGAAGTAGAATTGTAACTCCTGTTTCCCGTATTTGTATTTTATACTGTATTTCGCCATATTGTACTCTTTCATCTATTTGAGATTCGTATTTTATTTCCATTTGAATAAAATCGTTATTCTTGTCTCAACTCAAATTTTGGGTCCTTTTATCAAATTTAATTGTGTGCCATTTGTATCGTTCTTCATGAACAATGGACCAATTCTTCTCATTCATCTCTCTAATCCCCTTTTTAGTGCATTTTGACCACTTCTCCTGTTGGGCTCTTTTTGAAACGGATCCCCAAAACCCACGAACCCGCAAACCCACACACCCTACTATATAAACCCCTAACCCTGCCCTAACCCTAAACCCTATACTGTTTTAACCTATACTGTTGAGCCCTAAAGAATCCGCCGCCTTCTTCTTTCTCCCTTCGATCCGAAACCAAACCAAACCCAAGCTCCCAACTCCCGATCGCCTCTCCGTCACCTCCGACCACCGCCATCCTCGTCGACCCTCAGCACCACCACCTCCACAACTCCACCGAGTCGCGCCGTCGCATCGTCGCAGTGCCGCCGAATCCTCGATTCCACCTCTCCCCTGTTCGAAACCCACGAACAGAGCACCTCGCCGCACGTCGCTTCTCGACGTCGCCGCCGCCTCGCCGCACTCCGTCGTTGCCGTAGTCGCCGCCAACGAAGCAGCCGCCGTCACTCCTCTCTCTCGAGCGCTACTCAGCCGAACGAAGAAGAAGAAGAAGATCGAAGAAGAAGAAGGAGGATTTGGGCGGGAGCAGATCGAAGCCGTCCGATCTCTTCAAGATCCGTGCGCACCGATCGCTGTTCGGTGTTCGTTCCTCAGCAGATCCAAGCGTGTTCGCTGTTCTGGGAGTGGATCCGGTGCACAGGAAAGATTCTATTGGGCGAATTTGCTGTTCCGTGTCCTACCCGCAGCCGATCCACTTGCTGTTCGCTGTTTTGGGCCGATCTTGTGTGCGGGGAAATCACGATCTCCGATCAATTTTTGGACGCGCTTTTCGAGAACATTTTCGGGGATTTTTCTTCTCAATTGCTTCAACAAGCGGAGTTTCTAATCGTCGATTTAAGGCAAGTAACCTTGTACATCTTATTGTCCTAGTACAAGTCTCATTGAAATACCACATGTAGTTAGTTTGTGACTCTCCTTTGAAATATCATAGTAAAACAATTTGAACCTTCAAACTCACCAATCTAAGAGTCACAAAACTTCCTCGTATTAAATAATAATCCAATTGGACTCTTTTATCTCCTTGAACTTGCGAATCACATGGACATATGAATTAAGGACCCCTAGAAATTGTAGACGCATATAAATTTAGTGTTTTGGCAATTTGTGATTATTATGACTTGGAAAATACTATTATTCGTTGTTTGATTCCCATTACCATGTGTTGTGCCACATAATGATTTTAGACACCAAATTACATAATTCTATGAAATCTACATTAGTGAATTATTTCCCTATGTTGCTGTCTGGGTTTTCTTTTGAGGTTTCGACCCTTTTAACATTGGAATTTGGGCCCGAGGCCTGAATACAAAACGTAGATCAGGATGTGTAGATGTCGATAGACTCCTGAATGATTGAATTTGGAGTCACGGTCTAGGAGATATGGCTGTTATACTGCAGCTGTGTCAGTAGGCGCAGTTCTGTAAAAACTGCTGTATATATTTTCTTTACAAATTATTTTCGCGGTGCAAACAGCGAGTGTTTGACCCCAAATTTTATATGTAGTTGCTGGACACCCTATAGGACATCCCCAATTTTTTCTTAGAATTAAATTAGATTATTTCAACCCTGTTTCACATGTATAAGTACAAGAACACAAAATCTGCCTGAACAAATGTGACAAGCCGGGGGTTATGGGAGAGACTATAGAGTGGACAACATAGGTAAGTGTACTCGGAAGGGGGCCCGTGTTTCCCAAGTTGTATGTTAAAATGGAACTAAGTGCCACGTAGAACTAAGTGCCACGTCATGGCGACGGGGGCCACCTCTAGAGCCTACGGGGGCCACCTCTAGAGCCCATTATATGATTACATGATGTATGTTTGAGATCACCTGGAACTAAGTGCCACGTAGAACTAAGTGCCACGTCATGGGTGACGGGGGCCACCTCTAGAGCCTACGGGGGCCACCTCTAGAGCCCATGGTTGATCACCTGCTAGTTTGATGCCTGAGTACACCGCCCTATAGACTCCACTACTAGGTCTAAACGCAATTGATTTGACTGTAGCAACCATGTAGTATAATGGATGCATGTCGTGCTACCTAGATAGTAATAACTACAAGACTTGAACTTGACACCTGTCACTTGATACCTGATGATATGATACATGAAACATGAAACCTGAGACTTAAAGCCTGGAACTTGATACTTGGACTTGACATTTGAAACCTGACAGACAAAATAACATATGACACTAGGCTTGAGGTTGTCGCTTGATATTAAATACCCCTATAAGTATACCTGACATGTGATTCACCACTAGCAGTTGTTATCCAATCTAGTCATTTGTTCCCTCTTGCCAGCTAGTCTTTGAATTCGCCACTACTTCTTATAACTCTGCTTATTCTTGATTCCAATTCTTGTTTTCCCCTTTCTTGTACTTGCTTTTACTATTTGTGGCCCTAACTTGCACTAAGGGCATTTTCTCTTGTTTCCCCTCTTGTTTCCTGTTTATATTTATTAAACAGACTTTGGAGACGAGTTGCCTGCTGGAATTGACAAGCAGACATTTCAGGTTTTGCTTGGAGCAAGGACCTGTTGCTTTTCTTAAGGTATTTATTTCTTCTGCTGTATAAGACTTGTTCCCGAGTTTACACTTGATCCAGACATGAGAACTATTTAATATTATTATTTGTTTAAATTGTTTTCTGTTGCTTAATAAGTTATTCATGCATGCTTGGATATGTATAAATCTGGTTATATTCTTGTTATGATGCTGAGTCGATCCTACAGCTTATGGATGATGTAAAAATCATTCGCTGGGCTTCGTCACGTGCTCGTATTCCATATTTTTGGGAAGTGGGGCGTGACAAGAATCGAGCCAGGTGTTGGACTCCGAACCATCGTTAGAGTTCTTCAACGGTTGTGGGAGAAGTTCCGAATGGCGATCTACTTCTAGCTCGCTTAAGAGCGAACTTGCGAAATAGAATCGAACCAAGTGTTGTACTCCGAACAATCGTTAGAGATGTTCAACGGTTGTGGGAGCAGTTCCGAATGGCGACCTACTTCTAGCTCGCTTAAGAGCGAACTTGCGAAATAGAATCGAGCCAAGTGTTGGACTCCGAACCATCGTTAGAGTTGTTCAACGGTTGTGGGAGCAGTTCCGAATGGCGACCTACTTCTAGCTCGATTAAGAGCGAACTTGCGAAATAGAATCGAGCCAGGTGTTGGACTCCGAACCATCGTTAGAGTTATTCAACGGTTGTGGGAGCAGTTCCGAATGGCGACCTACTTCTAGCTCGCTTAAGAGCGAACTTGCGAAGTAGAATCGAGCCAAGTGTTGAACTCCGAACCATCGTTAGAGTTGTTCAACGGTTGTGGGAGCAGTTCCGAATGGCAACCTACTTCTAGCTCGCTTAAGAGAGAACTTGCGAAGTAGAATCGAGCCAAGTGTTGGACTCCGAACCATCGTTAGAGCTGTTCAACGGTTGTGGGAGCAGTTCCGAATGCGATCTACTTTTTGCTCGCTTAAAAGCGAACTTGAAAAGTAGAATCGAGCCAAGTGTTGGACTCCGAACCATCGTTTGAGTTGTTCAACGGTTGTGGGAGCAGTTCCGAATGGCGACCTACTTCTAGCTAGCTTAAGAACGAACTTGCGAAGTAGAATCGAGCCAAGTGTTGGACTCCGAACCATCGTTAGAGTTTGTTCAACAGTTGTCGGAGCAGTTCCGAATGGCGACCTACTTCTAGCTCGCTTAAGAGCGAACTTGCGAAGTAGAATCGAGCCAAGTGTTGGACTCCGAACCGTCGTTAGAGCTGTTCAACGGTTGAGGGAGTAGTTCCGAATGGCGACCTACTTACAGCTCGCTTAAGAGCGAACTTGCGAAGTAGAATCGAGCCAAGTGTTGGACTCCGAACCATCGTTAGAGTTTGTTCAACAGTTGTCGGAGCAGTTCCGAATGGCGACCTACTTCTAGCTCGCTTAAGAGCGAACTTGCGAAGTAGAATCGAGCCAAGTGTTGGACTCCGAACCATCGTTTGAGTTGTTCAACGGTTGTGGGAGCAGTTCCGAATGGCGACCTACTTCTAGCTAGCTTAAGAACGAACTTGCGAAGTAGAATCGAGCCAAGTGTTGGACTCCGAACCATCGTTAGAGTTTGTTCAACAGTTGTCGGAGCAGTTCCGAATGGCGACCTACTTCTAGCTCGCTTAAGAGCGAACTTGCGAAGTAGAATCGAGCCAAGTGTTGGACTCCGAACCGTCGTTAGAGCTGTTCAACGGTTGAGGGAGTAGTTCCGAATGGCGACCTACTTACAGCTCGCTTAAGAGCGAACTTGCGAAGTAGAATCGAGCCAGGTGTTGGACTCTGAACCATCGTTAGAGTTGTTTAACGGTTGTGGGAGCAGTTCCGAATGGCGACCTACTTCTAGCTCGCTTAAGAGCGAACTTGCGAAGTAGAATCGAGCCAAGTGTTAGACTCTGATCCATTGGTGGAGTTGTTCAACGGTTGTGGGAGCAGTTCCGAATGGCGACCTACTTATTGTAGGGCCCCGATTTCCGATGCTGGGAAACCGTGACACGAGCCAAGACCTTTTCTTCAATTAGTCACAATACACAGAAAAACAGGAGAATTTAAAACTTTTTATTCAATACACAAAGTGTTACAAGTCTGAATATTGTACAAATGTAATACCTTACAATAGAGTTATAATATTTCCTTTACATTTCTAAGTATTACAACCTTCAATATCTTACATCAGAGTACTTCTCAACTAATACTTAATCAATACATATACTGCAGCGGAACTAGACATAACACTGACTCCTTGCTTTCCTTGCCTTGAGTCCTCCTGAACCTCGCCTTTGTACTTCGGCGATCCAGTACCTATGGAAGTGGGGACGTCAGTATTCACTGACACTTAAAGGCTGATCATATAGCAGGGAATCTTCCAAACAATATACAAAATATAGCAATTGTGTTGGTGTAGTTTAAGTGTACGTGAGTGCTATGACTAGACTCTAATGCGATATTTAAGTAGAACTAATTATACACAACCCGTTCCTGACAATACTCCATGACTCTGTGAGGTTGCAGAAGAGGTCAAGTCCCCCTATGCAGTCTGCTTATGGTGTCTCCGTTTTCCACTACTACCCGGCATGCCGGACCTCACTCAAACAAGGTTGCAGGTGCGGTCTAGTTCCGCCACTGCAGTCATATAGTGGTGTCCATGTTTGCCACTATTGCCCAGTGTATCGGGCCTTAATCCAAAATCCAAATCATAGGATTTCGCAAGCGCAGGGCAGCGCGAAGCCTACCCTGTGGCACCCTTTGGGGTATCGCAAGCGCAGGACTGCACAATGCATCCTGTGGCACCCCAGCCACGTTATTTACGGAATTAACAGAGCGAGATACGTAACCCGTGTCCTCAACCTATGAGATGGCACCGTACGTATCCCTTTGACGGGACGCTTCCTATTCTAATGTCAGCAAGTCTCCGAAAGCAACATGCAGCCCATACTACATGCGACTCCATCTCAAGCCGTTTCTCCATATATAGGGATTGAACCCACGTTAAGAACTCTAATTGTACACGACCTGTTCCTGACAATACTCCATGACTCTGTGAGGTTGCAGAAGGGGTCAAGTCCCCCTATGCAGTCTGCTTATGGTGTCTCCGTTTTCCACTACTACCCGGCAAGCCGGACCTCACTCGATCCCAGTATATCGGGCATCGTTCCAAAATTAAACCATAGAGTTTCGCAAGCGCAGGGGAGCGCGAAGCCTACCCTGTGGCACTCTCTGGGGTCTAGCAAGCGCAGGACTGCACCATGCATCCTGTGGCACCCCAGCCACGGTACTTCAGGAATTAACAGAGCGAGATACGCAACCCGTGTCCTCAACTTGTGAGACGGCACCGTACGTATCCCTTTGACGGGAAGGTACTGTAACGCCCCGAATTCCAAATACAACTGAATTCGAGAGTTCTACAGGATCTTTTCACTTCTTTCGTACAATTTTACAACGAATTTAAAACTTTTATTTCAACAATGATTACATCAGAGTCTTTTACATCAATAAGCAGCAGAATTAATAAAATACAACAATAATGAATGTACGATTGTTACAACTTTAATAATCAACAGCATCATCAATCATCTTTATATCTTCATGTAACTCCAAATCCTGCATATAAAACTGTGGGCGCGTCAGTTGCTTACAACTGACGAAATATTATACACGGCCATCCTCTCTATGCCGGAAACAGTATAACGATTCTCAAATGCTTTAGCAAACACAAACTTGATCACAAACAAATCTACCAAGGGACTATCCTGTTGATGTCGTGTTGTGCGGTGCACTTAGTCCTTAATGCAGTTGTTTATATTATATGACACTAATGCACACTTGTTCGGATTCTATGCATCCCCTACTACATAGGTCCGAGGGCAAGCCTCTTAATCGTCTTCATTATTGTAGGGTTCAATCCCTCGCCATGACTTAACCTACTACTGTAATTTCAGTGAGTATCCTAGATGATTCTATGAGTACAAGCATGTATCCTGGCCCCTGGAGTAGAATTTCGCGCCATGTCTTGACTCGTCAAGCATGCATTCTGCGACAATTCAGCCTCCTCCCTGAACACAATCCTCTTGCAGTCACCAAAACATCCCATAAGCGTGACTAAAGTCCGATCATTACTGAGTTGTGCCCGCGCCATGTCTTGACTCATCAAGCATGCATTCTGCGGCTCACATACCCGCACCGTACCCTAGCTCTCATACTCATGTTTTTCTCCCACCTTCATCACCTCCACACTATGTATCTATCTGTAATTTCGGCAAGTGTCATAGACGTTCCATGATTACAAGCACGTGTCCAAGACCCTGGAGGGGAACCTCGCGCCATGTCTTGACTCATCAAGCATGCATTCTGCGATAGTTCAGCCTCCTCCCTGAACACGATCCTCTTGCCGTCACCAAACATCCCACAAGCGTCGCCAAGATCCCGATCATTCTGGAGTATATTGCCCACGCCATGTCTTGACTCATCAAGCATGCATTCTGTGGATCACATCCGCATCGTAGACTCGAGGCTCCCATACTTGTGTTTTTCTCTTACTTACATCACAGCCTTATTAGAATCATGAACAAAATCAAAGCTCTAGAGTTAGCCTCTCCACCAAACCGGACTTATCATTTCATTTACACACGACCAACCTTGGTCTTCTTTTCAATATCATTTCATTTCACTGCCGGGGGAGACTTAGCTACTCTTTCATTTCAATTTCAAATTCACAATTTCCAATTGAGCACTTTCAGCTCATAATTCATTTTAGAGTCTCACAGACTTTCTTTATCATGATCTTAGCATTTCATATTCATTTAATTCTTCATTTAAAGTATGACTCATTTCATGTAAATTTCTCAATTCAAACTATGATTTATTTCATATAAATTCATACCGCAATAAAAAGAGTTCATCAACATAAATCATAAAGTTCACAACCTTCAAATAAACAGAATAATATTCTCTGAAACACTCTGGACAGTCGACTTGTTCAGTCAATTCACATTCTTCATAACCACTCGGGATAGTCGACTGCTGTACACGGCAGTCAACTGTTCCGCAGCATTTCAATTTAATTTCTTTGTCAATTTCATCTTTCATAACCTTGTGTACATTTCACAATAAAACTCAATCAAATCTTAATAATCATAAAATCTTGTATTCAAAACTTATTTAACTTTCATTTGTCAAAATCAATTTCAAACTCAAGAACCATAAACAGTTCGGTTCAGTCGACTGGTGGCAGTATCAGTCGACTGTCCCGCAAATATCTTGAAAACTCAACATCAAATTTATGGCAGCATCAGACGACTGTGAAAAATAGTCAGTCGACTGTTCTGCTGACAAAACCCAATTTTTAACACTTACCAGTCGACTGTAGAAGTGAACAGTCGACTGTCAAAACAACAATTTGCATCTTTACATACACTTTTCGACTTTTGAATCGATTGTACTTCCATATACAAAATATAATTTATTTCCAGAATATATTCCTTTTAAAACATTATCATATATATTATCAATTCCCAAGTTTCTCATTTTTCAATGAAGTCCTTTCAATCGTATCAAAAACATGTTTTCCAAATAAACTACTTTCTTTTATCAAAATTTACTTTACAAAAATCTCTACACTTGTATAAATAATATTTTGAGGTTATAAATCATACTTTTTGCCACATTTCACATTATTCCAATAATGTCTCAATATGCATCAATTTCATTCAATCACTTCAATTCTAGCAATTCAACTAGCAATCGTAACAAGCATAGCAATTTGCATTTACCATAATCAATTTCATGCAATCAATTCAATTTCAAACAAGTAAATCACATATCATCTATCATGCAAATTATATTCCTAAATTAGAAAGCATTTAAGAAACACCCACCTAAAGTTGAAGAATTGATACCAAAATGAACTCCTAGAATTAGGAGCTCCAATTGCAACTCCTCGAAATCCGTGCACCAAAGCAAGCCTCCAAGCTCCACATCGGCAAGCATCCATCATCAAGAGCATCTCCACCCCCACTCCATGTCGGCAACATCAAGAACAATCTCCCATCTTCTTTCATGTACACATACTATGTATGTACATATATATACATTAGCATTTGTATATAGGCAAGTGGAATGGTGATTAGATGGAGGAATGGACAAAGGCTATGCTGTTTTGGGATTGCTTCTTCTCGGCATGGGCAGGAGAGAAAAGAAAAGGGATGAGAGAAAGAGAGGCTAAGAGTGCACTTTTTATAAGAAGGCTAATGGGTAGTTAGTATAACTACCTCCACATGAACACCACTAACCCATTATAAATTTTGTAACTTACTTTCCCTCTTGTTTCAAAATTAAAACTCCAGATTTTCCCTCCTCTCTAATCAGCCCGGTCCCCCAAAAATTGTGTGCACATCGCACGTGTGCACGTGCACGTGTTTTGTGTACAAAACAATTTATTTATTTAATCCTTTTAAAATAATTATTTATATATGTAATAAATATGTAAAAATAACTTTAAAATTATACTTTTCATGCACAATAAAGATAGACACAAACAATTTTATGAAATTTATTTTGAAAGAATAATACGCTTACAACACGTGCACCAAAACACGTGCGTTGCCCGTAAAATCTCAAAAATACAAAAATTGACTTTATGAACCGAAAAATATTTATAATCAATTAGAATGCAATAGAAAGTATATTTAACATACATATTTGATAATATACTCAAACGTACAGAAAACACGTGTATTGCACGTAGAAAATTTATTTTAATAAAGATAGTCAAAAATTGAATTTTCGTTTACAAAACAAATTCAAACATGTTTATAAAGATAAATAATTGAAATCCGTTGAAAACTTTGCACGTAACGGTGGAATACCCGAAAATCGACACGTGCATTGATAGTACGTAGAAAGCACGTAAAAACTCAAAGATTGAAATTTAGCATTTGAGTTGTCCCAAATGTGATTTTAAGAATACGAGATTGTATAGATAATCAGAATTCAAAATACAGATCAAAATGCGTTATGGATATAATCAATAACAGTACAAAATGCACGTGCGTAACACCCGAGGGCAAAATTGTCATTTAAATTTTGCGGGGTGTTACACTCTCCCCCCCTTAGAACAGTTCCGTCCCCGGAACTCACTATGTTAAAGGCTGTATTTTGTACACACCAAAGAAAATATCATTGTAACATATAGAAATCACAAACATCAAGAAAATACAGATAGCATAAAAGTAAGCAATGTGGAAAAATGAGACAAAAATCTATTTAAGAAATTTATGAATATCAAAATTTTACAAGAACTAACCAAGAAACTAGGAAAGTAGCATAAGAAAACAAATACGACAATAGAGGCTAGTGTATTTTGAAAAGAGTTTACGTACAAATTACTATCAAGTAAACCATTAAAAAAAAAATAAACTTAGTCATTAATCGTGAAATAGTTCAGAAATCAATGCAGTAGAGAAAACATAATTAATGGGTACCTTATAAATAGATTCAGTATTTAAAATTTATCAATGTAATAAATGGTAAAAGTCGCAAACCAATTTGATACTATATGACAAAAATTAGCAATTTAATAGTTTGAGAAATATATGAGAAAGAAATATAGCAAAAGTATAGAAGACATAAAATGATCCTGTATACTAATTAATATCATAAAATAGTTTGTAAGATAATTATATATATACATTTTGAAAATTAGGCATACGTCGAAATACTTTTGAATTATTCAGTAGAGCGAGAAAACCAACTTATAAAAATCACATACTCGCATAGACGAAAAATTATATAGGTGAAGTAAATAGCATGATATGAAAATTATAAATGATCTGTAGCAGTCAAACAAGACATCGTAGTAGTAAAACGTACTATTAAAAGTAGTGCGAAAACTAGTTATATAACAAAGAAAAGTATAGACAATGAAAAAAATGATTTTGTATATAAATTGATATTATAAAGTAATTTGTAAGGTAAATACAATAATTATATATGTATGATAAAAAGGCAAAAATCCAAATAATTTCGATTTGTCAAGTAGACCAAGAAAATTAGCATACAAAATTATATATATACATAGACGAAAATTATAGGGCGAGACAACAACATCATGATCCAAAATTTATAAATGATGTGTAGGAGTAAAATAATATATTATGGTAGTAACGATGCAAAACTAATTATATAGAAGTGAATCATGAATTATAACAGAAGTATAATAAATAAAACTGTTAGGTGAGTAGCCACCAAATTTAAAATAGCAAAATACAATAAAGTTGTATGAAATACTAACTCACATAAAATACAAAGTACTACGAAGAAGACGGCAAGATAGTTGAGATTAAGCGGTAAATACACAAAGATAATGAAATCAGTATAAACAGCATAATGCTAGTTTGCAAAATATTATAAAATAGTATAAGCTTAGTACAAAATGAAATAGTTATAAGTGAATACCACAGGAAAACAAAGTAGGGGTCTTCTAAGTATAATATTTCATTTTGGTTTAGGTTCGTCTCGCTGGTATCCAACAGCAGACTTGCCTATCTTGATCTCAAGTTGCATAATTGCTTCTACGATATCCGGTTGCAATTTGCCTTCTGGGCATTCGGTTGCAAACTTTACCTCACCGACATCCAGTTGCAGTTTGCCTTCTGGACATTCAGTTGCAAACCTTGCCTCCCCGACTTCCAGTTGCAGTTTGCCTCCAATGATGTCTAGTTGCATATTTGCCCTCTCGACATTAAGTTGCACCAAAACGGAAGATGGAAAGATGCAATCTCCCATGTATACTTAGATATGGGATGTTTAATAAAGTATGGTGTTTATGTTTTAAAAATCAATGATACAGAAAAAGATTTTACACAACGAATGTCAAAATAGGTGTATAGGATATATCAACATAGAGGGTACTAGTGAAAAATTATTAACAACACTAAAATAATGTGAAATATATGCACATGTTGGAAATACAACTTAAAACAATAATGATGTAGTGTAGCAAATTAGGACATTAGACACAAACAATTATACATAAAAATAGTAATGTAATAATTGGAGGATGATGAAATTATATGTATAGTAAGTATTTTGAAATACATAACACATAAAAATTCAATGGAAAACATATGTAGTAATCAAGAATCTAGCGACAATTTAAAATTAGAGGATAGAGAAATAGCGAGTATATGCATCATATTAAGGAAACATAATTTATAAATATAACAAAACAAATTTGTAGACAATATGTAATAACAATAATATCGAATGCAGACAATAAATCAAATTAGTATGTTGTATTTATACGGATAAAATATTTCACAAAATCAAATCATGTAAAATGAATGCATATAAGCAAAATTCCCAAACAAAAATTCAAAAATGTAATAGTAAATGAAAATAATAGTTGTAGTATAAATTTAACAGAATATATAAAGTAATAGCAGATATAGACGGATGAACATAAAGTGACATAAAACACGAAAGACAAAACTTTAAGATTGAGAGACAATTAAAATAAGTTCAACAAAACCAAGACTAAGGAAAATAGACGAAATACTAGGCATTAATATGATTTAATAGTATAGGAAAATATTTATTTGGAAAATATTAAATATGGAAAAGTACTATGATGAAAATCCACAGAAAATAATTTGAGGGGAAAGTGTGTCCATGTGTAAGGTATCATGAATGACGGTTCAAAGCCAACCACGCTTCCACTGCGCCACTCTGATAGCCAGAGAAAATGAGCTCGCATACAATGTATACGAGGAGAGCATCATGAATGAATGTAAATTCAATAACAACTTCCATTCATGACTCCAACCATCCAATAGGAAAAAGGGGGAAGAAAGACATAAGCCTATAGAGCAACACAAATGTAAATCACTTACATTTAAATCTCTATAAGCTGAACTCACACTCTAATGTCCACTTCTAGGGTGTCGTTCCTTATAAATTTGTACTACTTAGAAACCTGGCTCTGATACCACTTGTAACGCCCCGAATTCCAAATACAACTGAATTCGAGAGTTCTACAGGATCTTTTCACTTCTTTCGTACAATTTTACAAGGAATTTAAAACTTTTATTTCAACAATGATTACATCAGAGTCTTTTACATCAATAAGCAGCGGAATTAATAAAATACAACAATAATGAATGTACAATTGTTACAACTTTAATAATCAACAGCATCATCAATCATCTTTATATCTTCATGTAACTCCAAATCCTGCATATAAAACTGTGGGCGCGTCAGTTGCTTACAACTGACGAAATATTATACACGGCCATCCTCTCTATGCCGGAAACAGTATAACGATTCTCAAATGCTTTAGCAAACACAAACTTGATCACAAACAAATCTACCAAGGGACTATCCTGTTGATGTCGTGTTGTGCGGTGCACTTAGTCCTTAATGCAGTTGTTTATATTATATGACACTAATGCACACTTGTTCGGATTCTATGCATCCCCTACTACATAGGTCCGAGGGCAAGCCTCTTAATCGTCTTCATTATTGTAGGGTTCAATCCCTCGCCATGACTTAACCTACTACTGTAATTTCAGTGAGTATCCTAGATGATTCTATGAGTACAAGCATGTATCCTGGCCCCTGGAGTAGAATTTCGCGCCATGTCTTGACTCGTCAAGCATGCATTCTGCGACAATTCAGCCTCCTCCCTGAACACAATCCTCTTGCAGTCACCAAAACATCCCATAAGCGTGACTAAAGTCCGATCATTACTGAGTTGTGCCCGCGCCATGTCTTGACTCATCAAGCATGCATTCTGCGGCTCACATACCCGCACCGTACCCTAGCTCTCATACTCATGTTTTTCTCCCACCTTCATCACCTCCACACTATGTATCTATCTGTAATTTCGGCAAGTGTCATAGACGTTCCATGATTACAAGCACGTGTCCAAGACCCTGGAGGGGAACCTCGCGCCATGTCTTGACTCATCAAGCATGCATTCTGCGATAGTTCAGCCTCCTCCCTGAACACGATCCTCTTGCCGTCACCAAACATCCCACAAGCATCGCCAAGATCCCGATCATTCTGGAGTATATTGCCCACGCCATGTCTTGACTCATCAAGCATGCATTCTGTGGATCACATCCGCATCGTAGACTCGAGGCTCCCATACTTGTGTTTTTCTCTTACTTACATCACAGCCTTATTAGAATCATGAACAAAATCAAAGCTCTAGAGTTAGCCTCTCCACCAAACCGGACTTATCATTTCATTTACACACGACCAACCTTGGTCTTCTTTTCAATATCATTTCATTTCACTGCCGGGGGAGACTTAGCTACTCTTTCATTTCAATTTCAAATTCACAATTTCCAATTGAGCACTTTCAGCTCATAATTCATTTTAGAGTCTCACAGACTTTCTTTATCATGATCTTAGCATTTCATATTCATTTAATTCTTCATTTAAAGTATGACTCATTTCATGTAAATTTCTCAATTCAAACTATGATTCATTTCATATAAATTCATACCGCAATAAAAAGAGTTCATCAACATAAATCATAAAGTTCACAACCTTCAAATAAACAGAATAATATTCTCTGAAACACTCTGGACAGTCGACTTGTTCAGTCAATTCACATTCTTCATAACCACTCGGGATAGTCGACTGCTGTACACGGCAGTCAACTGTTCCGCAGCATTTCAATTTAATTTCTTTGTCAATTTCATCTTTCATAACCTTGTGTACATTTCACAATAAAACTCAATCAAATCTTAATAATCATAAAATCTTGTATTCAAAACTTATTTAACTTTCATTTGTCAAAATCAATTTCAAACTCAAGAACCATAAACAGTTCGGTTCAGTCGACTGGTGGCAGTATCAGTCGACTGTCCCGCAAATATCTTGAAAACTCAACATCAAATTTATGGCAGCATCAGACGACTGTGAAAAATAGTCAGTCGACTGTTCTGCTGACAAAACCCAATTTTTAACACTTACCAGTCGACTGTAGAAGTGAACAGTCGACTGTCAAAACAACAATTTGCATCTTTACATACACTTTTCGACTTTTGAATCGATTGTACTTCCATATACAAAATATAATTTATTTCCAGAATATATTTCTTTTAAAACATTATCATATATATTATCAATTCCCAAGTTTCTCATTTTTCAATGAAGTCCTTTCAATCGTATCAAAAACATGTTTTCCAAATAAACTACTTTCTTTTATCAAAATTTACTTTACAAAAATCTCTACACTTGTATAAATAATATTTTGAGGTTATAAATCATACTTTTTGCCACATTTCGCATTATTCCAATAATGTCTCAATATGCATCAATTTCATTCAATCACTTCAATTCTAGCAATTCAACTAGCAATCGTAACAAGCATAGCAATTTGCATTTACCATAATCAATTTCATGCAATCAATTCAATTTCAAACAAGTAAATCACATATCATCTATCATGCAAATTATATTCCTAAATTAGAAAACATTTAAGAAACACCCACCTAAAGTTGAAGAATTGATACCAAAATGAACTCCTAGAATTAGGAGCTCCAATTGCAACTCCTCGAAATCCGTGCACCAAAGCAAGCCTCCAAGCTCCACATCGGCAAGCATCCATCATCAAGAGCATCTCCACCCCCACTCCATGTCGGCAACATCAAGAACAATCTCCCATCTTCTTTCATGTACACATACTATGTATGTACATATATATACATTAGCATATGTATATAGGCAAGTGGAATGGTGATTAGATGGAGGAATGGACAAAGGCTATGCTGTTTTGGGATTGCTTCTTCTCGGCATGGGCAGGAGAGAAAAGAAAAGGGATGAGAGAAAGAGAGGCTAAGAGTGCACTTTTTATAAGAAGGCTAATGGGTAGTTAGTATAACTACCTCCACATGAACACCACTAACCCATTATAAATTTTGTAACTTACTTTCCCTCTTGTTTCAAAATTAAAACTCCAGATTTTCCCTCCTCTCTAATCAGCCCGGTCCCCCAAAAATTGTGTGCACATCGCACGTGTGCACGTGCACGTGCTTTGTGTACAAAACAATTTATTTATTTAATCCTTTTAAAATAATTATTTATATATGTAATAAATATGTAAAAATAACTTTAAAATTATACTTTTCATGCACAATAAAGATAGACACAAACAATTTTATGAAATTTATTTTGAAAGAATAATACGCTTACAACACGTGCACCAAAACACGTGCGTTGCCCGTAAAATCTCAAAAATACAAAAATTGACTTTATGAACCGAAAAATATTTATAATCAATTAGAATGCAATAGAAAGTATATTTAACATACATATTTGATAATATACTCAAACATACAGAAAACACGTGTATTGCACGTAGAAAATTTATTTTAATAAAGATAGTCAAAAATTGAATTTTCGTTTACAAAACAAATTCAAACATGTTTATAAAGATAAATAATTGAAATCCATTGAAAACTTTGCACGTAACGGTGGAATACCCGAAAATCGACACGTGCATTGATAATACGTAGAAAGCACGTAAAAACTCAAAGATTGAAATTTAGCATTTGAGTTGTCCCAAATGTGATTTTAAGAATACGAGATTGTATAGATAATCAAAATTCAAAATACAGATCAAAATGCATTATGGATATAATCAATAACAGTACAAAATGCACGTGCGTAACACCCGAGGGCAAAATTGTCATCTAAATTTTGCGGGGTGTTACAGGTACAACCCACTATCACCGCCTAAGGCCTGCCTCAAGGGACGAGTTGGCCGTAAGGTGCCCCCTACAACCAACTCCTCTCTCTTCGGCAAGGGTCTGAGCAAAATGACCTTCATAAGTCACTACCCTAATGATGTCCCTGACTCGACGATCCTAGGGACGATAATATTATAACATAACATGCTAGGCCTTAAATTAGGCTTCGCAAGACAACTCTACTAGGCTGCTCAACCTAGACTTACCAGAACCCCTCAGGATCCGGTTCGTGGCTCATCGATCCAAGACCTCGGTCGTGCGAATATACATGCATGCCGCTATGTCTTGATGGTCGATAGCCCACAACGAACTGTGTACTAGCTAACAGCTATACACGAGTAACAACCACATACGAGCTAATATGCTACATATGAAACGATAACTACCCACGAGCCAGGCGGACCTCGTAGGAGACAACAACGTACATACCAGCCAAATAAGCCGAGTATGAGACCCACAGCTACGTACGGGCCAGTCGAGCCACGTACGAGCACAACCGTGTACAAACAACCATACAGGTAATCAATCCTAGAAGCAACCAAGCGTGCTTACTAGCAACTTGATCTTCTATTATTAGAAGCAACAGAAGAATCTACTAATATTCTATGGTCGGTATCCCACTAAGAAAGAATCCGAAGGCGACCTAACGGCCTTTATCGGACCAACTATCACTAGTGGTCTTCCCAACCCTCATTACTTCAACCTATAGCGCCTTAAGTACGGCACACAATTGCAAGCATCTTCCTACGATCAATCTAATCATATAACATGGCCACCATGATATTCTTATGTATGAATGTGATTAATGCTTATGCTTACATCGAGCTTAAGTATGAAAATCACTTACGACCTAGACATGAAGTCTACTATAGTCAATCGTAGGTTACGAATTGATCATGAAAGCTTACTACTTATCACGACTAATCCCCACAACCCAACTAGTATGAACAAGCAACACTCCAAGGCATAGTAGGTAGTTCTACCACTACTCCTACAATCATTCTAAGCAAGTATTTGAACTTTAGCATGGTATACAACTTACTTGTAATTAAGCTAGCATGGCATAGGTCCATAATTAAACTAACATGGTATATCACATACCTATAATTAAGCTAACATGGTAAGTAATTTTATCATTGATCCTACAACGTCCTAGGCATAATTAATTAATCCAAGCATGGTAGGAAGCTCTTAGATTGATTCCTACAACATTCTAAGCATAATTAATTAATCCAAGCATGGTAGGAAACTCTTAGAATTTGTCCTACATCATTCTAACACCATTAAGCATGTTAGATATTTTTAGAATAAATCCTACCATTAACTAAGCATGAAACATGATAGGATATTTTTTGAATACATCCTACAACATTTTAAGTATAAAAGCATGGTAGGATATTTTTATAAACAATCCTACAACATGTTAAACATCAAGCATGATAGCATATTTTTAGAAGTAGCCCTACAATTGATTAAGCATGAGAACATGGCTTCTAAGCATTTTTAGAAGTAATCCTACAATATTAGTAGCATAAATATGGCTTCCAAATATTTTTAGGGATGATCCTACAACATTAGAAGCATGAATATGGCTTCTAAATATTTTTAGAAGTAATCCTACAACATTAGTAGCACAAATATGGCTTCCAAATATTTTTAGGGATGATCCTACAACATTAGAAGCATGAATATGGCTTCTAAATATTTTTAGAAGTAATCCTACAATATTAGTAGCATGGAAATGGCTTCTAAACATTTTTAGAAGTAATCCTACAACATTAGTAGTATAAAAATGGCTTCTAAACATTTTTAGAAGTAATCCTACAACATTAGTAGTATAAAAATGGCTTCTAAACATTTTTAGAAGTGATCCTATAATATTAGTAGCATGGAAATGGCTTCTAAACATTTTTAGAAGTGATCCTACAATATTAGTAGTATGAATATGGCTTCCAAAAATTTTTAGAAGCAATCCTAGAACATTAGTAGTATGAATATGGCTTCTAAATATTTTTAGAAGCAATCCTACAATATTTTACTACTACTACTACTACAACATACAACTTACTACTATTACTACTACTTCATTCTCATAAAAGAATCACAACATACAACTTACTACTATTACTACTACTTCATTCTCATAAAAATCACAACATACAACTTACTACTATTACTACTACCTTATTAATCAACATACATGCTACTACTACTTCATTTTATTACACACTACTACTTATTATTTTAGCTTACTACTACTTAGTTACTTACTAATCTTTGTGATTACTAGTGATAAAGGAAAGATCATTTTATCTTATTTTACTTTATAACTAGTAAACATGAAAGGAAAGATTTTATTTCTACAACTAGAGATTAAAAGAAAAGATCTTTTAATAGCTACAACTAGTGATCAAATAAAAAGAGAAGATCTTTTTATTAGCTATAACTAGTGATTAAATAAAAAGAGAAGATCTTTTTATTAGTTATAACTAGTGATTAAATAAAAAGAGAAGATCTTTTTATTAGCTATAACTAGTGATTAAATAAAAAGAGAAGATCTTTTTATTAACTACAACTAGTGATCAAAAAGAAAAGAAAGATCTTTTTAATTAACTACAACTAGTGATTAAAATAAAAGAAAAGATCTTTTTAATTAGCTACAACTAGTGATTAAAATAAAAGAAAAGATCTTTTTATTAGAACATATGCCTTTATTATTAGTCCAAGGTTTAATCAAGTTCTACAACCCACAATGGTTGTAAAAGAATGTTCATATGCTATGTGTTCTAAGTCCTACAACCAACAATGGTTGTATGTCCAACATTATGCAATATGTGAGTTCTTAGTCCAATAACATACAAAACAACAACTACAAATTAAAGGTGTGATCTTTATGTATTTTAGTAGATACTACTACTCTTTTTCTCTTTTACTTCTTACTACATTCTCACCCAACAATACACTTAACAAAACTCAAAGAAAACAAAACAAGAGGATGAGAAGAAGAAGTTAAACAACCAACCAAACAAACAAACAAACAATCAAACAAGGAAAGCATGAAGAAACCCCCACCTTCCTTTCTTGTAGGAAGGACTTGCTATGCTCCTTCTCCTTCCCCTAGCTTTTTAGAAGTCTTCTAACACCCTACAAAACAAAACTCTCAAGTTAACCTAAGGTTCTCTCTTTCTTTTCCTTTCCTTTCTTTCTTTCCTTTTGTTTTCTAAAATGAGAGAAGTGATGAAAGGAGGGGGTATTTATAGGTGGAGGAGAAAGTGGATAGTGCAAATATGCATGCACACAAGTGCAAAAAGGCCCTCCCATGAATTATGGGCCGACCATGCCCCTAGGGGAGGTAGGGTGAGGTGGAGGGAGGTGTTATGTGGTGGAGGTGTGATGTGGGAGAGATGTTTTCTAGTAGGGGTTTTTTTGCTTAATCTTCTTATGCATACATAACCCTAGATTAAGCCTCTTAATCAAACTCTAACCCTCTAATTAGGTTGTTATAACAAGATAAACACCTAGTCCAAAAATACACAACACACAATTCGTATAATGCACTAATCGACATACTACTCGTACGTGCGCATATGTGTCCGTATACCGGAAAATCTTCGCATAATCCGTATAAAAATAGTTAAATCCCGGAAATAATAATAAAATAAATTTTATTATTAGTTCGGAAGATCACGGTGTCAATTTGATACAATACGGATATATACTGACCGATATCTGGATACAGATAATGTCTAGGAGCAAACCGGGTAAAAATCACCAAAATGTTCTAATTTTGGAATTAAAACAAAATAATAATAAAATAATAATAAAATAATAATTTATATACGGTAATATTCGTCCGGGATATTACACTTATAGCTCGCTTAAGAGCGAACTTGCGAAGTAGAATCGAGCCAAGTGTTGGTCTCCGAACCATCGTTAGAGTTGTTCAACGGTTGTGGGAGCAGTTCCGAATGGCAACCTACTTCTAGCTCGTTTAAGAGCGAACTTGCGATGTAGAATCGAGCCAAGTGTTGGACTCCGAACCATCGTTAGAGCTGTTCAACGGTTGTGGGAGCAGTTCCGAATGGCGACCTACTTCTAGCTCGCTTAAGAGCGAACTTGCGAAGTAGAATCGAACCAAGTGTTGGACTCTGAACCATCGTTAGGGTTGTTCAACAGTTGTGGGAGCAATTCCGAATAGGGACCTACTTCTAGCTCGCTTAAGAGAGAACTTGCGATGTAGAATCGAGCCATGTGTTGGACTCCGAACCATCGGTAGATTTGTTCAACAGTTGTGGGAGCAATTCCGAATGGCGACCTACTTCTGGCTCGCTTAAGAGAGGACTTGCGAAGTAGAATCGAGCCAAGTGTTGGACTCCGAACCATCGGAAGAGTTGTTCAATGGTTGTGGGAGCAGTTCCGAATGGCGACTTACTTCTAGCTCGCTTAAGAGCGAACTTGCGAAGTAGAATCGAGCCAAGTATTTGAGTCCGAATCATCGGTAGTGTTGTTCAACAGTTGTGGGAGCAATTCCGAATGGCGACCTACTTCTAGCTTGCTTAAGAGCGAACTTGCGAAGTAGAATCGACCCAAGTGTTGGACTCCGAACCATCGGTAGAGTTGTTCAATGGTTGTGGGAGCAGTTCCGAATGGCGACCTACTTCTAGCTCTGTAACTCCTATTTCCCCGTATTTGTTTTTTGTACTGTTTTGAGCCTTATTGTACTCTTTCGTCTATTTTTGATATCATGTATTTCTTCTGATTGAATGGAATTATTATTCTTGTCTCAACTCGAATTTGTGGGTTCTTTTATCAAATTCGATTGTGTGCCATCTTGCACCGTTCTTCATGAGAAATAGCCCGATTCTTCTCTTTTATCTTTCTAATCCCCATTATTGTGCTTTTTGACCATTTCTTCTGTTGGGCTTTTTTGAAACGGATCCCCAAAACTCTTGAACCCGCTAACCCTAGTATATAAACCCCTACCCTAACCCTAATTAACCTCTCAACTGTTTAAACCTAAACCCTAATCATTCTCTTCACCGCCGCTAATCATCTTCCCCATCTTCTCCGTATCTTTCGCCAACCCAATTCCTCCTCCATCTCCGATCATCCCCCCCCCCAATCGACCTCGTCGACCCCCACTGCAACCACCTCCACAACTCCATCGACGTCGCCTCCATCCCCACAGCGCCGCCGAGTCCTTGGTTTCCACTCTCCCCTGTTCGAAACCACGAACAGAGCACCGCCGCGCCGTCGCTTCTCGACGTCGTCGCCGTCGTCGCCTCCGTCACTGCCGTAGTCGCCGCCAACGAAGCAGCCACGCCGTCGCTCCTCTCTCTCGAGCTCTACTCGGTCGAACGACGAACGAAGAAGAAGATCGAACGAAGAAGAAGAGGATTAAGGCGGGAACGAATCACAGCCGTCCGATCTTTTCGAGATCCGTGCGCTTGATCGGTGTCCCGTGTTCGTTCCGCAGCAGATCCTGATCCCGTGTTCGCTGTTCTGGGATTGGATCCGGTGCACAGGAGAGATCTGATTGGGCGTTTCGCTGTTTCGTGTTCTACCCGCAGCGGATCCGATCTTCGCTGTTTGCGGTCTGGGCCGATCGTGTGTGCGAGGAAAGCTCGATCTTCAATCAATTTTTGGACGCACTTTTTGAGGACATCTTCGGGGATTTTTCTTCTCAATTTGCTTCAACAAGCGGAGTTTTTAATCGTCGATTTAAGGCAAGTATTCATCTTGTACATTTTATTACTCCAGTACAAGTTTTCTTGACAATACCACATATAGTTAGATTGTGACTCCCTTTGAAATGTCATTGCAAATCAATTTTGAACCTTCAAACCCACAAATCTAAGAGTCACAGAACTTCCTCGTATTAAATAATAATCAATTGGACTCTTTTATTCCCTTGAACACATGAATCACATGGACATATGAATTAAGGACCCCTAAAATTTGTAGTTACATATATATTTAGTATCTTGACGAATTTGCGACTATTATGACTTGAAAACATTTATTAGTTGCTGTTTTGATATCCATGATTGTGTATTTATGCTACTTAACAACTTAGACACCAAATTACATATTTCCATGAAACCTACATTAGTAAATAAATTCTGAGTGTTGCTGTCTGGATTTCCTTTTGCGGTTTCGACCCTTTTATCATTGGAATCTGGGCCCGAGCCCTGAATATAAAACGTAGATCCGGATGTGTAGATATCGATAGACTCCAAGTTGATCGAATTTGGAGCTACGGTCTAGGAGCTATGGCAGTTATACTGCAGCTGTGTCAGGAGACGCAGTTTTGCAAAACTGCTGTATATATTTTCTTCGCAAATTAATTTAGCTGTGTAAACAGCGAGCGCTTGACACGAAATTTTATATGTAGTTGCTGGACACCCTATAGGACATCTCCAATTTTTCTTAAAATTAAGTTATATTATTTCAACCCTGTTTCACCTGTATAAATACAAGAACACAAAATCTGCCTGAACAAATGTAACAAGCCGGGGTTTGAGGGAAAGACTATAGAGTGGACAACATAGGTAAGTGTACTCGGAAGGGGGCCCGTGTTTCCCAAAGTTGTATGTTAAATGGAACTAAGTGCCACGTAGAACTAAGTGCCACGTCATGGGTGACGGGGGCCACCTCTAGAGCCCATTATATGATTACATAATGTATACTTGAGATCACATGGAACTAAGTGCCACGTCATGGGTGACGGGGGCCACCTCTAGAGCCTACGGGGGCCACCTCTAGAGCCCATGGTTGATCACCTGCTAGTTTAATGCCTGAGTACACCGCCCTATAGACTCCATTACTAGGTCTAAGCGCAATTGATTTGACTGTAGCAACCATGTAGTAAAATGGATGCATGTCGTGCTACCTAGATAGTAATAATTACAAGACTTGAACTTGACACCTGTCACTTGATACCTGATGATATGATACATGAAACATGACACCTGAGACTTAAAGCCTGGAACTTGATACTTGGACTTGACATTTGAGACCTGACATTCAAAATAACATATGACACTAGACTTGAGGTTGTCGCTTGATATTAATTCCCTTTACAGGTGTACCTGACATGTGATTCACCACTAGCAGTTGTTATCCAATCTAGTCATTATGATGTTCCCTCTTGCCAGCTAGTCTTTGAATTTGCCACTACTTCTTATAACTCTGCTTATTCTTGATTCCAATTCTTGTTTTTCCCTTTCTTGTACTTGCTTTTACTATTTGTGGCCCTAGCTTGCACTAAGGGCATTTTCTCTTGTTTCCCCTCTTGTTTCCTGTTTATCTTTTATTAAACAGACTTTGGAGATGAGCTTCCCGCAGGAATTGCTGAGCAAAGGTTCTAGTTTCCAAGTGGAGAAGGACCTGACTAGAATATTTAATTTCTTGCATTATTTGTTTATTTTGGATTATTATTTCTTGAGATTTGAGAATTTGTAACGGGCTGATGTTCCCGAGTTACTTTGATTCAGACTTGAAACTACTTGGATGTTTATTCATATTTCAGTTGTTTCTGTTGCTAATAAAGTATTCATGCATGCTTGGTTTTATATCTCTCTTGTTATATATACTTGTTGTGATGCTGAGTCGATCCTACAGCTTATGGATGATGTCAAAATCATTCGCTGGGCTTCGTCACGTGCTCATATTCCGTATTTTGGGAAGCGGGGCGTGACAAGGTTTTTAGTGGTATCAGAGCCAGGTTTTGGCTAATGTGTTAGTTTGACTAATACATTAGACACGCCTGACTCAATCAGGGTTAACTCAGCATTTGACAGGCCATGAAATTGCATGAAAAATTTTATTATCAACTCGATCTGGATCCTGAATGTTTTGGGTTTGTGCAGGACATGGCTCGAAGGAACGCTTCGTCTTCCCAGACTGGGGGTTATCAGGCAGATCAGCCCGCCATTGCGCAGCTGTTGCAGATGCAACAAGAGCAAAATGAGCGTCTCGCGCAGCAGATGAGGCAGATGCAGCGAGACCATGCCGAGATGATGAGGGCAGCCTTAGGAGCTGCCAACAGAGAGCCGCTTGCACCTGCACCTGGGGGATTGCCACCTAGGCCGGGTAATGTAGCCGATTTCATGAGGCTACATCTCGACAAGTTTACGGGAGCTGAAGGTCCACTGGAGGCTGAGCAGTGGCTCATCAGGACTGAGCAGTTGTTGTTTGCTGCCAGGATAGCTGACGTGGACCGAGTGGATGTTGTAAGCATCCAGCTGGTGGATCTCGCCCATATCTGGTGGCGATCTGAGATGGAGAGACTTGAGCGCCCCGTCGCCTGGGCCATTTTCAGGGAGAGCTTCCTTACTAAGTTCTTCCCTGATGTCATCAGGAACGATATGGAGCGACAGTTTGTCGAGCTCACCCAGGTTCGTCAAATGGTGTCCTATATGCAAAATTTCATTTGTTAGTCTATGATATATTGATGCTTGACTAAGACACTATCTTGAACCAGGGAGATCGGACCGTGGACGAGTATGTCGCGGAGTTTACCCGTTTGAGCCGTTTTGCCACGACTATGGTGGCTGATGATGAGGCCAAAGGCCGTCGCTTCTTACTGGGCTTGGATATCGATATCCAGGATCGCCTGGCTGCTTTGAGACTTCGTTCCTACCCCGACATCCTAGAGGCTGCTAGGAGCCAGGAACAGACAAGCAAACGGAAGCGTGCTATCAAGCAGTCTGCCTCACACCCTACTGCTGCTAGGCCTACTGGAGGGCCAATCAGGAGGACAGTCCCAACCCCGGCACCGAGAGCCTCGCCATACCCACCTACGGCTCCGAGGCGGGATGTGATCTGTGATTTTTGTCACAAGGCGGGTCATGAGCGCAGGGACTGTAGGGCAGCAGGTCGTCGGTGTTTTACTTGCGGGGCTGTTGATCACATGATGCGGGAGTGCCCGCGCAGAGGGTTGGCTCCACCAGCCAGGGGACCAGTTCAGCCAAGAGCGCCAGTTCAGGGTCAGGCTAGGCCGCCACTTCCCCCTCAGCATCAGATCGTCGGTCAGAGGACCGCTGCCCCGAGGAGAGGTCAGGCCTTCAACCTGACTGCAGAGGAAGCTGAGACCGCGGAGGAAGTCGTTGCAGGTATAATTGTATTTTATTGTGTGTTATTTATTTCATGCTTTATTGTTTATCTTGCATTATACCTTGTGTAGTTCCTTTCACATCAGTATTTACTATCCTTCATTATCTGCATATTCATCCCTTCCCGCATTTTGACTCCACCATAGGTATTATCCTAGTCCATTCCTTTCCTGCCCATGTCCTATTTGATTCCGGGGCGACCCACTCTTTCGTATCCTCCCGCTTCGTGGATCAGCATCAGTTGGAGTGCAGTGATATGCAGACAGCTTGGAACATCACCACAGGTGGCGGTATTGTCGTTTGCTCCCAGGAGTGTAAGCAGAGTCCCTTGATTATTGGGGACAGGGATTTCAAGGCAGACCTGATAGTGATTGGCAATTCAGGTTTCGATGTGATTCTCGGTATGGATTGGCTGGGGGAGTCTCATGCTGTCATCGATTGCCGAGCGAAGAAGGTTGTATTCAGGATTCCGGAGCAGGATGAGTTTGAATTCCATGCTGGAGAAACGCCTCTTGGGCGAGTTAAGAAGGTGGCAAATGGTGAAGATTGTGCAATGGAATTGCACACAGGCTGTGAGGCTGCGCCTCTTGTAGTGCGGGAATTCCTGGATGTTTTCCCAGAGGAATTGCCCGGGTTACCTCCAGATCGAGAGGTGGAGTTTGGTATTGACGTTCTGCCAGGTACAGAGCCTATATCGAAAAGCCCGTACAGAATGGCGCCAGTCGAGCTTGCAGAGTTGAAGGTACAAGTTCAGGGCCTTTTGGATTTGGGTTTCATCAGACCGAGTGTGTCACCGTGGGGAGCTCCTGTGCTATTCGTCAATAAGAAGGACGGAAGCCGCAGGTTGTGCATGGATTACCGAGAGCTAAACAGTGTTACTGTGAAGAATCGGTATCCACTACCCAGGATTGACGACCTATTTGATCAGTTGGGCGGTGCTGCAGTGTTTTCGAAGTTGGACCTTCGCTCGGGGTACCATCAGGTGAAGGTGAAAGCAGCGGATGTGCCAAAGGCTGCATTCAGGACCAGGTACGGGCATTATGAGTTCTTGGTGATGCCCTTCGGTGTCACGAATGCCCCAGCAGTGTTTATGAGCTTGATGAACAGAGTCTTCTCCCAGTTTCTTGATAGATTCGTGGTGGTCTTCATAGACGATATCTTAGTGTATTCGCGGAATCGAGAAGAACATGCGGAGCATCTGAGAACAGCCTTGCAGACTCTAAGGGAGAACAAGCTCTATGGGAAGCTCAGCAAGTGTGAGTTCTGGCTTGATCGAGTTCCATTCTTGGGACATATTATCTCGGGCGAGGGAATCTCAGTTGATCCGTCCAAGATTGCTGCAGTGAAGGATTGGCCAGTGCCAAAGTCAGTTTCTGAAGTGAGAAGTTTTCTCGGGCTAGCAGGGTATTACAGGAAGTTTGTACAGGATTTCTCGAAGATTGCTGGGCCGTTAACTAAGCTGACAGGGAAGGATCAGAGGTTTGAGTGGGATGAGGCCTGCAGTGAAGCTTTTGCCGAGTTGAAGAACAGGTTGACTTCAGCACCCGTGTTAACTATACCAGATGGTTCGGGTGGCTTCGTTATTCACTGCGATGCTTCAGGCAGAGGTCTAGGTGCAGTGCTGATGCAGAAGGGCGGGGTGGTTGCTTATGCATCCAGGCAGTTGAGGCCGCACGAGAAGAACTACCCTACTCACGACTTGGAGTTGGCAGCGGTGATCTATGCTCTGAAGTTGTGGAGACATTACTTGCTGGGAGACCGAGTGGAAATTTTTACTGACCACAAGAGTCTCAAGTATGTCTTCACTCAGAAAGAGCTGAATATGAGGCAGAGGCGCTGGTTAGAATTGATGGCTGACTACGACATCAACTTGCAATATCACCCTGGTAAGGTGAATATGGTGCCAGATGCTTTGAGCAGGAGACCAGCCGTCATGTGTCTGACTCAACAGAAGGAACTTATCGAGCAGATGAGGAGATTAGACCTGAATGTGATTTTACCAGGCACCGATCGCAGTTGCATGATGCTTCAGTTGCAGTCATCTTTGGTGGAGCAGATCAAGGAAGCTCAAGCAGGTGATGAGCAGTTGCAGAAGTTCAGGGCAGAAGTTGAAGCAGGTTTGAGGACCGATATGATCATTCACTCCGATGGATCACTTCGCTTTGGGGCTAGGCTGTGTGTCCCAAGGGGTGAAGTCAGGCAGAAACTGCTCGAGGAGACCCACCAGTCAGCTTATTCTATTCATCCCGGTGGGACAAAGATGTATCGAGATTTGAAGCTCCATTTCTGGTGGCATGGCATGAAGAGGGCAGTGGCCAGATTTGTGTCTCAGTGCTTGATCTGCCACCAGGTGAAGGCAGAACATCAGAGAACTGCCGGGTTGCTCCAGCCTCTTCCCATTCCGGAGTGGAAGTGGGAGCACATCACCATGGATTTTGTGACCGCCTTGCCACGGAGTCCCAAGGGTCACAATGCCATTTGGGTGATTGTCGACAGACTGACGAAGAGCGCTCATTTCATCCCCTTCAGAGTTGGTCAGTCTACTGAGGCTCTAGCAGAGAGATACATGCAGGAGATTGTCAGACTCCATGGGGTTCCAGTCAGCATCGTATCCGACAGGGATACCCGGTTCCGATCTCAGTTTTGGGAAAGCCTGCAGAATAGTCTTGGGAGCAAGCTGAAGTACAGTACATCATTCCATCCTCAGACAGATGGACAGTCAGAGAGGACCATTCAGACCTTGGAGGATATGTTGAGGTCGTGCGTGCTTCAGTTCGGAGGATCTTGGGAGGATCACCTACACTTAGTTGAGTTCTCGTACAACAACAGCTATCAGGCCAGTCTTAAAGCTGCACCGTACGAGGCATTGTATGGTCTGAAGTGTAGGTCGCCAGTGTGCTGGGACGACATTGGTAAAAGGAAATTGTTGGGGCCAGATTTGATTATCAAGACAGTCGACGCAGTGGCTCAGATTAGAAAGCACCTTGTAGCAGCTCAGGACAGGCAGAAGAAGTGGGCAGACATTCACAGGAGGCCATTGGAATTTGATGTGGGGGACCATGTGTTCCTCAAGGTATTGCCGTGGAGAGGCGTTATCCGATTTGGAGGTGGAGGCAAGCTAAGCCCCAGGTTCATCGGGCCCTTCGACATTGTAGAGCGAGTAGGCAAGGTGGCCTATCGACTCGCGCTGCCGCCAGCCCTATCTGGAGTACATGATGTCTTTCATGTCTCCCAGCTCAGGAAGTACATCAGGGATGAGAGTCATGTGATTGACTACTCGGAGTTGTCGGTACAGCCAGATTTGTCTTGTGAGATTCCGCCGGTCACTATTTTGGACAGGCGAGAGAAGGTGTTGAAGAACAAGGTTATCAAGCTGGTTCGGGTTGCATGGAATCCTCACTCGCCGGGTGAGTCGACTTGGGAGTTGGAA